>CM025787.1:22122668-22221733 GCA_014636745.2 Centella asiatica
AAGGTTTTGTTCATCGGAGACTAAGGTTTTGTTCATCGGAGACTAAGTTTTTTTTCATAGGAGACTAAGTCTTTCAGAAACCAAGTGTTTGTTCATCGGAGACTAATGTTGAAACTACTAGAGACTAAGGCAAAGACATTTCAATGCATTAATGTAGCCTTGAGAAGATTTGTTTGTCGCCAAAATTATTTGGCTAACGCCAAAATCATTTGACTATCGCCAAAGTCATTTGCCCACTGCCAAAGTCGTCAGGCAAATCAAACAACAGTGCCAAACTCAAAATAACTATCGCTAAAGTCGTCAGGCAAATCAACAACATTGTCAAACTCAAAATGACTATCGCCAAAGTCATCGGAGAAATTTCTATCACTAATGAACAAAACAAAGCATTAAGGGATGAATATCCACTGATGAACAAAACAACTCATCAAGGGATGAATATCCACTGATGAACACAACATCTCATCAGGGGATAAATATTCATTGATAAACAAAGACTGTCCATCAGGGGATAAAATAATCAAAAACTAAAAATGACATCTAGGATGACACATGACTAAGTTCACAAATTCACTAACTCAAGATTAAAAGCGGTGGAGTTAAAATATAGATGGCGGTCCAATATGGGGAGATTGACTACCAAAGAAGCTTCAAAGAGATAAGTTATACACTACAGGTGTGAACACTGATAAATAAAAATATGGAGATAAGTCATACTTATACAGTAGCATGCGTATATAGCTGTTGGTGTGAAAACTGAACAGATAACTTATAGAAACTTGAAGGAGGAAATTGTGAAAGTTGGTCCAATCAAAAACCAGGAAGCTCATAGAGATAAGTTATTCACCGCAAAGATAACTTATCATGGGAACTCCAAGAGGAAAAGAGGGAGCTGGTGTGCTGATACACCAGACATGTTACATAACAGGTTGGTGTGCAAGGAATGTCATGTAAAAAGAAGAAGTTATGTGACAGAGCTACAATTATCAAAGAATATCAAAGATATTTTTGGTGGCAACTCACTGTGAAAGTTTGGAGGGCAAGGGAGCTATGTTTATAAATAGAGACATGGAGCAGATGAGATAAGAGATATACAAAATCAACAAGAAGATATTATTGAGATACACAAAAACACTAATATACATATTATCTCAGATCATATCACAACTGTAATAAAGTTATAAAGAGAGAGAAGGTAGAAATCATATTCTAGAGTGCAACTGTTATTTTCAACAGAATTGTTAGAAGCTGGTTATTCACACTAGTGAGCTTTTGTAATATTCTATTGATTTATAAAAGTTGAGAAACACTTGTGATATATTGTATTTTTTCAATTCTGCAACTTTTAATACAATATATTCACTAAACTCAAAGTTAGAAAGAATTTTCTGGTTTGTATTCAACCCCCACTTCTACAAACCATCTTGTGGGACAAACACTCTATATATATGGAATAAGGGAAATGTGTTGTAACTCTTTTTTTTTTTTTATTTGCGTTCTACTAAATTTTGTTATATTTTGTAAAGTTCTTGAAAAAACAACATTGACAAATAATGTAGTTTGTAAATTTTCACAAACTTTTACGATGTAAATCATAATTTTTATAACCGAATAAATTTAATATGTTTACAAGAGTAAAATTTTTGTTACTTTTATATAGTTATAAAATCTATTTCACAAGTCACAAATTAATATGAAATTTTACAAAAACTTTCATATTTTTGAATATTCTATCAATTCATAAGGTTGAATTTATCTCAATCAAGGTAGGTACAAAATAATTAGGACAACCCATTTCCCTAATTCATTCTCACCATATATATATGTGTCACATTTCTTAAATATAAAATGGTTGGTTTGGTTGATTTTAATTTTTTAAAATTTAAAATCAAAATCGGCCAATCATATTTCAGCTATCTTATACTATGAATTACTTATTTTTGGTATTCTTTAGTTTCAATTTTTTTATACTCGGTTTTATTCGATTCGGTTAATTTTTTTCGTTTTTGTTATCACCCCTAATATAAAATTATACCGTGTGTGACTAAAACATGAGTAATTTATCGTAGAAGTTGACGAGAAAATAGAAACAAATGAGAAAGTGAATTTTTCATACTATTATTTTTTATTTTTCTAAATCTTTTGTGATACAAATTCAGCTATAAAACTATGAGTCCTAGATCTTTTAACATATCCGAATAAGAAATATAGTGGATAAACACGTGCAAGAATGCACCATTATTTATAAAATAATAAATTCTTCCCCTAAAATAAAGCAATAAATTCTTAAATTTTTTAATAATCATCAATATCATTTCGGTATGAGTTTCTCTTTATAATATTATATCTTAGACAATTAATTCAAATATCTTAGACAATTTAATTATCAATTCGCTTTACAAAATCATAAGAATAATGTTCTAAAGTCTAAACTACTGTATATTAAGGAAATAGATCAAGGCAAAAATAATTAGCTACTTCACATATAATAAATTACACTCACAAATTACATTCTCAATTCCAAAAACAACAAATTATCTCAAGTAATTTGTCCCTCGTCTTAATCTCGTTCACCAACATTAGAAAATTCATTTATAGGATCACATTGTTATAAATAATGTTTAATTTTTTTTTGGTAACAAAATAATGTTTAATTTATTACAAATCAAGGAGATGTTTTACCTTTAGGATAATACTCCACATAAAATAAAAATTATAGTTTTAATCAAATCTTAATGCTATTCCTATTCGTATAATAAAAATTTCATGAGATAATCTATCCGTTTCGTAGAAAGATTACAATAAACATAAAATTTGTTACGATAAAAAGTTTACATTACTTGAATTTTGATGTATTTTATAATGTTAATTATCTTACAATCAAATAAAAATTTAATCATTAATTTTTTTCAAAAATACTAGATAATTTTTTAATATGTAATTATTTTTTTAACAAATGAAATGTTATTTAAGTATTCAACTTTTAATTAAAACTAGTAATTTAAATGTAATATTAATATGTTATAAAAATTAAATTATAACGGTTGTTATCAAATAAAATAAGTAAATAAATACAACATTATGGTGCCAGCAGAGATTGATTGAACTAGTAAAATTTAACGAGTATTCTCGTTAATTTGAGAATTCGACTCTTACTAATTATTATTTTTTTATATATAATTATAAATTTTTAAACAAATCGAAAATAAGTCAGGCCGATAAAGTAGAGGGATAAAGCCTGTTCACTTAAACTTTTTGTTAAGAAAAATAAAAATACATCATCATTTATGGTATGGTGGTGGTAGTCACAAGCTAGAGACTTGATTGATGGCGGCTTTACAAAAGATGACATGGACTCGTAGGGTACGTGGATGATGTTGATTGGATAATAATCTATGGTTCATTACTTTATATCCGCAACTTGTTGAGATAGGTCTAAAAGATTTTTTGTAGCAAGCCACCTACAATTCGGCGCTATTGTACGGTCCAATTTTATTTTATTGGTTGAAAGGAAAACATAGTGTATGGATTGGCCTCGAAAGAAAATTAAACTATGTAATTTTCAACTTAATTTTAATTAAAATAAATTTAATTAATAATTGATTTATTTATAAATAATTTACTGTAATTGTTATGGTTTATTTTCAGTGATTCTATTTTAAGATATTGATTAGCATAATAAATTTTATTATGATGGTCTTGTATTGTAAATTTATTAAAATGGCTCTTTTTTTACCTTTCTCTTAATTAATTTTTCTAATCTAACTCGCTCATAACCTTTTCAACGATCTAAATTTGAATTAAGATTAACCTTTGTACTTAGATATTCTGTATTATGTATTATTAGCTTATAAATTGGTATGAGTAAATATTTTTTAATATTATTATAACGAATAAGAAATTTGCAATAAAATAAGGCAGTTCGATATACTAAAATATGTTAAATTAAATAATAATATAATTCTGATACAGCATAACGAGAAAATCAACGAGAAATAATATTGAATTATAAATTCAGATAGAAAATGAAAAGACAATTTTATTTTGAAAAACAAACTTACGATAAAATCTTATTCAGAGTAAAATTTGATAACATTGACATTACTATCATCTCAAAACGTGAAAACATAGGAGTCCACCAATATCAATGCACACAGAAAACAGAAAAAAAATATTATATCATCCGTTTTAGAGTTATGTTTTGATTTTTTAAGTCAAACGATAACAAATTAAATTTTAAATCACTATTAATGTAATTGATTATAGTTGCTAAAATTATTATATTTTTAAAGTTTATAACAAAAAAAAATTGACCAAACCAAAAAGTCAAAATACATATTTAATTTTTGAAGAGAAAGAGTATTATTAATAAATAATTAATAAAATAAAATAAAATGTATCGGGTTTGACCGGGTCAACACCCACCTGAATATCACACGGCTTATAAAGGCCGAAATTTGGTAAGCTGCTCAAGAGGAGCTTAAGAAACATGTCACTTTTGATGTGTTCACGAAATAGAATGTGTAAGAAATTTGAAATTAAAATCACACGAGCGCACAATCGTTTATAACAAGAAAACTAGCCTAGTGAATCAGACAACTTTGAAGGCTCACATCTCTGTCGTTTGGTGGTCAATTTTTGAATTTAGTTTCTCAAATTAAACTTCGTTCTTCGATCTTTCATTTGCAATAAGAACCATGTAAAACTATTCACTATCCTATGAGATATAATATTTCAAAGTTGGTCACGAGAAATAAATTACGAGTCGAAGCCAAAATATTTGAAAATCAAAATTTACCTAGTTGTTAATCGATTGTTGTAACTAGAATTAGGGGTCGATTTCTGCATCGTATAGCTTTGATTCGACAAAAGTTTCACTTAATTTGGTGGAAAAATAATCGAAACCTATTCATGCTATGTTTTTCGTTTAACTGAATAATCGAACCAAAATTTTGTCATTATGTTAAACGTTTATTAAAACTAATTTTGAGAACTCGTTTCTGCATGTTTAAGAATGATTTTGGTATATTATACGCTTGATTTGGTCAAGGAATGAGCAAAAACGTGTTCTGTAATTTCCTTAAACTTTGATAATTAAATTCATAATAACTTCTTGTTCATGATGTCTATTCTTGCTACAAACATGTTTTTGATCATTTCTCGTGTCGTATCGAGCTTTTATACATCAAAATAGTAAGCGAATGAAGAAATATCTAATTTTAAAACAAAAAAAGTAATAAATAATTGTTAATAAAGGAGGCAAGGACATTAATTTAACTAATAAATCAAAAAATAAATTAGAGAAAATGATTCATGCATATATAGAGTTTTGCTTGATTCATTACATCATACATATCGAGTTTGAAATATTCTTGCCTCCACACAAATATATACGTATCGAACTCAACATAAACACATTTCTATTAGGTTTCTACATTGGTCCATACACTTTCATATTTTTATCCACATAAAATATAATTAATATTTTTCATATTGTTATTATTATTATTATTATTATTATTATTATTATTATTATTATTATTATATTTTGAACATAATATCCAACAAAAATATATAATACCCAAATAAGTGTGTATAAACAATATTTTAAAATGGTCCTTTACAATTTAAAACTTTTAATATATGCCACGTTAGTTCATGTATATCTATCTATCCGGTATCCATAACTAATAACTCTGTAATAATTATTACTATATCTATTTCAAAAAAAGAGTTACATTTTAAAAGAAAATTATTCCACTAAAGAGTTACATTTGAAATTTTTCTTTGTTATTTTGCTATAAATTAAAAAAATTTTAATTACAAACTTATATATCTCGTTATAACTTAAAAATTTATAACAAATTACATGAGAAAAACGTATTAGTTGTACATTTAATTATTAGTCAAAAATACAAAATTAATAATCGTTAAAAAGTTTAAATATTATTTTTTTTGGGGAACGAAGATAGTACATATTATTTTACCAAGAATGTTAGTGGAGAAATTAACTCGATATACAACTCAGATTATGAAGAACCGGTGACAATTATAAGTTAATATTTACATATAATTTAGTCCTTCAGTTAAAAAATAAGGTGTAGAAAATTGTTGGTAAATGTAGAAATCACAAGCATCATGTTGTATATATGTAAATCTGTCTCTTAGATACTACCAAACACATACTAATTTGTTTTCGTATGTGCTAATTAATGGTTGATTTACTTGATTCCTCGCATCAGTGTTCAACATATAAAGTCTTTCATAAAGAGTTATTTCAATTATAAACACTATGTTGTCCAAATACTTCTAAGGTTAATAAAGGATAAAAATATAGAGTGTGTTTGTTTTCAGGTTTATTCATGAGATTGGACTAATTAGTCCGTTTTAAAAATTTATGTAGTGTTTGTTTTGCAAAAATTGAACTGAAGTGTTAGTTCTATTTAACAAATAGTCCCTTATAACAGGTATTAAATAAATATGGAGAATATATGGTATCGCAATCCTGAGTTTGAGATTAATTTTTTGTGGACAAAAATAACCTTATTATTAATATCTATTTCTAAATTACAAGAAGATTAATGGAGAATTGCTAGAGCTACCAACGGTTACTAGATAAGAAGTCTTGTTGCTGTATCACTCATTACTAAAGATAGCTCAAGAGTTGATGTTTACCTTAGTCTCGATGAATCTGATGGTGAAGCTTGGGTAAGATTATTGTTAGATAATAGGATTTAGAAAAAGAGGTGGAGTTTTAAATGCAGAAGGTAACTAAATTTTATTTTGTTTTTTAATTCTTAGTAGGAGGGATGGTTATTCTGTTTTATTTTACTATTTCACTTTTGTTATAATGGTTGTACACTTTTGGAGATGGTAGTTTTGATTTTTATATGTCAAAGTATTCTTTACGTTAATTTTAATATAATGTTAATAATTAGTATGTAACCGAAAATCTTGTATTCTTAGTTAAAGTGGTGGTGTGGTATTTACGTAAATAGTGGTTGTATTTTATTTGAAGGTTCTGTTATATATTGTTTTCTTCTTATATAAAAGGGTTTTTAGTCTTTTGAATAATAGTCCGGTTGTCATAATGTTGAAACAAACACGGGACTGGACTATTTTATTTAATCCAAAGTTAAACAAATAATTACAAAAATAATCCCTTTTAATTTAGTCTTATAAAATAGTCAAGTCCTAAATAATAGTTCAGAGGATTATTAATCTCACCTAATTCAGTTCGACAAACAAACGCACCCATAAAAATTATCGAGAAGGACCATAGTAGTTCGTTTTTAACTTTTCCCTTATGAATTAAAGTAAAAATTTAGCTTCTTATTTAAAATTAAAATGTATCAAAATTATAAGATAAAAATTATTTGGTTTAAAATTTTCTTAAAAATAAATATCTAATGAAAGAAATAGTTAAAATCTAAAAGGTAATAAATACTTACTTTTTATATTTTAAATTAAAATCAAAAGTAACATTAATAAATAAGTAAGAAAAAAAATATTCAAATAGTGATTATAATTTAAAAAGCAACTTTCGATAGAAGAAAAGGAGGAAACAAACACCCTATCTCTTTGATACTCGTCCAGGAGGAATCATAAGCTCTTCATTCTCTGTAGTCGGATCCTTTATTCCTTTAGGACCATAACAAGTCCAGTCCAATCGATTAATTCAATACCGAGTATATTTTTTTCGACTACAAGAGGCATCTATGTTTTTACTTTTACAACTATGATATTTCTCCTGTTACCGATGGTACTCCTTGATAACTGAACCCGTTTGTTTTGAAAATTTTACTAAATATTAGTTAGTGAAAAAAAACGTTGAAAACCTTATTAGTCGATGATAATATTTTTCTTCAAAAGTACAATGACCGAGAATTGTTTATTTGTAGAATTTTTCATACTACTCTTCATAAATAAATATCAAATAATTTTTTCTTCAAGTAATTGATAGTCTAGTATAATGTGCGAAGTTATATTGCATGCTTCTTTGTTTTTTTCTCCTTCTCAATGTTAAGGCTATGTTTGGCGTGTGAGTATTTTACTATGAGAATGGATATCTCATTCTCTTACCCATGATACTCACGTTTAAATTGATATATAAGAGAAGGACATGTAATTAATGAGAATGAAAGATACCCACATAATGTGGGAATCTAAAACTCATCATGAAGTGTGATATTTAGATTATTATTAGTAAGTAATCTAATCATAAAAGTATTAACTGCGACAACTATCATCGATTATTGTCGTTGCCCACCACCATCACCACCGTTGATCGCCACCATTGCCGCCCACCACCACCGTTGACCACCCAGCCACAACCACCAAGACCCAACAACCACCGCCGGCTGCCGCTACCATCACAGTCACACACCATCACCATCACCATCACCATCACCATCACCATCACCATCACCATCACCATCACCATCGCCGACCACCACACCCACCCTCCATCGTCGACTGCCGCCACTACCACCAGCATATATAATTATATAAGTAAAGGTTAAGATAAGGGGAAGACTTTCGTTAGGAGTATAATTCCACTTATAACGATCATTAACAGATGTACCATTTCCAATTGAATTGACTCTTTTTCATGTTAATGAATAGATCTGATCGCAACTTTGAATATGGAATTTAACGGGATCAAATAGGAAAGGGTACTCTGAATCATAGGTCCGATAAGCCCGCGTAGGCAGTTCTCGCTGGGGCTTTCTCGAACCCGCTCCAGTTTATACCTAAAAACCACCACCATCGACTACCACTACCACCACATCTAGCCACCACCACCATCCTACCACCGCTGCAACCGCCATTCAAACCCTACCATTGTTAATGACTTTTCATTATTATTTGAATTTTCCTTGCTAGACAATTTTAGGTGCATCCAAATGTGGGTATGGTAATATTAGATTACTATCGTTCCTAAATATCTTACAACCAGATATAATATTCTCATTCTCATACTAAGATTCCTGCATGCCAAACATAGTTTAAGAAATCTTATATATTATAATGGGTTTATGGGGCTATCACTGATGCACCGATTCACATTATACCACACCAAAAAGAATCAAGAAGAATAATATATCATAAACTTAATGTATGCTTCTCCTTTTTTATGGATTAATGACACTTTAGTATTTTTTAAAATAGAAAATTTCACTTTAGTTGAGTAACTTTTTCTCTTTTCCATTTTAGTCAAGTATTTAAAGTTATTTTTTGCCCCTCTCTCTCTCTTTCTCTTCCATCTCCTTGGCTGCCTCTTCCTTCTCACTTTCATGGCAATCATTTCCATCAATTCATCGTCATCAGAACCACCATTGACGTCGCCATCTTCACAACTTCTATTCTGGATGTTAACAAAAACAGATCGGTAATATCTACACATTAAAGATCTAAAACGATCGATTGAAGTTGTCGGTGTTGCCATCACTACCTGCGTAGCCATCACTGTCGATGTTACCATTTACCATCATCGCTGGCGTTGCCATCAGCATAATAACTTCCTTTATCATTTGTTGTGAAAATAATATAAGATCTAAATGACAAAAATTTAGATATGAACTTAAAACATAAAATTTCTTCTTCTTCTTCTTTTTGAATGATATAAACTCATATCTAAATGATATAAACGTTTAAAATTACCATGTGAATACCTTAAAGTTATTATGTGAACATCTTAAAGTTACTATGTTATGGAAAATAATATTATGTAAACATTGTAAAGTTACTAGGTAAGCAACTGAAAGTTACTATGTAAGGCTCAATAGTACTAAACTGGCATCAACGAAAAGTTGTTGAACTAAAGTGATATTTTGTCTAGAAATACACACCAAACTGTTTTTATCCCTTTGTTTTATTTATAAAATGACACACAAGTCAAACATGACACTGTTGTCACCAACAAATATGTTCTTCGACCTTGGGGACCCTGTCTTCCATCGAGAGAGTCTCTTAGCATTGACAGACTTCTTAAAACATAAAAATATTATTGATAAAAATTAATTTGATTGAAATATTTAAAGTACTAATTTTGGAAATTAAAAGAAAAGAAAATAATATTTGTTTAAATATATCTCTTAATTTAATTATATATGTCTTAGTAAAAAATAAAGGGTCAATGATATTTTATTATGTATTGACCAAAGAACTATCAGTTTAACTAGAAGTTTCCCTATTTTCACTTTAGTATAATGGCCTTACGCTGGCGACCCAATTACACAACTAGACAATGCTGATCCACTTCATATCCATCTATTTCTCAATTACATGTGGTTTCACCTAATGTTGTGTTATACATAGTAACTTTAAGTTGTTTACATAATAATTTTACGTTGTTTACATAACATAGTAACTTTACGCTCTTTACATGTTATTATTTGAAAGAATTATATCAAATTAATTGAAAATATATCTAAATATATTTCAAACAAAGAAAATAGAAGATGATTAAGATTCAAAAATTCTAATATTAACAGTAACATTGTTCATCCTCATTCATTATATAGTAACATTACTCATGTTACTATTTCTCCTTCAAATAAGTCTACAACAAACCTACATCCACTTCATTCAACACACAAAAAAAAAAAAAAAAAAAAACACTCCAAGTTACATTTTTTAAAATAAAATAAAATAAAGAAAGATCTCAATAGTAACATCAAAATAGAGAGAAATTGTAAGATTTGTATGTTACTATATCCCTATTTAATGTTATTATTCCAAGCAAACAATCTTAAAAAAAAACATTGAAAATAAAGAGGGGAATCAAATCTGGATCTGTAAGAGATCTTTATAGATGTCCACTAGAAAAAGTGATGACCGTTAATTAAGGAGACACCGATGGATAGGAAGAGGTGGCATCGATGGAGGAAAAAAGAGACAACTGAATTTGCAAATTTAATGGTGGTGATGTTAGTTCTGATCTTGTCAGTGGTATATATGGTGTCGGAGATGGTAAATCAGGTGATGGTAGCTTTGGTAGGTATGATGGGGGATCAATGTGTTGGGTTTCGTAGAATCAAACGCAGCGAAAAAATACTATTTAAAATAAAACAAAACGAAACCCAAACTCGGGGATCTATGCGAAACAATTCAATACAGATAGTTTAAGATTTTACCGATTAAAAGTGCGAATCTGAAGCTTTGGTGAAGGTGTTGATCGTCTCCAAATCTTTAACGCAATCCAACAGGACAGCGTCTCTACGGTATCCACACGAACACCCGCGAATCGTCTTACGATTCGAACAAGAAAAGTTACAGTACTAGTTGTATGATCTGTATCTCTCTTTTCTCTCTATATCTCTGAACTCTAGTCTTTCTTTTGTGAGCAACTAGGATTCTTAGAATACGTAAAAACGTTGGTTAGAGAGAATGACTGATATATCATATATATAGCCTTTCATAGAATAATTCCAAAACCTAATCTAATTAGGAGACTGAAAATCCGAATTTTATATTTATTATATATATTTAATCAAGTCTCACTTAATTAATATATATACATGTACAAATAAATATATATTCGTATTTCCTTCCAAAGGACTCTATTTCATACAGATTACATATATAAATATATATATGTATATAATTTAAAGCCATGATTTAATTAAATCAATCTTATTGATATATTAAAATCATAGACATTTAAATTATATCTCCTTGACGAATGTTCTTTGTGTGTGACCCTGTAGGTTATTATTACGTTGGCAATCATTTTTAAATCATATCATAAAATTATAAACAGTGAGCGGCATCTAGTAATACATCACTGTTACCCAAGTAATAATAAAGTCATAGATTCGACGTTACCTTTCGTGACCAATGTTTCAATGTAATTTAATCCTTTTAACCATGATATCTAAGATTAAATTCAAGGCATGGATGTGTCATCCTCTTCATAATTTAATCTCAGTTTTCTTGATCAATGAGTAAACATTAAGCCTGTCAGGAACTAAAGATGACATCATCAAAGACTAACATTTAGCCTATCGGGGACTAAAGATGACATCATCAGAGACTAACATTTAGCCTATCGGGGACTAAAGATGACATCATCAGAGACTAACATTTAGCCTATCGGGGACTAAAGATGACATCATCAGTGGTATCAGAGCTATATGCGAGACGTTAATATGGATTTATGTGTTTAATTGTATTCGATATATTTGATATATGCAGTTAATACAAGTTTACCGAATTTTATGTTGAATATATATGATATCCTGCAAGTATGGATATTTTGGAATTACGTAATCTGATCATATTTGATACATGTTTATGGGCTATTCTGCATATTTGATATGTAAGTCGGGAGATGGGATGCAGGGCTGATGAAGGAATCCTTAGTCTCTGATGAAGGAATCCTTAGTCTCTGATGATGTCATCTTTAGTTCCCGACAGGCTTAATGTTAGTCTCTGATGATGTCATCTTTAGTCTCCGACAGGCTTAATGTTAGTCTCTGATGATGTCATCTTTAGTCCCCGACAGGCTAAATGTTAGTCTCTGATGATGTCATCTTTAGTCCCCGACAGGCTTAATGTTAGTCTCTGATGACGTCATCTTTAGTCTCCGACAGGCTTAATGTTAGTCTTTGATGACATCATCGTTAGTCTCTGATGACGTCATCGTTAGTCTTCGACAGACTAAATGTTAGTCTCTGATGACGTCATCATTAGTCTTCGACAGGCTAAATGTTAGTCTCTGATGACGTCATCATTGAGTGAAACTATGAAATGCATGGCCATGCTCAAATAGTTTCACTCAATCAAGAGGCCTATAGATATCTCAAATAGTTTCAAGGCATGGATGTGTCATCCTCTTCATAATTTAATCTCAGTTTTCTTAATCAATGAATAAACTATATGAAACAAATCTCTATTTGAGCATGGTCATGCATTTCATAGTTTCACTTCAGGTCAAAGGACCATTACATCATTGTCACTATGAGAATTTCTTATGACACATAGCATAATGCTCCATGTAGAATTCTCATGGTGGGTCAGTCCAGTACTATGTTCTCTAACATGTACCTATGTATCAACTTAATATATCTCGTATATATTTATGACCAATGAGATATGGCCATCAGTTAATCCACATACTAGTCTCAATGTATTATTGTTGTCCCACTGACAATAATACTCGACTAGGGACATTTAAGAATAATGATACATGACATACTTATATGATCTCATATTCAAGTCACATACTTGAATCCATATAATTAGTATCATTCTTCTAAGGACATTTATTATGTTAACATTTATATAACGCAGTAAATAAAACATAACAAAAGAAATTATCATTTAACCAAAAACATATCATAAATATAGTGTCACAATCATTACATAATTGGCCACTAGGGCATACACTCTAACAGTTGATAATGCTTGTGAAGATATTTTTGTCAATACCATTGTAAAGTATGTTCATAACTTTAACATCTTTTAACACTTGCAACTTGTCTTCGTTTGTATAGTCACTTTCAGGAGCAAGTTCAAAGTGTTCAGCAACAAAAGATCCATCAACAGTTTTAGCAGGAACGAATTTCTTGGGTAGATAAGGACCTTTTTCAATCCTTTCAATATAATCAGGATCTGTTGCTCTCAAGTGCATGTACATCTTTTTCTTCCACATAGGATATTCTTCTCTCTTAAGAATAGGAATCCTAGTACCACCATCACGACTGCTTGCATAAACCATTATGCTAGAGCTGCTTGCTTCATCATTGGCCATCTCTTGGAACGTGTTAATTGAGTAAATTCAATTAAAGGCTCTGATACCAATTGTTTTCCTAGTGAGATAGCTGAGAACTTATAGAAGGGGGGTTGAATACAAGTTCTTTGAATTCTTTTCGATTGTTTGTTCTTCAAGAAATCAATTATTACTTGCGGAAATAAAGAACAAGAACTCAAATCAATTTATAAACAATTGCTTTTTATTGCTTTAACAATTGATTAAAAATTCTAACAATCATAACAATATGATCGTCAGCTTCTATTCTTTTCTGTATAGTAAAGATACAAACTATGAATTCTATACAGCTTCGAATTTCTAATTCTGTAAACCCTAATTACAACTTCTAAAACTGAATTACCATTTAACTTAGTTTCCTATTCTAAATCAATAATGATTCAGCTTCCTTATTCGAATCAAACACAATCTTTCCTTTTTTTTTTTTGATTTGGAACAGATTTCTGGCTTGTTTCCTTACCAGCTACGTCTTCAATATTATCTTGATCTACGTGGAAGACATTCCTTATTCAATTCGAGCTATGTATCTCATCATAAAATAATTCACGACTAGTCCCTAATGGCTTCAGCTTTAGTCCCTGATCGAGTCAACATTTAGTCTCTGATCAGGTTGTGTAGTCTCCGACAGAGTTATTAGTCTCCGATGGTTTAGACTTAGTCTCTAATGACGTCAGCTTAGTCTCTGATGCTCTAGACTTAGTCTCTGATGCTCTAGACTTATTTTGTAATCTCCGACGGATCAAATACACATTTTGACTTGTTGAAGCTTTGATACAACTTTCCAGTAGTTACTTACAGATAAAAATGAATCTCTCTCTTTATAAAGAATAAATAAATTACAATCAAAGAGATAATTACTGGCTACAAAACTTCAGTGTTACTAATTAACACTTTCTATACATTTGTATATCTAAGTAATCAAAAGACAATCATCATCAAATGTTATAAAACCTAACATCAGCTGCATCTAAGTCAAAGTTCAAATATTTAATAGCCCACAAGTCTTGATGTTCAAGTTCAACAGGAAGATGACAAGCTTTCCCAAACACAAGGCGATAAGGTGACATCCTTAGATTGGTCTTAAAGGCTATACGGTAAGCCCAAAGTGCATCAATCAATTTCAAAGACCAATCTTTCCTATTGGAATTCACTATTTTCTCCAAAATCTGTTTGATTTGCCTATTTGAAACTTTTACTTGGCCACTTGTTTGGGGATGATAAGAAGTGGCAAGTTTGTGGGTAATAGAGTACTTGCTCAACAGTGACTAAAATTGCCTATGACGAAAATGATGACATTGGTCACTAATTATGGCTCTAAGGGTACCGAAACGAGAGAAGATATTCTCTTTCAAAAATTGGACAACAACCTTACTGTCATTTGTCTTTGTCGGTATAGGTTCAACCCATTTAGACACATAATCTACTGCTAATAAAATATATAAGTTACCAAATGAATTGGTGAAGGGAGCCATGAAATCTAAACCCCAGACATCAAATAGTTCAATAACAAGGATGGGTTGCATAAGCATCATATTTCGTCTAGTGATCCTTCCTAAAAGTTGACACCTATGACAGTTGGCACAAAATCCAGCTGCATCCTTAAACAAATTAGGCCAATAAAATCCACACTGAAGGATCTTGGCAGCTGTTTTCTTAGCTCCAAAATGATCCCCACAAGCTTGGTCATGACAAAATGATAAAACGCTCATAAACTCATGGTCAGGGACACACCGTCTAATTATTTGGTCTAGACAATACTTAAATAAGTAAAGGTCGTCCCAAAAGAAATGTTTGACTTGTGAAAGAAATTTCAACCTACCTTGTTTGGACCAATGAGATGGAATCTCATTAGTGACTAAGTAATTCACAATATCAGCAAACCAAGGAGTGGATGAGTTAGAAATAGAGAAAAGATGTTCCTTAGGAAAAGATTCGTGTAGTGGGACATCAAAATTAGACTCAACAACTATGCGAGACAAATGGTCAACAACAACATTTTCAGCACATTTTTTGTCTCTAATTTCTATGTCAAACTCTTGGAGCAACAAGACCCACCTAATCAATCGGGCTTTAGAGTCTTTCTTGAAAAAGAGATATCTAAGTGCAGAATGATCAATATAAACAATGATTTTAGAGCCAATAAGATAAGACCTAAACTTTTCTAGGGCAAATACTATTGCTAGGAGTTCTTTTTCAGTAGTTGAATAATTCAATTGGGCATCATTCAAGGTCTTACTAGCATAGTATATGACATGCGGAACTTTGTTGACTCTTTGACCTAGAACAACACCAACTGCGTAGTCAGTTGCATCACACATTAGTTCAAAAGGTTGTCCCCAATCGGGTGATTTAATGATGGGAGCTGAGGTCAACTCTTTCTTAAGTTGTTCAAATGATCGTAGACATAAATCATTGAACTCAAATTTGGCATCTTTAGCTAACAAATTGGTTAAATGTCTTGATTTCTTACTAAAATCCCTAATGAATCTCCTATAGAAACCAGGGTGTCCTAAAAATGATCTAATTTCACAGATTTGGGAGGTGGTAAATTGGCAATTATGTCAATCTTGGCCTTGTCAACTTCAATTTCTTTCTCAGACACAATGTAGCCAAGGACATTACCTTTTTAACCATAAAATGACATTTTCCCAATTTAGAAGCAGATTTTTTTCTTTACATCTTTTAAGAGTTAAGTCAAGATGGTGAAGACACTCTGAAAATGATGAACCATAAATGAAAAAATCATCAATAAAGACCTCAAGAAAATTTTCTACCATGTCAGAAAAGATGCTCATCATACATCTTTGGAAAGTGGCTGGGGCATTACACAGTCCAAAAGGCATGTGACGGTAGGCAAATGTTCCAAAGGGACAAGTGAAAGTGGTTTTCTATTGGTCTTCAGGGGCAATATAAATTTGAAAATAACTAGAGAAACCATCTAGGAAACAGTAATAAGCATGACCAGCTAACCTTTCTAAAATTTGGTCAATGAATGGTAAAGGAAAATGGTCTTTTCTTGTGGCAGCATTGAGTTTCCTATAATCTATACATACCCTCCAACCAGACTGGACACGAGTGGGAATTAACTCATTTTCTTCATTTGGGACCACAGTGATCCCAGACTTCTTAGGCACAACCTGTACAGGGCTAACGCAAGGACTATCAGAGATGGGATAAATGATCCCATTATCAAGACACTTCAAAATTTCTTTCTTAACAACCTCTTTAAGGACAGGGTTCAACCTCCTTTGTGGGTCTTTAACTGGTTTAGCATTTTCTACCAAGTGAATTCTATGTTGAACAATTGCTGGACTTATTCCCTTGATATCAGCTAATGACCACCCTATAGCTTCTTTGTTTTCTTTAAGAATAGCTAACAACTCTTCCTCTTGAGATTTGGTCAAATCTGAGGCAATGATAACATGGAAGGTTTCTGAGGTTCCTAAAAAGGCATATATCAAATTATCAGGAAGAGGTTTGAGTTCGAATTTGGGTGAACTCTTCTCAATGGGCTCAGATTCATGTTCAAGAGATTGACAAACTAGTTTAATGATAAGTTCTGTGTCAGACAAAAACATTAGAGTTGTAGACTCTAATAATTCATTGACCTCATTGACATATTCATTTTCATCAAAATTTTGACCAAAATGAGTTAGACAAAAAATCAAGAACTTCAGCATCACACATGACATTACTAGGCAAATCTTGAATCAAATTGACTTCATCTAGCGGTTTATTAGTATTATTCTTTGATTTATCTTCTGATGTGCATTTTACATTGTCAGATGATAACTTTCACTGGTTTGTCTATTTATCCACTGATTGACAGTTTACACTATCAGAGGATAATACTTAAACAAAACTAGCTGCAATTTCAGTTTCAGTACAATTGCAAATTCTAACAATTCTAAGTGTTATACATCATCATTAAATGCTATAATTCCTAACCATTTTTCCATATTTATGATTATCAATGATAAACATGAATCAATGTTTGATAATGATGTCAAAACATAAAACTCAAAACAACACTACTTATAATTGAAATTAAAGATGTGAAAACAAAATTGTGCATGAACTTAATAGTGATGACATCATAGGCTTTGTTGTTGTAGTTCCTCAATGCTCAATCATCAACCTGTTAAAAATGTTTCAGCTCATGAATGTCCTTTGAACTATGTTCTGACTATCCCCCTCTTTGAATGTCCTTTGAATTAGCAGGAAGATTAGTAAGAATACTAATTATGTGTTCCTTGACATCCTTGAGCTTAGTTTGAAGACCATTGATCATAAAATGTTGGATCTTCATGTTTCTCTTTTCTGTGTTGATCAATACTTCGTAAACATCATTTGAGTACAACTACATGTGATCCTTGTGTGATTAAATATTCTAGTATGAGGTGTGCTGTTGTATCATCCAATAATCTTGTGTTGCTTGCATCCAACCAAACATCTACAATCTTTTTTTCTCTCAGTATCCTCTGATGTGTGATCAAAATGGTGATCAGAGAATACATGAGCTGTAAAGATAGTTGTTATTTTCGGATGAGTATTTGTAGAAAGGGGGTTAAATACAATTCTCAAATTTGTTCCCCAATGTTAAGATCATAATAGAATCTATTAATAATTGCAGAAATGAAAACATAACAGATTGTATCAATCAATAAAGAATGACTTTTATTGATTTTGAATATGAAATTACAATCTAATTATCAAGAATTGATACCATCTTCTGAAATCTGTTCAGGTATGAATAACTGTTATCTAGAAATTAATTTCTACTTTCTCAAGTTATGAAAACTTGTTTCTCAAAATCTCTCAGATTTTGCTGCATAAAATTATAGAGTAATGAACTAAATAAATTTTTCTCTCAATCTGAAATCATCTATTCAGTAATCTCTTTTATTATCTATGTATATTTTCTATGCAACTTCTTATTTCTGATCTATTCTGCTTTTCAACAACTTCACTGTTCCTTTTTGAAGAACTTCACAATATTTTTTTGTTGGTTCGATTATTGGATTGAAGTTTTGTAATGGGTCAATCGGTTAAATTTTAGCTTCGGCTTGTGGTCAACGAGAGCTATTCTTTGTTTGTGGGAAAAACTAATGCATTTTCCATTGTTGGTCAGGCCACAATTGAGGTAAATTTTAGATAATTTTGTTTTAAGTTGTTTGGTGTTGTGCAATTTTGCGGATGTGAAAAAGCTGTTTTCGAAATGAATATTCGTATTAGTGCTAGAGCGTGGTAAATTGGTTGAATTAAGTTCAAGCTAATGGTTCCAACCGGGGTAGACAACCCAATGTTAGGGTTTTGCACAGCAGTGGATATAGAGCCTGTTTGGGAACCGCCAACTTATAAGTAAAATTATAAGTTAAAAATAAATAATTTTATATTTTGCTTATGAGCAAAAGTGTTTGGCAGGAATATTGTTTTGTAAGTTCAAATCTTAGTCAACATACTAATAGCAAATCAACTAGTAAGTTTAAAAGCTAAAAGCAATAAATAGTTGCTTATTTTTTTTGAACTTATATTTTAACTAGTAAGTTGTTCCCAAACACTCTCTTAAAAAATGTCAACCGACATATAAGCAGCTGGAATAGGATAGGAGTATAGAGAAGAAAGGGCGACAAAGAATTCACAGGGAAGTTCAATTCACTTTATCCATGGTTTGCAACTCATCGGCCCACATTATAATCCATATCATGCAGAAATTAAGACAGCATTCTAATAATTTGACTCAATTTGTGAATACATAAGTTAATCTTCAGCCTAAATGTGGGTCTTTATTTTTGCAGCAGGGTAATAAATAGTACTTGACCAAAATGGTAGTGTTTGGCTTTCCATAGAAATGACACATAGTACATACTGCCCTCCAAGTCCTTATGCATGATTGTGTTCCTCCCAAATCAGAAGATATAGCTAAGAACTTCATTGATTTCTGGTACTCATCCTACGCTAGGCCAGCTAAGAAGTGTTACAGCTTCAAACCCTCAGTAAGGAAACTCTCAAAAAACAAGTAGCAAGCACGTGGAAATTGTCTCAAGCATATTGAAACATCACTTCGAATCCCAAGTGACGGCGATGTAGCTCTATTTCCTTTCTATTTCCATGAGTTAGTGGTTGCTGTGTAATTGATGCAACAAGTCATGGCGTTAATTGTAACTAGACATGATATATATATGTATCACATAGGTTTCATTTTCAACAACTAAAGTTGTCTGTTCATCTTTTAGATATTGGAATGAGGATTGTTATCTTTACTTCTGTAGACACCTGTGCATCGATTTACATTATGTTGATATGGTATTAGACTATTAGAGCACGAGATTTTGCTCACGTCTTTAGGTTCACTAGTTTAACACTTTCATCCATATCATTAGGTTCACTAGTTTAGAAGTCAAATCTTCTTTGAGCTTAGAATTTCCAAATCTTTTGAACATGCTGTCCACTAATTCTGCCCAGCAATATGGAGTAATTTCCGGGAGCTTTTGTTCAACACATTCATAGTACCACTCTAACGCTTAGCTAATCAATCATAAGTGACATATTGAATCATATTATTCCTGCATAGGATTAAGCATGAAGTAACCTTCATACCCAAATTAATATTGGATATACACAGTCGGATCTCCTCCATAAAATGGTTCACCATAGGTTTATATAGTTCTTTCTTTTTTTTTCTTGATCGGCGAAATCCCTCGTAGTAACCCAATTCTCACCTATGAGGATTGATCACTTGACCTATAGGTCGAAAGGGAGTACTCTTACCACTTAAGCTAACCCACAACTTTTTTGTATAGTTAGTATTAGTACTAGGAGCAAGCCTAGTTATTATAGCAGCTGCAACTGTTGGAATAAAGCTTTGATGCCATTTGTTGGAAATTGGTTTAATCCAGGTTAAGTGTGATGTTCCCAGCAGGATAGCCCAAAATTAGGGTTATGCACATTAGTTGACGTAGAATTTGGGTGGGAGTGAGGGAGTGCGAATACGCTTCTCAAGCACATTTTGCTTTATATGCAATAAGTAGTACTTAGCCATAGTGGCAGCTTTTGGCTTCCCTCAGATAGTCAGATATGGCAGATTGCAACAGGTTGGTGCCATTTCTAGCTTGATTGTATGCCCTAACTGGTTTGATCTCTTAGTTATTTGATTGTAAATCACTAAATCGGTTCATTTATATTGGTGTTTTCAGCACTCTGCTTCTGAATGTGACACAATCATGCCCTTTCAGAAACTTAATGAAATTATGTCAACCAAATATATAATGATTTAGTGGTTCTTCAATGTTCTGTTGCTTGACCAATGCAGTGTGCCTCGCCTTAATTATCTGTTTTATGCTCTTGCTAATTCTTTTTGTACTTGTTTATTGCAGGCAAATTCTGTTTATGGCGCATTACGTGGACTGGAGGTATGTCGGTGATTAGTAGTGTTATGACACACCTCTGGCAACAGCCTAAAGATACATGTATATTTGATTAGTATTGTTGATAGGTAATGCATAATGTTATATTTTATTGTGATACTAATTTATTGGTATTCTGCATATACGTTATACATGATATTCTGTACAATTATCTTAATTTTAGAATCATTAACCGTGGACTCTTCTTGACCAGTGCAAAATGTTTGATGCAGTTTCACGGTCTGAGAGGTTAAATCGATGAATTTGGGTTCAGTTAATAATATATTATCCTTTATATTGATTTGCAGACATTCAGCCAATTATGTGCTTTTGATTATGAAACTAATGCTATTCAAGTGTACAAGGCGCCATGGTACATCTTAGACAAACCAAAGTTTTTATATCGTGGGCTTATGCTTGGTATGCATTTGCTCGTTAATTCTCTGGAAATCAATTTATAAATCTTGTTATAGTATTGAATTAAAATGTTGATTACTAATTAACCATATGCATAATTTCACCTAATTTTGCAGATACTTCAAGACATTATTTACCAATTGATGTGATAAAGCATGTTATCGAATCAATTTCATATGCTAAACTAGTAAGACACATTACTTTCCTTATGTTTTCTTGCACTGTATTTACGTGGAAATTATGAGAGGGTATTTCAGATTATTCAGTCATGTGCTCTGCTCATAAATTCATATTTATTTTAATATCAATAATTGCATTCAGTAGAATGTCCTTGGAGTCATTTCCTTTAGAAGTACCTATATATCCAAAGTTGGGGGGGAGGGGGGTGAGCATATTCAAAGTGGGAGCGCTACACTGTTGAGGATGCTTATGAAATAGTCGAGTAAGATTTTTCTTCTTACCTAGGCTTTTCATTAGTTGTGAGGTTTTAAATGTCTTTCAGGCTAACCTCTTTTGAAGATTGTAAGCTTGTACATCTACTTAAATCACTTTATAAACATTTGTCAACTAATTAAGCTTTTTTTATTCTTCAAAGAATCAATGAAATTAAGTTGCCATATTGATTATAATCTTAAATGTTATGTGTTAAACAATGCATCTTTTGCTTCTATGGATGTTCAGTTTATATTTATAGTTTTTTTAAGTTTCATTTGTTTCCCTGTTTATTTATCTTCTTCTGCATGCATGCAATATGCTGATTGTGTTTTTTCATTTCGTGACTTCTATGTCAACACTTGAAGCTTTCCGAAAGCAAGAGGTACGTTATTATTGGTTGAATGCTATTGAAGTTTCTTAACAATGCTTAACAAAAGATTTGTTGTAGGAAAAAAAATATGAGACTGACATATAACCGGTACTTTGCAAAATCAGTGTTCCCAAACACTATAGGTTGTGACTTTTAGATAAAGTTCCCAACTGGTATGAAAAACAGTATTTCAACTGCACAAAAATCCCTCGTCTATCATTAACAAGATGTCCAGGTTAAAAAATAGTGAGCTACATTTTGTTATGTCAACTACATCCCATTGTTGGTTCATTTCTTGTGCTGGACTAAGGTACATTGTATAAGCAACATATTTCAATTTGATTGCATTTTGTACAGGGGCGCTGGATATCCCGATCTTTGGCCGTCGCTTTCTTGTAAAGAGCCTCTTGACGTTTCCAAAAACTCCACATTTGATGTTATTACTGGAATTTTGACAGGTTAAAGTTCATTTAATATGGTTCGATTTCCATCATCAAACATTGGGCTGCATTTCTGTGGTTACAGCTTATTTAGTATATTAATTTTTCAACGAGCATGGATTTTCACAGCTTCTGTAAAATTTTTATGCATCCATCAAATTTTTCACGTGACATGTATGTTTGTCAAGTAAGATCACCATTTTCTAAGGGCTTCAGTTTTGTCTTCTTCTAGCTGCTTAAACAAGCTCATTGTCATGGTTCATTAAATAAAATGGTTAATGTATGAATAGCGTATTTATGAGTTATTTATGCGAATGCCAGGAGTTCAATAATAATAATAAATTGCTTGTTGAACAAGCTTTTTCATCCTAAAGCATTTCTGCTCAATTCAATGTTTCCTGATCTTGTGTGCAGAGCACGTTTAAATAGTTAATTGTGGTGTCCTTGATTAGATCTGCAACTCATTCAAGCCATCTAACATGCCTACTGAACCTGATCCTTTCATTACAAACTATCCAAGAGTACATGGGTTCTAGATAGTAGCTTAATACATCATTCCAATCATTGACCATCTTGTTAAAGTTTAGAATACCTCTAAATGTGTAAAATTAATAATATCAATGATTTCAACCATAAACCTGAAATGAAAGTGTCGTTGCTTGAATATTTTCATATTTATTTTAATGCTACTAGTGCGTTCTTCCTTTTGTCATCTAAATTATTTTCATTATTCAAACTTTTTTTCTGCAGATATGAGAAAGATCTTCCCATTTGAGCTCTTCCACTTAGGTGGGGATGAGGTTAATACAGGTTAGTACTAGTTCTTAATTATGGCGAAATACTTCTTTACGTTAAAATCTGTATTCTCCTAGCAAATTTACTCGTAAAAATGATCTTATGTGCAAGGAACATTTATTTCTAAGCTAGATTGGAGATGATGGACGATAAACAATGTAACAAAGTGATAAAACTTGCATCTTCATAAAAAGTTATATAAATCGTGGAATTAATAAATTTTGAATTGGTGACGTGTGTGATTGTACTTTGAAGAAATAATAAATTCTCCTTTTAAATTAGTGTTGCGATGGTCCTCTTAAGCCAGATTTAGCTACAGTTTCTACGTGTCTGGTTTGAAGCTGTTATATGTGTTTTTTCATCAGCATTAGTTAAAAGAATCATGTTTCAGGAATGATTTTTCAGGCAATAAATTACCATTACACTGATCTGTCTTTCAAAATATTGTGGTTTACTGAATTTGGCTATTTGTGGTGTTAGAATATGTGGATGCAGATGGTTTTGATGAGGGACTTGATATTTAATCATCTATGTACTTCTTATCATGTTATATAAGAATGGTGTTAGTTTACCAATTACCATAAAGGAAAACAACGCATGATACTCCCTCTATTCCACAAAAAGAGTTACATTGTGTTTGTTTGCATTAAGATTGTTAGTTCTAAGTTGCAGCATGAGTTCATTGAATTTTTTTAGTAACTTTATGTGGTTGGATTTTTTTTTCAGTCAAGATCAATTAAACTATATTTCGAACTAAGTTTTAGGATTTCACATATGTACTAAGAAAAAAATTAAAATGTAAATCTTTTTATGGCATGGTTCGAGTATCATTTGAATAGTATCTTTCATGGTTTTGTTTTCCTTCTCTCTATTTATTCTCCTACCTTATTTTATTTATATAATTGTGTATTTTCTGTAATATTGTGTTAAATTACTATTGTCACTGGTGGGGTTTTGCTGCCTGATATTGCTAAATGTATTTGCTTTCCATTATTGGTCTGATTTACCATCATTGTCAATGCTACCTTTTAAATGTACCAGATAACTTAGGATGAGGCAATGAGTTTAAAATGGGGTGATTAAATAATCGAGCAACGCTAATGGCATTAGAATTGCATTGATCATGACAGTATATACAAAGCCCAATTGCTTCTAAAAGACCCTCAGAACTTTCTGAATATGGGATAATTTAATTTAAATGCTTGAGTTGTGCCTCTCCCTTGGTCTATGTATATTAGCTCTGAGCATGCATACTTTTTCATTAGATAATGCTGATCTTCTGATTTTTACTGTTTGGCATTGGTGTTCTTATTTGCAGATTGTTGGATCTCCACTCCACATGTGAAGCAGTGGTACACCTTTTATGTTTCATGGAATCACACTAACATCAATTAATCAATTGCGTATATTTCACATGTGATTGATGACTTCATAATTAGTAGAGGACTTCATGCTTAGCATTATTTATTAATAGAGGACATGGCAAAACTTGTAGTCTGTAAGTTAGTATTATTTATTACTCTGTATTTATACTGGAACTCTATGTGAATTTTACTGTTGCATAAAATGGACAAAAAGTGAATGTTCACCATTTTCTGTGTTTTTGAAGAGGACAGCTCTTTAGTATGAGTGTCTGCTTTGAAATGTCCTTAATCAATTTCACATAACAAAAATTTAATGAACGGATGACTTTATGCACAATGTACTGTGGTGCTTAGCATGGTTTGTTTCAGGGGAAACATTCCGCCATTCTTTATTCAAGCTTCCTGTGGCTTATATGAAAAATGCTTTAAGTGCATATCTTTGCTTCTTTCAGTTTAATGTGGTATTACTATATAATTACTTTGACTATAACCATACATTTTCTGATCTTTAAACATTTTATATGCAGGCTTCAAGAACACAACATGACTGCTAAAGAAGCATATCAATATTTTGCTCTCCGAACTCAAGAAATAGCTATATCAAAAGACTGGACCCCTGTCAACTGGTATGCCTTTGTTTTACACCATAACGATGTTCAATGTGCTTTCCGCTATCTATAAGACATAATTCTTGGAGTTTCCTCTTTCTCGTAGCCTTGGTCCAGCCTTTGACTTGTGAAGATTTTAGAAAACTTTAAGAAGGTTACAAGGATATTTTATCAGGTGCTGTTAGGACAATATTTTATCATTCTAAATGATGTGAGATTTGGTTTTTTCTCATCTTAGGGAAGAAAACTTTAATACATTTGCAGATAAACTCAATCCTCGGACTGTGGTTCATAACTGGTGAGTTTTGTTTTAGATTTCCCTGCAACTTTAGTGAGGTACTGAGCTACCAGTGTTGAGGTTTAAAGCATGAAAAATTGTTACCACAGGTTGGGTCCTGGTGTTTGTCCAAAGGCTGTTGCAAAAGGATTTAGATGCATTTATAGCAAGAATTTGCTCTTGGGGGAGAAGTTTGCATGTGGAGTGAGACTGTAGATGCCTCAAATGTTCAACAAACAATATGGCCTAGAGCTGCAGCTGCTGCAGGTATGACTGGTAAAATGAGATGGCCTCTTATTGTTGAAAACCCTGATTTACAAAAAGAACAGTCCAGGCGAATTTTCTCAAATTATACGTTTACAGAATTGAATAATTTTCTGTCAATATTTCTAATTTACTTCTCTAGTGTTGATGCAGATCGATCTTCCGGTGTCCAAATTACAGATTAAATTAGATGAATATATTATTTTAAGTCAAATAGTAACCTTTGTATTAGTAAGTAATGTTAGAATTATTATTATAAATAATAATAATAATTTATGTGAGCTACATATTTTAATATCAATTATATTTGTTATTTATGTATAAAGAATACAATAGGTTATGGCGACTCATATCTTAGAGAGTGTTTGGTTGAGAAAGACGATAACACAAGTTTCAACATCAATGGAACCAGGTACGCTTCCGTGTATTATTAATTATATTCTCAATAATTGAATATGAAGGATTACGATCTATATTTAGTGATTATAGTTAATTTAAACAAGTGGTATCAAGAGCCTTCTTCATATTAATTTATTGAGAAATCAAATTTTATGTGATTCCATGAAAAACTTGTAATTTCGTGCATAAGATTTAATGTCAGGAGTCGTGTTTTTTTCTCTGTTCCGAACTTTTAATATGGATCCAGTGATATTCATGTTTATAAATTTATACAGTAAAGCCGCAAACTGTACTTGCTTGGTAAATTGTTTATACAAACATGTGGGTTGGACTTAGAATTATAATTTAGAATTATAATTTGACTTATTGACTCTCATAATATTTGCCTTCTATGGATCCAGTTTGTATGTCAGTAACTGTCTTTCACTACTAGAGTCGGACAACCATTAATGGAACCAAATACTACCAACTACTTGTTGGCCCTACCCACAAGTACCCTCCATTTAATTTACGGTGCCCATTAAAATTTATACTTGTTTTGAGACGTAATATATATATATATATATATATTTTTTTTGAGACGTGATATGTATATTTATTTTTGAGACGTGATATATATATATATATATATATTTTTTTTTTTGATGTGATATATATGAGATTTAAATTTAAATTTTGGCAAGTTTTAATTTTTTAATTATTTCAGTGTCTGATATTTTGAATTAATTAATTGAAACAATATGTTGCCAAAGTAACCTCTTTTTTGTAGATTGGTTAATTCAAAATATTAAGATAGTTAATGTGTGTTTAAATTTTATACGAATAATTATCGGCCCAAAGGAATATATTATTTTGCCAAAATTAAAACATACTTGTGGTAATAAGTGTGTAACAATTATTAAGATTTTCATGTAAATAATAAGTCGGTCCAAAGAAAGGCATATTATTTGACAGAAATTTATTGTTAATATTTGATTATTGATCAAGAGTACCAATTACGAGTTGAATTTTCTGTCCAAAGACTAAATTTCAATGTTGTGCTAGGTATCTTGAGATGAGATTTGCCATTATTTAAATTTGTTTATCACATTAAATTCGGATATTGAATGTGAGCTTGCTTGTTTTGTTTTGTTTTTTTTTTTATAGTTTTTGCTACTGTTAATACTACGTCTGCTTAATTGAGTATGATCCCAATGCTGAATGGGACAAATTATGTTACATAGAAAGAAAATGTTGAAATCGTTCTTGGCTGTATGGATCTTGATCTTGCATTAAGAACAGAGAAACCCACTCTTACTACGGATGATCCGAAAACGGATAAAATTGAGAAGTGGGAGCGCTCTAATCGCATGAATCTAGCGATCATGAAGTGAACGATTCCAACAGGTTTTCGGGGATCTATTACTGAGAGTACTAATGCCAAATTGTTCCTCAAAGAAATTGAGCAATATTTTGCTAAAAATAAAAAGGCGAAAACGAGTAACATTTTGTCAAAACTCGTTACCATGAAGTATAAAGGAAAGGGGAACATAAGGGAGTACATCATTGGGATGTCTAATCTTGCTGGCAAACTCAAAGAACTCAAGTTAGAGCTTACGGATGACTTGCTCGTTCACTTGGTTCTAATATCACTTCCTGCACAATTTGGCCATTTTGTGGTGAGTTACAATACTCAGAAGGAAAAATGGACTCTTAATGAGCTCATTTCCCACTACGTGCAAGAGGAAGAAAGGTTGCAGCGAGATAAGACTGAGAGTGCTTATTTGGCATCAAACTCTCAAGATAAGAAAAGAAAGAGAGCTAAGGATATTGCAAACAGAAAACCTAAGCAACAAAAGGCAAAGCAGGATAAGGAACCTACTTGTTACTTTTGCAAAAAGGCAGGACACATGAAGAAAGAGTGTTCTAAATATGCTATTTGGCGTGAAAGGAAGGGTAAGACTCTCATTTTTGTTTGTTCTGAAGTTAATTTAGCTTCTGTGCCTAAAGATACTTGGTGGGTAGATTCTGGTGCTACTACTCACATAAGTGTATCTATGCAGGGTTGCCTGTGGAGCCAACCGCCAAATGATGCTGAAAGATTCATCTTTGTGGGCGATGGCAATAAAGTTCCAGTTGAAGCTATAGGAACATTTAGATTATTATTAAAGACTGGTATTTATTTGGACTTAGTTGAAACTTATGTTGCACCGTCATTTAGACGAAATTTAATTTCTATTTCCTGTTTGGACAAATTTGGTTATACTTGTTGTTTTGGGAATAATAAAGTCAGTTTCTTCTTAAATTCAACTATGGTTGGCACTGGCTCTTTGATTGATAATCTTTATATGCTTGAAACTGTTACTTTTGATAATGAAATCTTGCACTCAAGTGCTAGAGGTACAAAACATAAATTAAATGAGGATTCTGCTATTTTATGGCATAAGCGTTTAGGTCACATCTCTAAACAAAAAATTCAAAGGCTTATAAATGACGGAATTCTTAATCCCTTAGATTTAAGTAATTTTCAAGTTTGCATTGAATGCATTAAGGGAAAACAAACAAACTCAAGAAAATTAGGTGCCAATAGAGCTACAGATGTCTTAGAATTGATTCATACTGATATTTGTGGACCATTCCCTACAGCTTCTTGGATTGGTCAACAGTATTTTATCACGTTCATAGACGATTACTCTAGATATGGTTGCCTATACTTAATACATGAGAAGTCACAATCTCTGTACGTATTTAAAGAATTCAAGACCGAAGTTGAACTTCAATTAGGTAAGAAAATAAAGCCTGTCAAATCTAATAGTGGTGGTGAATACTACGGCAGATATGACGGATCAAGAGAACAACGTCCAGGCCCTTTCGCTAACTTCCTAAAAGAGTGTGGAATTGTTCCTCAATACACCATGCCGGGCAAACCTAGTATGAATGGTGTTGTTGAGAGACGAAACCGAACTCTTAAAGATATGGTGAGGAGTATGATAAATCATTCTTCTTTACCTGAATCACTTTGGGGAGAAGCATTAAAGACTGCAGTTTACATCCTTAATAGGGTTCCAACAAAAGTAGTGACCAAAACCCCTTATGAATTATGGACAGGCAAAAAAGCCTAGTATTCGACACTTACACATTTGGGGTTGTCCAGCTGAGGCAAGGCCATATCGGCCATTTGAAAAGAAGTTGGACTCAAAGACAGTCAGTTGTTATTTTGTTGGATATGCAGAACACTCTTGGGGCTTCAAGTTTTATAATTCCACTACTAGGTTTTTTTTTTAGACTGGTAATGCAAGGTTCCTTGAGGATATTGAGTTTGGGGGGGAAGATAAAGGTAGAGTTGTTGCCTTTGAGGAAGAAACTTATGTTTCCATTCCTGACACTGCTATTGACAATGTTCAGATTATAGTACCTACCATTGTTTAAGATGCAACTCTGGTTTATGACAACAACGAAATTCCCCATGTAAGACCTACCGAACAAATTTAACAACCTCAAGAAACTCAAGAAGTGCCATTAAGGAGATCCACTAGAGAACGGAGGAACGCAATCTCAGATGATTATATTGTTTTTCTCCAAGAACATGAAGATCAAATAGGCATAGGGGAAGATGATCCAATCAGCCTTCAACAAGCTTTACAAAGTTCTAGTTCTCAAAAGTGGATGGATGCAATGAATGATGAAATGCAATCTATGAAAGACAATAATGTCTGGGATCTTGTCGAGTTACCTCAAGGGTCAAAGCCTATTGGTTGCAAATGGATATTTAAAACCAAAAGGGATTCGAGTTGCTAAAGGATTCACTCAGAAGCGACGCAAGATATTGTTTCAATTTGTTAGGTCCCAAAAGGTAAAAATACTAGAAGGGGGGGTTGAATAGTGTTTTTCAAAATAAGTCTTTACTTAGAAAACTTTACTGAATTCAAAGTCTTCTTGCTTATAAAAAGGTTTCTTATGATTTTCAAAGAATTTAGCAGCGGAATTATTTTAAGCAAGGAACCCCTTAGATTTTAAATCAAAAGTTAATGGCTTAAAGTAGCAAAGATAGTAAGTCTTTGCTGAACAAGTTCAGCAGGACTAAAGCAAAGCACAGCAAAGCAAGGAAGCAATATAAAAGATAAGCAGGAGAAGAGATAGAATTTTTATAGTGGTTCGGAATAATCCTACTCCACTCTTCTTCTCTTTCACTTGAGAAGGCTATCACTATAATCTGTTCACACAGAACAATCAGCAAGAGGACACTTAGTCCAATTTACAATGGGTCACTTAGACCTCTTTAGCAGGACACTTAGTCCAATTGTCACACAGACACTTAGAAGATTTCAGAAAATCTTGCTTGCTATCTTCAAGTAGAAGGCTCCTTGGTTGAGCAGATAGATAGCACTTGTTCAAGCTTGATGATGTCTTGCTGTAGCCTTTAAGATGTCAGAGAGTTTTTGCTCAGAGGTAGTTGGTTTATTTATTGTTGTTTTTCATAAATGAAATTTATGACTATTTATACTCCTCCAAAGAATCTATCCGTTGGAAATTTGAAATATATCCGTTGGAGTGTACTGCCCTTGATGTGACTTGTACCTTTTCAGCAGTCCTTGCTTAGTTCAAAAAAGTTAGCCGTTTTTCTGTCTTCTAGTGCCTTTCAGCAGAGAATCCTAGAAGTTGACTAAGCAGGGTATAAGCTAGCTTCTCTGACAATCTTCACTTTGATAAGCAAAGGATCTTGCTTACTAGTCCTTGCTTATTTCCATTCTAAGCAGGACTATACTTGTAAAATTCTTCGTCTTCAGAATCCTTCATAGCAGGCTTATCAGTAGACTTCAATGGTGATCAAAGGTCCTTGCTTAACTACAAATTATATCCACCTAACATGTTGGATATTTTTCTAAGTCCTTTTACATTGTCTAAGCAAGGACTATATTACATCATCAATTCTTATAAATCACACATAATGAAAGTTTAAGCAAAGATAATATAAGCAGGGGTACAACAACACAATTAATTAACATCGAAAAATACAAGGCTCGTCTAGTTGCTAAGGGATTCACTCAGAAGGAAGGCATCAATTATAAAGAGACTTTTTTTCCTGTATCTTCGAAAGACTCTTTTAGAATCATTATGGCACTTGTAGCTCATTTTGACCTAGAGTTACATCAGATGGACGTTAAGACAGCGTTTCTCAATGGTAACATTGATGAGACAATTTACATGAAGCAACCAGAAAACTTTGTGTCTGGAGATCCAAAGTCTATGGTGTGCAAATTAAAGAAGTCCATCTACGGTCTCAAACAAGCTTCCCGTTAATGGTATCACAAGTTTCACCAAGTTATTACATCGTATGGATTTGAGGTACATATGGTGGAAGATTGTGTTTATCACAAGTTCAGTGGGAGTAAATTTATCTTCCTGATTTTGTACGTCGATGACATATTACTTGCCAGTAGCGATATAGGCTTATTGTACGATACTAAGAAATTTCTCGCTAAGAATTTTGAATTGAAATATCTTGGTAACGCCTCTTTTGTTTTAGGAATTCAAATACTGCGAGACCGCTCTCAAGGTATCATTGGATTGTCACAAAAGAGTTATATCGAAAAGGTTTTGGAAAGATTTGGCATGAAAGAGTGTTCATCAGGAGATACGCTCGTATCTAAGGGAGACAAATTTGATCTCAAACAGTGCCCCAACAATAAACTTGAGATAAATGAGATGAAAAAGATACCTTATGCATCAGCAGTAGGAAGTCTCATGTATGCTCAAGTTTGTACTCATCCTGATATAGCATTCACAGTGGAAGTTTTGGGCAGATTCTTAATTAACCCATGAATGGATCACTGGAAAGCAGCCAAACGGGTTATGCGATACCTAAAGAAAACAAAGAATTACATGCTCACATATAGAAAATCGGATGTAATTGAGATTGTCGGGTATTCAGATTCCGATTACGCTGGATGCAGAGACACTTTGCGATCCACTTCAAGCTATGTTTACATGTTGGCAGGAGGACACTAGTACAAAAACTGTCTTATGTGTCGCCTTATTTGCGTCTGTTGTTTAATAGAACTGTCGCATATAGTAGCATGGTGGCATTGTCGTAAATTTATAAAAAACTATTTGCGTCGGTCCTTTAAAAGAACCGACTCAAAAACTATGAAAATATTTAAAAAATAAATTAGTTCAACATTTGTGTCGCTTAGTATAAAACCCTGACGCAAATAGTTTTGATTATTTGCGTCGCTTTTTTTAAAGAATCGACGCAAAATATGTATAAATGATTAAAAAATAAATTAAAATTTTTTTGCAACGCTTGTTTTAAAGAACCGACGCAAATGGTTTGGAGAATTTGCGTCACTTCTGGTAGCAGACTGACGCTAAATCTTTAAAAAAAATTAAAAAATAAATTAATAACGAATTTGCGTCTCTTATTTTAAAGAACCGATGCATATTCTCTAATATTAGTAAAGTAGATCTCTATTCTCGAACTCCAGTGTCATATTATATTCTTTCTGAGAGGAAGCTTCTCCTAGTGCCTTTTTTACTTCGGCCCAATATTCTGAACTCTCTTTTCCCAAAAGAAAGTACATAGGTTATAACTTTTGCTACGTTGGGTTCGTAAGAGAGGAAGGAGAGGTTACGTAGTTCATCTTCGGCGGGTTGCTTGGCTGAGTTTTGCAGGTTTCTTTCTTCCGTCCGGCCCGACAGGCTGCTTTGTACTGTAAGTCATTGTTAATTAAAATAATACATTTATTACAGGCTTATTTAAAATATCAGTATGTATGCTCGAACTATTATGTGTCTGCATCTGATTTTATCTGTACAATCATTGTGCTTACTTAGTTATACATGGATCGTCAAACATGGATGTACAATATATTGCGTGCCGATGACGCATATGTCAGAGAGGTTAACGAGTTTATTACATGTGCAGTTGAACACCAAAAAAACAAAAAGGAATGGGGAAAAGAAGACATGATTGTGTGCCCTTGCCGCCTTTGTGGTAATTTAAAAAAATATTCTAGCGCGAAGACTGTGCGTGAACATTTATTTCGTCGGGGTTTTAAGAAGGGTTATACGAAGTGGATTTCGCATGGTGAGGGAATAGACTCTGATATGACTGGTAGCTCAAGGTTGAATTATGCAACCGAGTGCGATAAATCGGTCGATAATGATGAAGATGATGTGGACATTAATAGGGTGGAAGAGATGATACAAGATCTGCAAGACCATATAATGCCAACATCGGATATATTTGAGAGCTTGGTCCGTGACTCTAAGAAACTTTTGTATCCCGGGTGCAATGACGAGTTGACAAGGTTGTCAACAACTTTGAAGTTGTGCAAGTTGAAAGTAAAGAATGGATGGAGTGACAAGAGTTTTACAAAATTGTTAAAACGTTTACGAGAAATACTTTCGGTGAATAACGAGCTTCCCACTTCCACGTACGAGGCAAAGAAGATGTTGTGTCCTATAGGTATGGACATGAAGAAGATACATGTATGTCCAAATGACTGTGTATTGTTTCGAAATGAGAATGAACATTTACACACATGTCCTAAGTGTGGAGCATCTCGGTACAAGCGGGAGGGTAATGATTTTTCTACGGATGATAAAAAAAGGGCTCCTACCAAGGAGGTTTGGTATTTACCCATAGTGTAATGATTCAAACGCCTATTTGCAAATGCAAAAGATGCAAAACATTTGAGGTGGCATGCGAAAGTGACTCTCCACAATGGAGAACCATTGATGGAAAGTTTCCTAAATTTCGCGCAAAAGTTAGGAATCTACGGCTTGGACTTTGTACGGATGGGATGAATCCTTATGGCACTCTAAGCTGTCAACATAGCACTTGGCCAGTTCTTTTGGTGATTTATAATTTCCCTCTGTGGTTGTGTATGAAGCGCAAGTATATTATGTTGTCCTTGTTAATCTCAGGGCCTAAACAACCTGGGAATAACATAGATGTTTATCTTCAGCCGCTTGTTGAAGATTTAAAACTTTTGTGGGATGAAGGTGTGACAGTGTTCGATGCAAATACTCAAATGGATTTCACATTATGTGCGATGTTATTTTGCACCATAAATGACTTTCCTGCTTATGGAAACTTGTCAGGGTATACTGTCAAAGGAGCTAAAACATATCCAATTTGTGAAGATGCTACTATTGACCACCGTCTAAATAATTGCAAGAAAAATGTGTTTATGAGTCACCGAACATTTCTTCCCTGTGATCACCCTTATCGTAAGATGAAAAAGGCTTTTGATGGACGTATCGAGACTCGAGAAGCCTGTTTGCCTTTAACTGGGAAAGAAGTCTTTAAGCAAGTTAAGGATATTGATGTTGTATTTGGAAAGTTGTATTAACCTCCTAAGAAGAAGAATCTTTGGAAGAAGAGATCCATATTTTGGGATCTCCCGTATTGGGAACACATACAAGTTAGACATTGCCTTGATTTTATGCATATTGGACATTGTTGAATATACCGGGAAAGACAAAAGACGGGATCAAAGTCAAAAAGATATGAAAGAAATGGGTATACGACTAGAGTTAGCACCGCAAGAATTGGAGAAGCGTACATATCTACCTCCAGCTTGTTATACTTTGTGTAAAAAAGAGAAAATAGATTTTTGTAAGTGTTTGTTTGGTGTGAAGGTTCCATATGGATATTCTGCAAACATCAAAAGGTTTGTGTCGATGAAAGATTTGAAACTACTGGGTATGAAGTCACACAATTGTCATGTGTTAATGCAACAGCTATTACCAATTGCAATTCGAGGGATATTGTCGAATCACGTGAGACTTGTTGTTATGAAACTTTGTTTTTTCTTCAATGACATCTGCAACAAGGTGATTGAACCTATCACGTTGGATAAATTACAAGCTGATATTGTTGTCACACTATGTAAGTTTGAAATATATTTTCCACCTTCATTTTTTGACATTATGGTACAGTTAGTTATTCATTTGGTTAGAGAGATTAAGTTATGTGACCCGGTATATTTGCGATATATTTATCCTTTTGAGAGATTCATGGGTATCTTGAAAGGATATGTGAGGAACCGATATCGGCCGGTAGCTAGTATAGTTGAAGGATATTCAGTTAAGGAGGCTATTGAATTTTACACAGAGTATTTAGCAGCTGTCAATCCAATTGGAATTCCCAAATCTCGTCACGAGGGAAGACTTCACGGTGAGGGTACATTTGGATCCAAATGGATCTCTCCTAGGTGTGAACTGCGCGATAGAGCGCATCTCTATGTCCTGCAACACATGACTGAAGTTCATCCTTACTTAGATTGTCATGTAAATTTCATTATGAGGCAGAATCCTTCAAAAAGTGGCATTTGGGTCACAACTGAACATAATCGCTCATTTGTTTGATGGTTTAAAGACCGTGTAATGTGTCAGTTGTCAGATACACCAAATGTCATTTCTAATACGATAAAATGGTTAGCATATGGCCCCAACACGCTTGTGAGATCTTATGAAGGTTATGATGTTAATGGATATACTTTTTACACCCAACGTCAAGATGGAAAGAGCACTATGCAAAATAGTGGAGTTACTGTGGAAGCTTTTTCAACAGAATTTTGTAGAGGCAAATCTTCAGGATTGAAAGATGTGAAAAACTCATACTATGGGGTGATTGAAGATATTTGGGAGCTTGAGTACCGAGATTTCAAGGTTGGTCTCTTTCGTTGTAATTGGATTGATATACGACGTGGTGTTAGAAAGGATGACTTAGGATTTACTTTGCTAGATTTTTCTCAGTGGGGTCACGTGGACGACCCATTTGTACTCGCAACGCAAGTAAAACAAGTATTTTATATCCAAGACCCTGCCGATCCTAAGTGTTCAATTGTTATTCAAGGCAAGAGAAATATTCTTGGTATTGATGATGTTGTTGATGAAGACGAGTATAACCAATTTGATAAGAATCCTCCTTTCTCTATGGGTCTACCTATCCCGTATGGTGACGATTATGTAGAAACAAACTACGTACGCAATGACCATGGTGAAGGGTTATGGATTGATCATGGAAACTAAGTGACCAGTGTTTCAAATTTGTACATTAAAGAAGTTGTAATTACAAATATGCAAATAATATCGATGAGCAAATTATTGTAAATTTTAATTTGTTTTAATATTCCAATAGTTGTAGCTGATTGATTTGTGAAGTAAATTATACAGCGTAGTGGTCTATTAATAGGAGAAAAAAAATCTTAAATTAAATTGCGTCGGTGCTTTAAAAGATATGACGCAAAATATATTATTTGCGTTGGTCGGGAAAAAAGACACGACACAAATAGTCAATATTTAAAGTGAAAGTAAAGGTTATTTGCGTCGGTCGGGGGAAGGACCGACGCAAATAATACCTGCATGATAAAAAGTAAAAAATAAAAATATATGTATATACAATTGCGTCGGTGGTTTAGCAAACCTGACGCAAATAGTCTAATAATGCGTCTAAGTTTTTGCGTCGGTTGAAGAAAAGGCCTGACGCAAATAGTGTAATAGGAAAAAAAAATTAATTTAAAGTAGAGGTTATTTGCGTCGGGCGGGGGAGGGACCGACGCAAATAATCCTTGCATATAAAAAGTAAAAAATAAAAAAAATATGTATTTTTTCATATTTATTTATTTTTTATGTTTTTTTTTTAAATAAGAAAGAAACACAAACTAAGTAACAAATGTAAAGTATAAAACAAATAAGTAAATGACCAAAATCCTCCACCACACTTAAATAATACATTTTTTTTAAATAAGAAAGAAACCTTTTATTTATTTTTATTTTTTTTAATATAATACCCGCATCTATAAGGTGTGGGCACGCCTTGTAAAATATAACAAGCTGAAATTTTAGTGTTAAAATTCGCTATTTGTGAAATTGGAAATTGCAAAAGGTGTGGGCACGCCTTGTGCAAAGTTATAAACTGAAATCTATATATAAAGTAGAGGTGATTTACGTCGGTCGGGGTAAGGACCGCCGCAAATAATCCCTGCATGATAAAAATAAAAAATAAAAATATATGTATAAGTATTTGCGTTGGTGCTTTAGAAGACCCGACGCAAAATAGTTCGAAATTGCTTTGGTCCTTTAAAAGGCCCGACGCAAATAGTTTAACATTTGTGTCGGTCATTTAAAAGACCCGACGCAAAAACGTTATGTTTAATTACAAGTATGTCACCGTCCCTAGAAATACATATTACCGCCTTTTCATTTCCATTTCATGGCATTCTCTGAAAAAGACCCCTGCAACTCATTTTGAAAACCCTAAGCTCCCGATCGACAGATTCTTTGCAAACTTTTTCATTTCGTTGACTCAACTTCAGTAGAAAAAATGTTAGAGCTAAATGATGATGATGATGATTATGTAATAAATTGTGCAACTGTAAATACTTGAGGTATTTTATAAACTTTAAGATCAACACATGTTTTGCATCAACTGATGATGAACTTATTCATCAGTGGATGGTCAATAACTTCACAAGGCAAGTCAGAAAACAGAAACATCCAAAGGACTTGACAAAGTGAAGAAGAATGTCTGATGTTACTTGTTAACAGTTAAAGTATTCCGCACATCAGATATTCTAAACAAAGTTGCATTGATTAAGTACCGTCAGGGGAACCCATCAGGGGGAACTCATCAGGGGAACCCATCAGGGGGAACTCATCAGGGGAACCGATCAGGGGGAACTCATCAGGGGAACCGATTAGGGGGAACCCATAAGAGGGAACTCATCAGGGGAACCGATTAGGGAGAACCCATAAGAGGGAACTCATCAGGGAAACCTGTCATGGGATGACGAAGGCAGACCAACCCGTCAGGGAAACACTTCAAGACATGTCAGTGTCAGGCCAACCCATCAAGATAACCCATCAGGGGGAATGACCAACATGACATCAGTGGAAGCCATCAGTGTATGCTGTCAGTCATAACCATCAGGATCAAGAAGCACTAGTGTAACTCAAGTGAAGGTTGAAGCCCTGATCCAGTCAATAAGCGTCAGTGGATCCAGAAGCACTGATTAAAGTCCATCAGGGCTGATTGTCTATGGATCGTTATGATAGCATGCACTCGTCATCAGTACTTACACGGAAATCAACGTAACGTGTTAAAGAAGCAAGAAATATCAACTAGAAAGATATTTCTTGAAGTTTGTTCTTGATCCAATGAGAACTCTCACGCATTAAATGCACACAGATCAGGGAAAGAAAAAGTAGCAACAAAGCATGCAGCAGTCTGACACATAGGGCTACGATGTGACATACTTGCGGCTAAGTTAAGAAAAGCAGCACATCTCAAGCACGTGATTTCATCCACTAATCAACATATAAGCAACGGAGTTCTCATTACAAAAAAGACACAGAGATTGAATCTTTCCAAAAGATCAAACAAACACCGAAGCACACAAACACTAGAGAGAAGCTTTGTAATAGATCTTGCGAGAAATATTTCAAAGAAAGTTAGAAGCTACTGAGTGTGAGAAGCTGTGTATTTAAACACAGAATTTGTAGCTGTAAATCACAGTTGTGATTATACAGATTTCCAGAAAAACCCCAAGTTTTAATATAACTATTTTAACTTGAATCTGTGTGTTCATTTCTTATAGTTTTTCTGTTTATTGCAGCTGTTTTCCAGTAAGCGTTTTAAAATTTAAAAGGGGGAAAAATTTCCGGGTTTTTTTTTCCCCCCCCCCCCCCCCCTTCTACAAACACATGTGCTTATATTGCACTAACAAAAAAGGTCAGTACCTTCTATTCCTTCATTTGCTGGTATATTTTGGTGTTACCATTTGAATGCTTTATTAAGAGATACATGCATCTCCTGCCAGTGGCGTTATGCTACCTTGTACTAATCTGAAATACTCTTCCTGATATTTTATATCATTGTTTTGTTTATGCTATCATTTTTACTTGTTTTAACTCCCTAATGTTCTGAGACAGAATATCATACATTATATTATTATTATTTTATTTTTTTTCATTTCTTTAACCTCGTGCATCTAATAGGTGTTATGGGGATTTTTTTTATTATATATTTATTGTTATAGTTGTTATCAGGAAATTATTTTGTATATCACTATTTTCCTCTTGTTATTGTAAACTTCGTTGTACATATTTAAGTTATGATTTTGATTTTGACTTATTGGTAGGTGACTCACATTTTAGTCTTTCGTATAAGATAAGAGGCTGGAGTCGTCTCTAACTAAAACCATTTTAAGTGATAGTTTGGTGTATGGCTCATGATTCTTCATTTTGCCCCAACACATGCACTTTTTAAGTAGTTTCATATCATGGTTCTTGAATTTCTTAATTAAACTCTAAGAATTTTGTACTTTTTCGACTGACCCTTTTTGATTTGCTTGTTGACTCAATAATTTCCCCCACAGAAACAACAGGCTGCCTCATTCATTTTTACCCCAACTGAGACACATATTGATTAAAACCTCTGACTGCATCGATTTTACCTCAAACTAGCAAAATATCAGTCTTATGATAATTACAACATTGTTGGTCAGAAAGTATGATTCTACTCATGTTGCAAATTTTATTCTCTTGAAATAAGGGTAAAGTTTCCCCTCCTGATCGATATCCATCTCATAAAGTCATAAGAGAAAGTCCTACATATGAATTCTCAACTTTTAAGATCATCTTCTTTCGTATTAACAACCCAGACTGTTCTAAATAAATATAATAAGTTTAACATTATTATAAACAAATCACAAAAGCAAGGATAAAATAGTAAAATATACTAATAAAGATCTTTTAGAAGTATCGTAGGAAAAACCTAATTAGCAATCAAATAGTTTACGATTTAAATTTTCAGTTAATCTCATACTCAATTCAGCCAATTCAGATTTGTTGTCATGTGAAAATTAATGCACAGATAATAGTTTACGATTTAAATTTTCAGTTAACCTCTGTTTCTGTTGCTATTGTTCTTACTTTCTGTTTGTTCAGTAATGTAAAGTGAGTTTGTATGCTTATGTTGGTCCTGTTTTTGACATTGTCTGTTTTATTTTGTGTAATGCAACAGCTATATATCATGGACCAGCGCAGTTCGAGTGAGAGACCTACTAAAAAAACTAGAGGTCCAACATCATGCAAAAAATTGAAAGAAAGGTCTGCGAATAAACAATTCAAGAAAGTTATTGAGTTTGATGATCAATATGGTTATCCAATTGGAAAGTATGCTGCTAAATTCAAGTTGTATATAGGAGCAGTAGTTAGAGTGCAAGTGGATATTAATATTCGTAGTTGGGATCTTGTAAGTGATGGATTAAAAGATATGATATGGGAAGACATTAAGGTACATACGAATTGAAAAGAAGATTTAGTTGTTTTAACATATATTGTCGTTCAAGTTTATATACAAGTTTCTTATATGCATTATTTTACTATTTCAGACTGAGTGAAATATAAAGGATGATGTGAGAAAAAAGGACACATTAAAATCTGCTGCAAAAATTTGGAGGGATTTTAACTCTAGATTAGTCTGTCAATACTTGCGTCTAGACAAGGACCCCTACGAGTCCTATGACTTCATAAGTAAAGAGCAATGGGATAAATTCAAGAATGATCATACAAGTGAAGAATTTCAGGTATATTAGTTGTATAAATTATATTGTATGTTACTGATTTTTGTGATATGATTGTTTCACTTACAACAACATCATGTTTTCATTTTATAACAGAGTAAAAGTGACAAGGCAAAGGAGAACCAAAAATTGAATGAGTATCCTCATTATCTTGGAAGAATTGGATATGCATCCAAAAAAACTAAGTGGATGGTTGATGACCCTATTGATTCTTTTCCTTCTTCCGAATCCATTAATTCATCGATTATATCAAATGATCGAACTGATCGTAGTTATGATTGAATTCGGGCAAGGGTTAGGAAGAGGGATGAAGGTGATGGTTATTACTTTCCGAAAGAGGAGATTAGGGATGTGATTAACAAAATGGTAAGATTATTTAGTACAGAGATTTATATTTACATATATGCTTAAAATATTAATCATTAAATTGATTTTGGTACAGGTGGAATGGAAAGAAAAAACCTCTGAAGGTTCATGGACTCCTCATGGTCATGATGACATATTGTCGCGTGCACTTGGAAAGAAGGAGTATGGCAGGTGTGTCAGAGGGGTTGGAGGAACAGTTCGCGTACGAGACGTATTTGGGACTGACAGAGGCAAGTCTTGTAGTGGCGTAATTTGGATGGATGAGTTGGCTAAGATTACTGAAGAAATTGAAAATAAAGTGACAAATAGAGTCAGGGAGGAGTACCAAGTTCAAATGACTCAAATGAATAACAAGTACGAAGAAGTCATTGATACATTGAATGCTCAAATTACGAGCATTTTGAATCATATTAGCCAAATGGGTATGCCTATTAGTCAGATGGGTATGCCTATTCCAACAAATGAAGTGATTCAAAGTAGCTGTCAGTCAGTGGATCCTATCTTACAAATAAAGGTATACTTATTTTTACTAATTGCAAAGTCTTTAAATCATGAGTTATCATATAAGTGCCATATATGATCCTAACTAAATTATTTTTATATGTTATTAACATAGAAGCCGACTTCATGCCGTCTATGTGTCATCCTTTCTGAGACCGGCAGAGTGGTTGTGGCTACAGGGACTGTTTTTCCACCCAATTCTACGGGTGATGTTGTTCATGGTCAGCAAATGGACTTACACAACGTGAGAGTATCCATTGATGATGTTAATGCAGAATTTCAACTCACTCCCCTTTCCGTGCCTACTAGTGAACATCAACGATTAGGTGACGCTACTGGTAGTTTTGTTCAGTGGCCTAAACAACTTGTAATGTTGGGGTAGGTAACAAATTTCAAATTAACATTATTAATTATAAATGATAGTTGTCAATTCATTTAATTGATGTAAATTTTATTGTTTAACTTTATACCTAATTAGGATCCCATCTTACTGGAGAAGGGTAAAGCGCCTCAGTCCCCACCTGGCCAAACAAATCAAGTTCATAGCAAAGGGTCGTCAACATTAGATCTCAAATTGAGTGCAAAATGTCAACACTTACATAGTATTATTATGGTGATGCCTTTTGCAGATGACTTGATTTCAGTTCCTTTAGATTATGACATTTGCAGCGATGCTCCGAGGGAAGTCGAACAATGTATTTATGTCTCGAGTGAGGATGTACAACAATTTTGTAGAATGGAATGGTTGAATATAAGTGTGATACAAATTTTCATGAGGTGAGACTATAATTTTCGTACAGGTTTATTTATCTTTTATTTTGATACAAGTTTATTTTATAAACTTACTAACGTTTAATTTGTGTATTACATTTGTAGGTACGTGAAGGAGATGTCTAACAGATCCTTTGGATTCATGTGTCTGAGTCAACTAGCAAATGCAATAAATGATCCAGATGGCACAACTCGATACATTACAAATATTTTGCTAGGTTGTCAGTCGAAAAAATTCATCTTAGCACCGTACTTCGAACAGTAAGAACATAATTTAACATTGTTATTATGTAGATTCCTTTGCTAGCTTGTTCATTAATATAATTTAACATTGTTATTTAATTTCTAAAAATGTAGGGAGCATTGGATGTTGCTTCTTATATCTTACAATCAAAATGCAATATATGTGTTCGACTCATTGAAGAGGGAAAGAAATATGCAAATCAAAGCATTAGTGACAGTGTAAGTAAATTATATATTATTTCCTAACTTATTAATATAACTTAACCGTGTAAAACTCCTTTAACATATTTATTTACTCATATATATATATATATATATATATCTAATTTTGTAGGGCATTTAGAGTATATATTGCTCAAGGTGGCAAGAAGAAAAAAAATAAGTTGCATTGGTACACGGATAATGTTAAGGTATAAAATAGTTGTTAAATTATCCAATTAGAGTTGATTTTGTTTGTTTGTATAATATAATTTGAGCAAATTTTTAATTAACTTGACTATTTATATAGTGTCCTCAACAAGAAGGAAGTGCTGAGTGCGGCTACTATGTGATGCGGTACATGTATGACATTGTCAAGTTACATCACCGGGCTCCCTTTACAAAATGGACCGAGGTATATTATTTTTAATTATATGCATATAATTAACTATTTCAGTCTAATAACAAATTTACCTTGTATAGTGGTTTTAATTATATTTCTAATAATGATTTCTTTTTTAATATTCTACAGGGTTTGAGCGAAAAAAAGTCATATTCTAAATTTGAAATTGATAAAATTCGAGACTTCTGGGCAGAATTTTTTATGAATGACTGTATTGACCTTTGAACAGGTTTGAAATGTAATTTTACGAAATATAGTAGAATACAGCAAATATATGACCTTTGAACAAGTTTGTAATGTAATTTTAGGAATAGATATCATGTTGTGATTGAACAGGTTGTAAATTTTCATTTGTGTATATATATATATATATATATATATATATATATATATATATATATATTTGTCTTTTGCAAATTGTTGTTGCACCCCTACTTATATAATCATTGCTTAAAAGAAATTTATTGTTTAATATATAAGAATTGATGATGTAATATAGTATTTACTTAAATGTTGTAAAAGGACTTAGAAAAATATCCAACTTGTTAGGTGGATATAATATTTAGTTAAGCAAGGAGTTTGATCACCATTGAAGTCTGCTGATATGATGAATTCATTGAAGACTGCTCATTGATCAAGAAGGATTCTGAAGACATGAAGAATATTCCAAGTCCAGTTCTGCTTAGAAAGGAAATAAGTAAGGACTAATGTAAGCAAGATCCTTTGCTTGGTCCAAAGTCAAGTTGTCAGAAAAGTTATCTTTACCCCTACTTAGTCAACTTCTAAAAGACTTTTTGAAAAGGCACTAGAAGACAAAATAACTGTAAAGGTGAAAATCACATCAAGAACAGTACACTCCAATGGATCTATTTCAAATTCTCAACGGATAGATTTTCTGGAGTAGTATAAATAGGAGTCATAAATTTTATTTATGACTACTGAACAACCAAAAAATGCTCTGACATTCTGACACATTAAAGACTTCAGCAAGATATCATAAACTTAAACAAGTGCTATCAATCTGCTCAACAAGGAGCACTCTACTTAGAGATAGCAAGCTAGATTTTCTAAATCTGCTTTTAAGTCTATGTGACTAAATTGGTCTAAGTGACCTAGTGTAAATTGGACTAAGTGTCCCCTTGCTCATTGTTCTGTGTGAACAAGTTTTAGTGATAGCTTTCTCAAGTAAAAGAGAAGAAGAGTGGAGTAGACTTAGACTGAACCACTATAAAAATCCTTGTGTCTATCTCCCTTCCTGCTTATCATTCATATTGTTTATTTACTTTGTTCTTTGCTTTGCTAAAGTCACTGCTTAACTCTTTTAGCAAAGACTTACTGTCATTGCTACTTTAGCCATTACCAAAAACTAAGGGGACCTTTGCTTAACTAATTCCACTGCTAAACCTTTTCAAAACATAAGAAACTTTTTTATAAGCAAGAAGTGTTTAAATTAGTAAAGTTTTCTAAGTAAGACTTAATTTTTGAAAAACACTATTCAACCCTCCTTCTAGTATTTTTACCCTTTGGGACCTAACACAAATGAAGTTGTTCAATTTTGTATTTTTGCTTTGTTGTGGCATTAGAAATAGTTTTTTAATGTACAGGTTGGATATGGCATATTTTAAAATGAATTTTTTCAAAAAATAAACATTATCATTTGCGTCGGTTGTCTTAAAGTTACGACGCAAATGACCACAATAATTTGCGTCAGTTAATATAAAGGAGCGACGCAAATGATAAATGTCATTTGCGTCGCACTTATAAAAGAACCGACACAAATTATTGTGGTCATTTGCGTCGGTTCTTTTAAAAGTGCGACGCAAATGACATTTATCATTTGCGTCGCTCTTTTATATTAACCGACGCAAATGATAGTTTTTTGCGTCATCTGTTTAACCGACGCAAAATGGTCAAATTTTTGCGTCTCCTCCATATGCGTCTCATGTTAACCGACGCAAAATAGTTATTTTAACCGCCGCAAATGATAAGTTTTGTACTAGTGGGAGCTATTTCCTAGAAAAGTGTTAAGCAAACACTTATAGCTTCTTCAACCATGGAGGCAGAATATATAGCTTGTCATGAGGCATTCAATCACGAAATATGGTTGCGAAATTTTGTCACAGGACTACGTATTATTAATGGTATTGAAAGGCCACTAAGTTATTTTGTGACAATAATTCAACAGTTATGTATTCCAATAACAACAGAAAATCTATTAAGTCGAAACATATAGACATCAAGTTTCTAGTTGTGAAAGAAAGAGTTCAGGGTGGCCAGTTTTCAATAGAACACATTGGGACAAACTTCATGCTTGCGGATCCGCTAACCAAGGGTTTAACACCTAAGGTCTTTCATCAGCATACTACTAATATGGGTGTTATTTTGTTTGACACTATGGTTTAGTGGGAGTTTGTATTTTGGTGTTATATGTCATAAACATTAAGTTGTTTATTTTTCTGCAGAATACAGCTAATGGAATTATATTTTTTGTTAAAGTATCACTCTGAATGTATTCAATTTTCTAATTGTGGTTTAACATTAAATTTAGAGAATTGTAATTAATCTCGTTGGAGATTGAATTAGGACCACTTAAAAATAGACATGATTCAGATCTCATTACATGTAATTTCCATGTCACTCATCCATACTTGATCCATGTTGAATATATTATTTTGGTGACCATGGAAGGTTTAGTCACAATTTAATATTGACAAAGGCCGCCATGATCTCATACTAGTATAAGAGACGGACCGGATTATTTTTTAAAGAATCTAAAGGCAATAAATGGCATAAGGTTGTGCACTACGTAAAATTTATCATATAATTGATTATTGAATTATATGCAGCCCAAGTGGGAGATTGTTTGAATTATTATTTATAATAATAATAATAATAATAATTTATGTGGATTACATATTTTAATATCAATTATATTTGCTATTTATGTATTGAGTTTAAAATAAGTGATCAAATAAAGAGACTCAATTAGATTCTAATTAGGTATTGGTTTAATGAGTGAATACCTAATACCGAGCCCAATTAGGTTATAATGAGAGACATAATTAGACGGTATATAAAGAACACAATAGGTTATGGTCTCCAATATATCAAACACGCATACAGTTCTTCTCTTCCCATCCGAGAAAAACAACTCATATCCTAGAGAGTGTTTGGTTGAGGAAGACGATACCACAAGTTTCAACATCAATGGATCCAGGTACGCTTCCGTGTGCTATTAATTATATTCTCAATAATTGAATATGAAGGATTACTATCTATATTTTGTGATTATAGTTAATTTAAACAAGTAAAAATCTACACCCCTTGTATAAAACATTTATTGATTTGTTAGGGTGAACTACTAGTTTGCTTGGTCTACTTTTTTGTTCTTGCTTCTCACAAAGTCACAAGTCAGTGTTTGTATAAATGCACTTCCTTGGCCTACTAATCCATTTCCCTACGACATTGGTAACTGTTCAAATATGTCAAACGGCCTAGTCAACAACTATTTGGTTGGAACCCTCTTCTCGCTCCCAGTTTTTTGCATGGCGCCCATTTGGGTTAAACTCAACGTGGTGTTCAACATCATTAGAGGAGTGTATGTGCATGATCTTTACAGAACTGCTTTTTTCTATTTTCTTGGTAAGATTAATAGAACTGGTTACGTACTAATTTGACATGTTTATAAGATTTGTAGAGGTAGATAAAGCTAGAAAAACCTGAGGAAAGGTGGGTGGTTTGAATATTGAGGAAGTAAAAGAAAGCTAAGGACCCTTGCATCTGTATAAATCTCATGCTTGTAATATTTTTAACGTTACGAAGCTAATTAACTAAAATGAGAAAAAGCTAGGAAACAAGGAAAATTTGGCCCATTTTGCTATTGATACTCGATAGAAATGCTGTTTCTACTCTTGCATTTTATTTTTGTTAGTATTGTTCTGATATCAGATGATTTAAGATATGTATCCATGTATAGTCTTGTTATGTTGAAGTTTGTTTCTCAGTAGCATTGGAATTACCACCTGCTGGTCATTACTAATGCTTCTATTCATCATTCAAACTCTCAGAGCATTTATTGGAACCTCAAAAATCGAAGTGTTTTCGTCTTTCTGGGCCTTACTATCTTTGTTGTTTCTTCGTGCTATTTGTAAAAATGAAGTGACTTTTCATTTTGTTGTCTGATCGTTTCTATTTAAAACGAACATGCTTCATTTCATTGATCTTTTACCGCTATATCTCTTGAATTTCGTCCATCAACATATGAATGATCCTTTCGCACAGTATTTTCGGATACCCAACAAAAGAAAAAAGAAAAGAGAGTAGAGAGAGAGAGATACGGAGGGAGGGAGTAAATGAAATCTGAAATTTCACCTGGAGCTTTATTAATCATCTATTTATGTTCTTTGTTTTGATATTATATTATGTACAATTATATTTGTCACCTTTAGCGTTGTATTTAAATATTACTCTCTACGTTCTACAAAAAAATCAACATTTGAATTTTTGACGACTTTTAATTTTATATATTTGATTAAGAATTACACGTAAAAATAATAAATTTTTCTCATTAAATTTGTTATAAATATTCAATTAAAGATTATGTAAGAAGATTGTAATCACAAATTTTGAAAAATACAATATTATAATGAAAAAATTATACAAATGTTTTTTTTAACAAATTTTATTCTCAAACGTTGTTTTTTAAAACGGCGAGAGTATTGTCTTTGTTATTTCTTTCCAAAAACTTGTGATGATCAAGTGGATTGAAAGGAAACCTTGAAGAGGGACAAAGCACTTTCGTGCAATTCAGAGGTCTAATTTATCAAATAGCCCATGACAGAAAACTAGCCACAAAGAAATAATAAACTCTTTTACTCACTTACCAATTATAACTTGCATCAGGAATTCAGTATATTGAGGTTAACTTGACTGAATTAATTTTTAAAGTAGTTAGAAATTTTAATATCTGTCTCTCACTAATATTAGAAGCTGAGATCCTCTACTTTCTAGTTCCCTGAAAATACTGCCTAAAATCATCGTTTAAACTGATTAATCCCTCTTTTTAGATGAGTGTTTTCAGGAGGAGAATATTTTAAACGCAATTATAAAAATTTCAATGTAAATTTACAAATTTTTTTCCTTTCAATTTCTAAATTAGGACCTTATATGTAAATTGGTGTTTTATATTTCATTGCAGCCTTCGAGGGTCTTGCTGCTGTTGTTTCTTGTTACTGTTTGTAAGAATGTTCTGCTTATGTTGTCTGATCACTTCAACCTAAAAACAGACACTTGTTTTAACGTACTCCCTTGTCTCCCGAACTTAATTCCTCCCTTGACATATGAAAGACAATTAATAATCATAAATAGAGCAGCTCTTTTATGTCAAATAAACAGCCCAACTAAGCTTTTAATTTCCAGCGGACCCCATTAAGGGGAGGGGGTTGGTGGGGTGGGTGTGTGTGTGTGTGTGTGGGAAGGATGACTAACTGAAGAAAAGATCAGTGAATAAGAAAATGAAATCAGAAATTTCACTAGAGCTGTTTTAATCGTCACTCAGCATATATTCAATGATTTGACATCATTCTAGATAGTATGTTAAATAGAGTAATTTTTTCTACTTTAGCAGTCTATTTCTCTGTCAGTCCACGCAACTTGTGTTGATCAAATGGATTGAAATGGAACCTTGAAGATTAAGGAGCACTTTTGTTCTAACTTATGGTTCTAATTTGTCAAATATTCCATAGCAAAGAGTAGTTATTAAGAAATAATGAACACTCTTTTGTTCAATTATCATTTAGTATCAAGAATTCAAGACATTGATATTGACTGCACTGAATACATTTCCAATGTAGTAAGAAATGTTATATCTGTCTCCCACTGAGATCAGAAGCTTTGTTGAAAACATCTTAAAAAGTTGAAGTACTACTTGGGTGCTTTTTTTGGCATCTTTATTTTGCGTACGGTTTAAAGATTTTCTAAATATAAAAACTCACATGTTCGATTCTCCTAATTTTTTAAGCTCATAAATACGCACTTCAATGCAAATATAAAAGATTTTAGTTTTTTACTTATTATAAATTTAGGTTGAGGGACATTCCTCGGTTCATAATCAAATATATCTAGGCATCATAGAGATATAGGAATATATAAAATGTCAACCAACAAAAATTACGACAACTATAATTCTCAACAAATTTTACCAGATATATTTTTTGGTAAAGTATTCAAAACATTGTTATAAAAATGATAATGTTTGGTGATAGGACTATAAAAGAGTCCAGGTACCCCAAATTCAAGTTGAGGTTTCTCGAACTTATTAGTTAATTGTGTTAAGTGGAGTCGGCATACTTAACGATAAATTGTCTTGTTTAAGTAATCGAATGAGTTAAACGCGGACCGAGCGAAAACATTTAATTGAACAAGAAAATTGTGTTAATCATAAGCTCATTTAAGTGAATAAGTTGAGATGAACGAGTGAATTAAACTGAGCAAACAAATAACTTAATTCGTTTGTGACTCTACCTGGTAGCTTCTTTTTCTTTTTTTTTTTAAATTACAAAAATGACAGTAGTTTAAATGCAACGTTGTGTTGAAATTTATTAATGTCAACGTAATTTTCTTTTTAAAAAGTTTCAAAGTAATATCAATCAATATATACATATGTATATATATATATGGGATATGATTTATTGAGAGAGTCGAATAGAATCACTATTTTATTCAGCCCAATCTAAATCATTCAAACTTGAAACCAACAATGAGATTGAAAGGGATGACCTTTATGTCCATCACAAATTGTACCATCTTCTATAATTTGTGGTGGACGAGTGGGGCCCATTTTCTTTTCCATTTTACCCCTCAAGCAAGCAACTTTCGTTTCACAAAATAAAAAAATAAAAAATACAAACAAAATTCAACCACGTCCTCTACAATTTCAAACACTATTATAGGAGTTCGAACAAAACCAGTTAGCATGCCCGGCAATGGTACTCACTTCCTCTTTCTCATCCCGAAAAAGATCATCAAACTTCTGATACAGTTGCCATACAACTTCTAATTTCTAGTGTACTAATGCGACGTGGTTGATTTTTTTTATTTTTTGTTTTTTTGCAAAATGAAAGCTACTTATTTGAGGGGCAAAATAGAAAAAAAAAATATGGGTTTCACTCGTTCGTTCACTACAATTTGTGACGAACGAACATAAAAGCCATCCTTTTCGATCTCATCGTTGGTTTCAAGTATAGACGGTTTAGATTGGGCTAAATAAAATAGTACTTTTATCTGGCCATTTCAGTGGATTATATATATATATATATATATATATATCGCAGGATTTGTGACGAAAACATTGATATTGAGGTGGATAATTTAGAAATAATTCCACCACAACCCTATTAGGAAATTAGAAATTGTTAACGTACTTGTGGACATCGATCTATTTATTTATTTATAACTTATTTATATATAACTATTAGTGCGGCAATCCACTCATAATGCGAGTCAATTTTCTTATATTTTAAGGATATTTATAAAATATAAATTTAATAATATTTCTTTTTAGTGAAGAATTATTTTGCTTATTTATAATTTATTAATTCACTATAATGGTTTGTGTTTGTTTAAATTTTCTAATTTTATTTGAAAGGATAAATTTATTATTTTTATAATTCTAGTTTTTAAATAATTTATATGGCTTAGAGGGTTTTAAAAGTTAATATTTTGTTTTTCTCAATCTATTCTATACTAAGTCAACAGTTCGTGCTGGGCACGGGTTCTGTGGATGCGGGTAAATTTTTTTTTTTTAATGTTTATTTGTATAATGTATATGATGTGATATATGTGAGAATTTTCATTATCTTTTATATGTAAAATTTTCTTAATGTGCTATTCGTAGATAGTTGTGCAAATATATGTCAGTAATTTTCGACAGCCATACATTATTGTGCTAAATTCTCAACACGGGCTATTTTGTTAGAAGCAATTCTTTTTAATTATATTGTAAGTTTATATTATCTTTTTTTTTTCAATTTTATAATATTAAATAGAAAAAATATATATTTTAAAACTGGTTAATATTTATATTATAATAATTTTATAAAAAATAAAAAAATTGATCATTAATATTATGTTATTTATATATCAGATTGTCCATGTATATATCTAATGTGTTTTTAAAAAATTTGTTAACAATATTTAACAAAATGTAACTCTTCAATTTATTTTCTCATTAGATGGTATTGTATTTTTTTATGATTAATTATATATATAATTAATTATGAATAAAAGTATTACATGAAAAAAAAAATTGTATAATTTGACTAGATTTGACCTTGCAATTTTTCAAAGTTTGTAAATAACTTACACCTTGTTCGTATTAAATGTAGAACACAGATGAACACCAAGAGCACACACTTTAACTAGATTTGACCTTGCAATTTGTTGCTTGTTAGCGAAAATGAAATTCGTTTGATGCACTAAGTTCCTATAATCGGGATTTGACCTTGCAATTTGTTGCTTGTTAGCGAAAATTAAATTCCTTTGATGCAGTAGGTTCCTATAATCGGCAACTTTAATTTGAACTCTATATCATTTAGATTCTTTAATAAAAATATTTGAAACCCATTTTTATTTTGATGGCAAGCTGCACTAGTGTATCGAACGGGGGAAATAGGAACTTGGGGGATTTCTATTTATGTAGACTTTATATGTTCAGATTTATATGTATGTAGTTCGTATGCAGACATAGATGTGTAGATGTGTATGTATGCATGTCAGGTCACCATTGCAGTTGTATGTCTACGCGTGGTGTAAATCGAGAGAGGGGAGGCCATTAATGGCCGAACGGAGTAGGAGAGGATCGGACTGATGAAGATGAGGAAACCAAAGCCGCGGCTGCCATTGCGCATTGTTGGTGGAGGCTCTTCCTCGAGCCATGACGATGACAACACGAGGGAGAAAGAGGGAGAAGAACAACGTGAGAGAGAGGACGCTAGCAAGAGAGTGGATAAATTTTTAACACTATAGGCCCAAATTCTGATCTTTTAAAAGAAAAGAAAACTATGGCCGAATTGCCCACTTGAAGATGACAAAAAGTTTATTGTAGTGAGCTTACAAGGATGCATCGGACCATATATATATATGTACACCTAGGTACATTATATGACAAAAGCCATTCATCAACCTATGTGTGCTCCTAATTATATGTGGTGTAATTAAATTGGAACTAAATTATATAAACGATTTAGGAGTAATAAATTTTACTTGATGAAAATTTTTGGATTAGTTAAGATATTAATTAAGAGCTATTAATAAATGAAAAGGGACTATTGAAAGTTAATTAGAGATTAACTAGTAAATATTAAAGAATGATTAGAGAATTAATGAGATTAATTGGAGATAATTAAATGCAATTATCTAATTAATATAATTTTAATTAAGTAATTATTTAAGAATACTTAATAATTAATTAATTATTATCTAAGGATAATTACCTCCTTTAATTCTTAATTAGAGGGAATTAAAGAATGATTAAGAAGCTATTAAAAGATAATTAGAGGTAATTAATTACAATTACCTTAAATATTTATGAATAATTAATAAAGGATTAAAGATAACCGGTCACTCTAATCAAGATTAATTACATATTAATTAAGGGATGTTTAAGGAATGATTAAGGAATAATTGAAATTTAATTAGAGGATAATTAAAGAATAGTTGAGAAAGGATTAAGGGATTTATTTAGGGGTAATTAATTTTGATTACCCTAATTAAGTTAAGTCTAATTAAGTTATTATTAAAGAATAATTATTCATTAAAGATAATTATCCATTTTAATTTGGATTAATTATAATATAATTAAAGAATGATTTAAAATTTGATTAGAGGTATTTAATTTCAATCACCTTCACCATTTACGAATGCTTAATAAATAATTAATGATAATTATTTACTCTAATTAAGATTAATTAGAGAGTAATTAAGGGACATTTTAGGGATAATTAATGGATAATTAGGGAACAATTATATTTCTCTAATTATATTTAATCATGATTAATTAAGGGACAACTACCTTAATTAAATTCATAATAATTAAATATTAAATCAACTAATTCCCAAGTAAATTATTCCAAACTCGAATAATTAAGGGACGGTTAATCCAAGCCTCGAGCAAGATAAAAATCAAACAATAGTCCTTACAAGTCACAACTCGGTCACACTTGACCGTTGTACGTGCCCCAATGCTCGAAATCTGTAGCCTAAGGCAGACTCAAATAATTTAATTGATAATCAATCATTGTAGATCGTGTCGAGGGAGAAAAGTTAATCTCATTAAGTTATATGGGGAATCATAGGAGACCCTAAAGGCTACTCTCAATCTGAAATGACTTCACTTAAGCTAGTGTACGCACTATAAGCACCATATGAGCATAATATTCATTTGCATGATGACCTAGTTTAATCAAGTTATTCCATGTTTCATCTGACAAAAGTATTCTCACTCGAAGGAAAATTTTAATAGTCAGTAGACGCATTTTGTTGTTGACAGCAAAACGAGCCAAGTATATACTCACTTATCTTTCTTTATTTATGTACATTATCTTTTGCTTCGATATGCGTGCAATGTGGCGACATGCTTATTGTATTTATTTTCTTGAAGGATTATGATGTGCCTTAGTTTTCGCTAGCATATTATAAATGATTATGTATGGATGCACTTGAGCTTTGATTATCGTACTCCTTCTTGAACGTTACGTCTATATAACGAATGAGAATGACATGTCCTATACTAGGTCATGCCACATAGTTGGCAAGAGAAAAGGGAAGGTGGGGATTCCAATCGAACTCCTGACCTAGAGATTTATAGTGACTAAGTACGTTCACGCACTGAGGGATCATATTGTTACAGTTCGGCCAACTATACACAGTATGGTTAGCAGATCCGATGGGTTTAGCCCACGATGGATATTATTTTTAGAAAGTTATACATAGGTGAAGACCTGTATTTCTTCAAGGAAGGTCACACATTGTTTATCATCAGTGATCCACGGAGTTCTTCGAAGATTCTAAGGCATCAATATTGTTTATCCGAGCCTCACAAACAAAATTGAACCTCTACTAGCATTTCAGAACTACCCCTTTATATTTATATATTTGTTGAGCGTAAATCACTTGTTCTAGTTGAATTTAATGTTTTATAGGGTATGGTGCAAAGGTTGAACCCTCCAACAAGGGAAAAGTGTTAGGAATTATAACATTTGATGATAATGTAGAAACACTTAGAATTGTTTAATTTATAATTGTACATGTACTTGCAGTAGTGCACTATGAGAATCTACTTTCAGAGATTACAGATGAGCATTAGAGACTACAAAAAATGCATTTGGAGAGCTCAACAAAAGTCAAAGTTGGTCAAGCAAAATTAGCCTCTCGGAAACTAAGGTTTTGTTCATCAGAGACTATGTTTTTGTTCATCGGAGACTAAGTCTTTCAGAGACTAAGTGTTTGTTCATTGGAGACTAAGTGTTTGTTCATCAGAGACTAATGCTGAAACTACCAAAGACTAAGGCAAAAACACTCCAATGCATTAAAGTAGCATTGAGATGACTTTACTAAAGCCAAAGTCATTTACCTATCACCATAGTCTAGGCATCAGGGGATAAAATTTATCGGCATCAGGGGATAGGTTTCTCGGTGTCAGGGGATAAATTTCTCGACACCAGAGATTGTCTATTAGGGGATAAAATTTTCAGAGACTAAAAATGACATATGGGATGACACATAGTTGAGTTCACAAATCTACTAACTCATTTTAAAATGGTGGAATTAAAATATAAATGGTGGTCCAATAAGGAGAGATTAGCTAACAAAGAAGCTTCAAGGAGATAAGCTATATACTACAGGTGTGAACACTGATATGGAGATAAGTCATACTTATACACAGGCATGTGTATAAAACTGCAACTATGAAAACTGCAGTTGTAGCTTATAGAAACTTGAAGAGTAAAATATGGAAGTTGGTCCAATCAAAAACCAGAAAGCTCATAGAGATAAGTTATTCACTGCAGAGATAACTTATCATAGGAACTCCAAGAGAAAATTCGGAAGTTGGCGTGCTGACACACCAGAGATGTTACATAACAAGTTGGCGTGCAAGAAAGGTCATGCAAAAAGGAGACGTTATGTGACAGAGCTGCAATTACCAAAGAATATCAGAGATATTTTTGGAGGCAACTCACTGTGGAAGCTTGGAGGACAAGAGAGTTATGTCTATAAATAGAGACATGGAGCAGTTGAGATAAGAAAGATATAACATAACACACTAAGATACACAAAAACACAAGTATTATTATTATCTCACAGAGAAACAAGTTTTCCATAACTTGAGAGAAGTAAGTTTTTCATAACTTGAAAGTAGCAAGTTTTTAGAACTTGAGTAGCTAGAAATCATTTTTCTATAGTATAGTTGTTATTTTTCAATAGAGTTATTTGAAGCTGGTAATCATTACCAGAGAAAATTGTAAAGATTCAAACTGATTAACAATACAAATTCATATTGTTGATTGATATTCATATCCTACAATTTGCTTTATTGTTTCACTTGTTATATCTTTTCAGTAAAGTTGTTATAACTATTCTTAAGTTCCAGACTACACAGCATCTTCCCAGCAGAACTACACCCTTACATCACCATGGGGCACCCACCATCTCTAGTGCAAGAAAGCCCTAGCCTCGCCCTAACGCAATCGCAATAGGTCGAACCCCCCACTATCCATTGCGGCCCGTGCATCCGCCACACAACACGGAAGAGTACGATATGTCGTCGTCCCTCAAATTGAGAATGATACTCTGAGACCCACCTCACCTTCACCATAGGCACTAGTGACATCCCATGACGAGATGGTACACGATTACGATGCAGAGGTCCACCATCGCCTTGTGGCTCACACCATGACTGTACGACGACAGGCCACCACCATCTCTAGATTTTACGCAACTGCGTGAGCATGGCATTTCTCATTTTGGATGACCCAGAGTTTGTACCACCGACTGGCATTGAAGATGCATGCGCATATGGTTGCAACAGTAGCGGCTAATCCGACGGTGGCACTCTTGGAGCAAATGAGCACCTATTGCACGCGCTACATTGAGGAGATGCGTGTGCAGTACCAGTAGTGGGAACAGGAAAAGGAGTAGGAGGGACCACTAGACTCATAAAAGTGCATTAAAAAAAAAAATTAATTGACCCATTGATTAAGGTAGAAATAAGGTAATAATTTGTCCACATGTCAAATTTTGATTAATTTGTGAGTTTCTCTTGTGAGTTTGTTTGTATGCATAAATAAATTCTTATAGTAATGACTAAGAGCATATCTATGCCTACAAACTAAATCACAATATAAACTCACAAATAGTGGGATCCAATTCATCATCCATTACTTCTTTATATAAAATAAAAGAAGACATATTATAACAATATACACATGTTAGACTGGGATTGATTTGTGAGTTATAAAAAGGCAAATAAATATTTTATTCATAATTACCTAAAATTATGTCTATTTTTTTTGTAATTTCTGTGTTAACACGGTTCAACGCAATTGAACCAAATTTTATACGAGGTTGGGAAGAAATGTCATAACTTCCAAATAGAAGAAGTACTAGGAATCGGGTAGTAAAAAAATAACGAACAATTAATTTTTTTGATGCTAATGCTTTCTACATGCCAAACTCCAGGCCAAAAATTTCTTGATCATCAAAACCAACATTTATAAACTCCATCATAACTTGGAGCCTTTTTTTGTAAACCATGTAGGCTTTGGATATCACAGAATAACCTAAGAAAATTGTTCATCAGCCTTAAGTCAAATTTTCCTAAGTTTTCACCAAAGTTCCTCAATACAAATCATTTGCAACCAAAAACATGTAGGAACTTAAATGTTTGGCTTCCTCGATGTCATTAGTTCATATGGTATCTTGTTGTGAGCCTTATTGATCAAAGACCTATTTTGAGTGAAGCAAGCAGTGGATATTACTTCAGCCTAAAAGTAGGTAGGAATTTTGACCTCTACTAACATTGTTCTAGCAACTTCAATCAGGGTTCTATTCTTCATTTCCACTACACCATTTTGTTGAGGAGTCCTTGGAGCTGAGAATGTATGATTGATGCCCTTCTCCACACAAAACCCATTAACAACTGCATTCTTGAATTCAGGTCCATTATCAGTCCTCAATATCCCGACCACTGACCTAGATTCTGTTTCAATTTTTTTTGTATGGTCAATGACTTGTTGAGGCACCTTCGATTTAGCATGTTGGAATATGACCCCAGTGTATCTGGTGTAGTCATCCACAATGACTAATGCAAATCTCTTCTATGATACTGACATTAAGCTGACAAGACCAAATATATCCATATGTAACATTTGAATTAGATCTTTGATCATTGTGGCTTCTTTGCTGACAAAGGATGATCTCCTTTACTTCCCTTGTTGGCAGGCTGAGCATAAACCCTCTTGAGTAAACTCCATTTGAGGTAGTCCAGTCACCAATTCTCTCTTCACCAAATCAGTGATTGTCTTGTAGTTCAAGTGAGAGAGCTTTTTGTGCAACAATCTGCTCTCATCAGGGGTTAGCAACATAAAGATCTCATTTCTTAACCCTTAACAAGATCAGCTTCCTACCATCTTCATTGGAGATTAAGCACCTATCACCTTTGAATGAAATGATGAATCCCTTGTTACATAGTTGACTTATGCTTAATAGATTGTGCTTTAGCCCATCAACTAGTACTACATTTTCAAATGAGACACTCTCATTTGCTACCTTACTATAACCCAGTGTTAATCCTTTGTTGTTATCAGCAAATGATATTACTAGACCAACCTTCTCGGTGAACTCTGTGAGCAGGGCTTTGTTTTTTGTCATGTGTCTTGAGCAGCCACTGTCTTGAGCAGCCACTGTCTTGAACATTTAATTTATTTTTGGTATCCAAGTGGATTTGGGTCTTCTAGGTTTAGTCATAGTTTTTGGTATAATAGCCTTTTCATTGATTTTCACTTTTTGTTTAGGCAAGACACACACTTTTTCATGTTTAGGAGCTTCACAAAATGCTTTAGATTTAACAACTACATTCTTTTCTGTACCCTTAGGGGCGCATGCATGAATATAAGTCGTTTTAGGTAAATCATCAGCATATAATATTGTGTCAATTAATATATGTGGCTTTTCCTTGCATTGAAAAATTAAGTGATTAAGATTTCCACAATTCCAGCACACTTTCCTAGGGGCTTCAGAGTTAGGAACATAGTTACTAGCTTACCATTCACATTCTTTTTCTTGTCCCCTAATAAGCATTTATCCCTTGAAGGGCTTCGAAGATCAGCTGCACTCATATCCCATGATAACTATGTATCCACTGATGCACAATCAAGTTCCTTCTTGGTGGGGACTTTGAGTGCTTTGGCAAAAATAGGCATCTTACCACTTCCACAGCTCGTGAAAGCTTCACTCTTTGGGAAAACATTCTCTTTTTCTAGTTTGGTCACTGCCCTCACAAACTTGATAGGTTGCACAGGTCTTTTACCAAAACTAGCTGCATTTTTAACCTCGATTAAAGGTTACTTCACCTGAGTCTCCTCATAGCCTAAACCAGATCTATGATCAGATTTTTTTACTATTTAGTTGATCTTCTAGTTTCTTGCTAGACTTAGTCCACCTTTTTATGACATCCTCCTCTTCTTTTAACCTTTTGGAGGTCCACTCTTCTCTCTTTATGGCACAGTCAAGGAGGTTCCTAATCTTGATGAGTTATTTTTCTAGATCTTCAAGCCTAGTAAGTTATGATTCTAAAAGAGTGTTCCTAGCAATTAATTGTTCATTGATCTTCTGCACTCTCTCAATCTCAGCTACAACACTCCTTAAAGTGTCATAGAGGTCTCCGATCTCATAGGTCAGTTCTTTAACAGTTTTAAAACAATCATTTTTAGAAATGTTTGGGAAAATCTAGAGACTAACCTTTGAGCTACTATTGTCAGTGGATGAGGCCATCAGGGCTAGGTTGACATATTCTTCAGCTTCTTCTTCATTTGATTTAACTCAATCATTTCTCTCAACAATATATGTTTTTCCCTTCTTGTTAGCATTAAGAAGGCCAAAGTATTTTCTTCTTGTAATCCACGATAGCTTCTTTCCCTTTGGGCTCACCTTCATGGTTGGCCTTGCAACACTCATTTGCAAAGTGTCCCATTTCACTGCACTTGTAGCACTTTATTCTTGATTTATCAATAAAGTTGTTTGTGCTACTAGGTTTCCTTGTTGAAAATTTCTTTATCCCTTTTGGCTTTTGGAATTTTAGCTTGGAGAACCTTCTTGCAAAGAAGGCCATAGTTTCATCCATATCCTCTAACTCTTCAGGGGTGTACTCAGTCCGCTTTGAGCTAACTTCTTCACCTTCACTTTCATCTTCATTTTCTTCAGCATCTCCTAGTTGTTGCTTCATCAAGACACTTTGTTATGTTTCTCTTATGTTCTTCTTGCTAGCCATCAGGGCTATAGATTTAAACTTTCTGATATCCTTGACATTTTAGATCTTTATTGAATCTCCAATTCATATGTCTTTAGGGTACCATAAAGCCTATCCAAGTCTAGGAGATTCATGTCCTTGGATTCCCTGGTGGTTATTGTCTTTGGATCCCATGATATGGGAAGTTCTCACGTGAATTTTCTATTCATGTCCTTGTTGGCATATACCTTCTCATACATCTTCAAGTCATTTACCAACATGTTGAATCTGTCAAACATCTCAGTGAGTGATTCACCAGATTTCATTGTAAACCACTCATACTATTGTATTAACAACTACAACTTGTTTTCCTTTACATCCTCTACACCATCACATATGATTTGGATGGCATCCCATATTGACTTAGATGTGGTGAGATTCATGATGCTGTTAAGCATGTCATCATCTAAGCCATTATAAAGGATACCAGTTACTTTGAAATCGTTATTCACTTTCTCTCTTTCCTCTGGAATCATTTCGTCAATAGTAGTATTTGGGACTAGACGTTCAGGGACATTGACTCCATTCACCACCTCTTGAGGAATGAGTTTCTTTAGTATGTGTGGACCTTCTTCTAGAACTTGTAAATATTCATCATCAATGGATCTGAGATGAACAATCATTTGTTGCCTCCAGAAGAAGTACTTTCCGCATTTCAACATGGGAACCTTACTATTTCCAGCTTTGTTAGCCATATATAAAGATCTTCTAGCAAGTGTAATCTGTTAGTTAGCGTTGATACCAATTGTTAGAACCGAATAAGCTAAAGTGTTTGTAGAAGGGGGATTGAATACAAACACCACAACTTTTGCGTTCTATAAAAACTTAAACACAAAAGCTGAAATAGTTACAAGTTTTCCCCCTGATGAGGATGAACTCAAAAAAACAGTACAATTATTTAAAATGAATACACAAAGATTTAAGTTAAAATAGTTGTATTATAACTTGGGTTTTCTAGGAAGCTGTATAATCACAAAGTGATTAAACAACTACAAATCTCTAAGTGAATACAACTTCTTATTTCACACACTAGTTATAATTTCTCTCTAAAATATTTCTTTCAAGAATTATTACAAAGCTTCACTCTAATATGTGGAGATTATTGAGATATTTCTAACTATTTTGATATTTTGTATTTTTCTCTCACATCCGTTGGTGGTAGCGTGTAACAACTTTTCCATATATAAGAAAACATAGATAAAACTCATGTGCTTGTAATGCTTCTTTTTCAACGTAGCCGCAGTATTTTCTGTCATTGTCTTTTCAGAAATACACGTGTCAGACTGCTATTGGCTATTGTTATTTTTATTTCAGTCCTTGTTCTCCATGTGTTTTTGGTGTAAAATTTGTTATTGGTCCATTAGATTTCAAGGAATATCTTCCCAATTATAACCATTGCTTCTTTGCCAAGTATCAGTGCATATCTCTTAATCCCTGATGGCATGTGGATTAGGTCTTAATTATCCCCCAAGAACAAGATTTGATGTTAACTTGATCAGTGCTTCACTATCCACTAATGCTAATCTTTGATATAGAATTAGATCAGTACTTCTTGATCATCTGATGTTAAGACCTAATGCTATCCACTGATGTTATCCATTGATAGTGTGTTTAGACCCTGATGGTGTCCCTTGACAGTTAAACTATTCCTTGATGGTGTCCCCTAACGGTCAAGCTGTTCACTGATGCCTTTTTATACACTAACATTTTTTATCATAGATACTTTGTTGGTTTTTTCAAGGATATCTGATGTGCGAAAAACTTGAACATTAAGTACAACCAGACATACCCTAATACTAACAAGTCCTTTGTAATATCCATTGATGACTTGCTTAGTGCAGTTAATGTTATCCCCTGACGTACTAAGTTGTTTATCATTGATGACTTACCCAGTGCAGTTAATGTTATCCCCTGACGGACTAAGTTGTTTATCAGTTGATGCTTATTTGTACAAATATACTAAGACTTATAACATATCTTGAGTGTTTACAAGTGCATGGTTATTAAATAATACTTATATCATCATCAACATCATTATACCTAACACTTATTATAATCTTATTATGACAATAGCCTTTAATTAAAACATTCTTTACGTCTTATAGTTTTGCAAATTATACAAAATTTAAAATTCAATATATTACTGTTTGACTTATAAAATCGAACGCATCATTAATCTCATAATAGAGAATGAAGTATAGTAATATATAATATTTTTTTTCCATATAAAAAAATTTGATTAAGATTAACATATGCGAAATTTAAATTCAAGAATCAAGTGGTGGTAAAGAGGGAAACTATTTATAGTAGGTTTTTTCCCTTTCTTTTTAAGAAATTGAAGAAGAGTTCTAGAACAAACTGACGAGTAGGAGAATACGTGTATTCATTTCTTTAACAACACGTCCAAGTAATGCCTAATCTTAGCAACAAATTAATTATCGTTTACCATGCACAAAAGGTTATTTATGACAAACTCCTTTCGTTTTTATTAGACTGAAAAATAAAATTTATTTGATAGAAATAATTATATTTATATAATTCTTTACAACTTTAATATATTACCTTATGATCAAAATTACATTAATAACAATTTTTGTTTTAAAAAATTAATATGATTTAGTCAAACATGTAATCTCAATATTTAAAAAAATATGAATATAATTTCTTTTGTGAAAGAGAAAGAATAGATACATTATGTGTAGACACCTCAATTTTGGTTTTTTATTTTATTTATGTTTTGCCTTGATGTAATAAAAATATGGAATGAAACTTGTTGGATTTAATTTTGTGTTAAGTGCAGGGTTGACAGTTTCTCCTCTTTGAAGTGAATTGAGCTCATAACCGCAGTCCCTGATAAACTAGGAATAGAGATGGATGAACAAAATGCTAAGGTAGTTTACATCAAAGATCTACACATCCGAGGGTCCTGCCAAGGCATTTGAGCTTGGTGAGAAGAAAAGTTTCCTTAAGCTTATCCTATAGTAATGCTTGTACAAAGCATTGGTTGGGAAATGCAACAAGAGCTATGGTGGCTTTAAAAGTGGATTAGATGTTAAGAAACGTGAAGGCAACGCTGCGGTAGGAGCATTAGGGGAAAAATTACTCGACGCCAAAGTCGTCGGTTATTCATAGTAGTGCTAAAGTTTGGGTATTAGGGGCTAAATTACTCGGCGCCAAAGCCGTCGGTTAATCCACATTAGCGCCAAAATCTGGGAATTAGGGGATAAATTACTTAGCACCAAAGTCTTCGGGAAATCCATCCTAGCGCCAAAGTCTAGTATCAGAAGATAATTACATTGTCGGAGACTAAAATTAGACATCAGAGACTAATTTGCAGAAATGGTACAGTGATAGATAATGTCATTTTAAAAGATCTAACATTGTCAGAGGATGTTATCCTCCCAAAATGCATTATATCTTCAAAGGATGATGTCCGATCTTGGCAAGAGAAATCTCAAATCAATCCTCACCACTCACCTGTAGAGCTGAACTACCAGAGACTAAGTGATTTGCACATCAGAGACTAAGAATTTGCATATCGGAAGCTCTGAGTCATCAGAGACTAGAGAAGAGGCTGTTGCTTAAGGTTACAAGAGCCCATCACTACACCAAAGGTAAAATGGTCATTAGAGATTGAAGGTGACACATGGGATGACACATGACTGACTCCAGCAATTCAATAAATCGGCAAAAGCTAAAACAATAAAAAATAAAAGAGGGTGGTCCAATAGGAAGAAACTAGCTGCAATGGATGTCACATAGTAGTTTTGGCGTGCAAGAAAGGCCATCTAAAAAATGGAAGTTATGTGACAGAACTACAATTACCGAGAAATATCAGAAATATCTTGAGAGATAGCTTATGGATGAAACCTGAAGGAGAAAGGAGCTGCCCCTATAAATAGAGAACCCAAGCACAGGGGGGATCGAAAAAAGGAAGACCTTGAGAGGATTTCAGGACCATTTTCTTTGAAATTAAGCTAGAGAAATAGAGGCTTTATTTCCTCGTGATCTCTGTAACTTCTTGTTCTATATTAGTACATATAATTGTTTATTTATCTCGCCCTTTGATTCTCCATTTTTTTACTTTGATAAGGTTAGTTCATATTCTTATAATAGGACGATTTACAGTCAAGAGTAGCTTTGTCCATAGCTACCCCTATTAGGAAACATCTTTATATTTAATCTAGATTATACATGCATATCATCCAGCCTCACGTTCTGTCATAATTATATTTTGTCCCGACGTCGTTTCTATATGATTTCAGCTTATATAATGGGCTAAAAAATGACTTGATTTTAATCTTGTTATCTATATGTACATAATATGTGCATAGTTATGATGTCTCTTCTAACATTTTGTTTCTATTTTCTACCTGAGCTAATGATGCATGAGTTTTAAACCCTTCAAGGGAGGATCCAACCAAGAACCTTCAGTACGGGAGCCAACATTTGTTAAAGTTCATTTGTTTAGTCTTAAGTCAGTTAGTTTGCATATAAAGAACTTTGTAAATTTGTGTTAGGTAAAAGCTGTTGGATATTTGTTTAGGACTGGTCCTTCACCTCCAATTCATTTATTGTAATATGTAACCCAACGCTGATAATGGAAATGCACTAAGCACGCACACACGCACTAGCACACACGTGCACTTTAATGTTTCTTTCAAAAAGTAACTTTAGGTTTTAAGGAATGATTTCATAAAAACAAAATCTAAAAAAGTAGTTACTAGTTATAGTGAGGATAGGGGGTGCCTAACACCTTCCCCTATTCAACCTAGCAACAAACTTGATTTTTTTTTATTTCGCCTGAACCATGATTAAAGAGTCAACTTGAAATTAATTTTCAAAAAGATAAAACTGGAAAGGTGCCCTAACACACTGTCTCATTTTAAAAATGATTTTATCATGCAGTTGCATTTTTTTAAAAAAAAACTCAGACTTTTGGAAAAAGGTTTTTTTAAGTAATCTCACAACTCAACCTCATATTTTCCAAAATTTTCGGGCGCGACATTATGTACACAAACATATAAATTTCTACTTGACTTTGATCTCTTTATTTGTCAATTTGTTTAATAATTTGTTATATTATATAATATATGTTGTATTTGTCCCTTTTTTAGCTTTAGGAAAAGAAGTAGGGGGAGAAGTTGTACACCGGTAGAATCGAATTGTAAATAAATTTAGTTGAGTTTATGAAGATGACACGAATGCAATACATTTCTTAAAATTTCCTACTCTTTCGATTTTTTGATATAAGTCTTTTAAAATATTTTTTTTGTGTAATTAAATAAATCATTCGTGTCTTTTAAAAGTAATATTAGTGTGTTTATTTTTAATTTACTCTTAATATTAATTTATATGTATTATTGGATTGTACACATTGCGATTTTTTCTTTGTTATTCACTATATGATTTTAAAATTTCGTAAAAGATTATTTTATGTATAATATATAAATCTTACATATTAATTTATAATTTCTTAATATGTGTAAAAATATCAGACTTATGTAATGAGACTGAGGGCATAATAAATTATGCAAACTTATTATTTTTTTCAAATGAACAACAAAATTACAATCTTCCGAGATAACGCTCACATGTCAATAACTCATATGGGAAAACTGAAAAGCAGAAAGGCCTCCATTAGACGAAAGATAATATCACAAAAATAAAAGGAGAACAAACAAATGATACTCCATCGTTGAATTTTTATTTTGAAAAAAAAAGTACTAACATAATTATATTTTATATAATTCTTTTATTATTATTTAATAATGTTAACATTTCCTTTTGGTTTTGTGTTTTTTTTTTCTTTGGGAGGGGGGAGGGGTAGTGGGGGTTTGGGGCAAATATATTTTCACCATTATAAATTCGAGTTTTGAATAAACATACGAAAAATAATTATATTACTTATCTTATAAAATATAATGCATGCAAAGTGTTAAATTTAGAGTTTAAAAAGAGTTTAAAGTGATACTAGGACGATTAATAATACATGAATTTTTTATTAATGAGTGAACTATTGGTGATAATGCTTTGAAGTTTGAAGGTGTTTAATGTCATGAGCTATCAGACTTGTGTTTAATCATTTTCTAAAATAATAAGTGTTAATTTAAGTACTTTTTAATTATCAAAGATATAAATTATTTTCAGAAACAAATACTTTTATTAATTTTGCTAATTTAAGTACGTTTTAATGAGCTGAACGGTTCAAAATTTTGAATTCTAAAGAATATGTCTTCTGTTATTCATTTCGTTTCGCAAAGAAAAAAATATAAAAATGAAAATAAAAATAATGTAAAAAATTACTTTGTGAAAATTAGGTTAGGAACAATTAAATTGTGACATATTCTCTCTATTCCAAAATGCACGACATTTGATTTTTTACATGTTTTTTTAGATGAAATTTAATATATGTCAAATATTTTATTTTTATAAAATAAAATTTAAAAACTAAAAAATATTTTAAGTGAAGATTAATATGATTTAAAAATTAAAATTATATAAAATATTTAATATATACTAAGTTTCACTTAAAATTGCGATAACATCATACATTTTATAATGAAAATAGTAGGTTTAAGGTAATTTTAGTATCAAAAATATTATAATTTATTAAGATCTTTATGTCTTTTAAAGTTCTAATAATCTTATGATCATGTTTCGTCAAATTGAATCATAAAATTTTATGAAATTAATAAGAGAATGCGTCAGAATTTATTTTTCATATAACACTTATTAGTTTTATATTTATAAATTCATAATTTATTTGAAAAATCTCACTACACGAATTAAAAATTTACAAGTTTTTAATTTTAATTATTTCTTATTTGATAAAGAGTTTTTTTTATTTATGTTTTTCATAGCCTAATAGGAAGAAGATCTATTTATCTTAAAACTCAAATAAAAACGAAAAAAAAACTCAAACTTAAAGTAAACAGTGTTAATCCTAATTTGACCAGATAGTGGTGTAAACTCTATTCTAGAAAACAGAAGTTGAAAACCAGATGCAATTTATTAGCAGGGGAGCTTTCGCATGACTTCACAAATTGAAGAGAGAGAAAGTTAGAAAGAGAGAGAGAGAGAGCAGTCACTAGTCCCAACAAATCTTCAAATTCAGTTCTACTGCTGAACAATCGTGGAAAAATTCATAAGAATTCGAAGGAGAAAAAGGTATGAATATTGCTTATTGTTCCCCACTAATCTCTCTCCATTTCATGTTTTCTTGCGTAAATCTGGCATCTCTCTTTCTTCCATTCTTATGGGGTTCTCTGCTGTTAAATTTGGATGGAACCTAGAATGAAACCCTAGAAAAACATATACTTGGTGTTATCTTTCCTCAATTGTTGTGGGATTTGTAATAGTTATTTTGAGATCGTAAGTAGGTTTTTGTCAAATCTCGATTTACAATTACTGCTTATTGTTGTGATTAATATATCTAAATCTGATCAGTTAATTGATTTGATGTATTTTGTAGATGAAATTCACGCACTAAAGATCAGCGCTGTATTCTGTGTTTCTTCTGCTATGTGAGATGTGGTTTCTGATTCTTTGAAATTTATTGTTTGAGATATGTAATTTTCAACTGGGTAGATAAAGTGACTTTTGGAGTTTAGATTTTGAAGCGTGCTTCTTGTTGTTCCATCAATTGGGGCTTTTGGTTTTGGATGTTGGGGAAGGAGGATGCCGCCGCCGATGGTGGTGGCAGCGGTGCTTCTGCTGGGCCTTGCCCAGTTCCTGGACCACGCAAAACCTATTGGCGGTCAGCTTCATGGTCCACATCACGCACCATGCTACCTCCCCTTAACCCGGAAAATGACAAAGATTGTCTTGATCCTAGTGGAAATAATGGTGGACATAGGAGGTTGCACGCACCGTTAACTCCTAAATCCCAGGCTAAAGCTCGGGCACTGTTGCCACCGTTGCAGCCTTTGGCAATTTCTCGGAGAAGTTTAGATGAGTGGCCAAAAGCTGGGTCTGATGATGTTGGGGAATGGCCACTTCCATGTACTCCTAGAGGGAAGGATTTGAACAATGGCGGGGACAGGCTTAAGCTTGATTTGTCGTCGATTCAAAGCAATCCAGATAAGAATATTGGTCTTGTGAAGAAAGATAAAATTGCATTCTATGATAAGGAATGCTCAAAGGTTGCAGAGCACATTTATCTTGGTGGTGATGCAGTAGCAAGAGACAGGGTTATACTGAAACAGCATGAGATTACCCATATTCTTAATTGTGTAGGTTTTGCCTGTCCTGAATATTTTAAGTCAGATTTTGAATATCGAACTTTGTGGTTACAAGACAGCCCCTCTGAAGATATTACTAGTATATTGTATGATGTTTTTGATTACTTTGAAGATGTGAGGGAACAGAAAGGAAGAGTTTTCGTTCATTGTTGTCAAGGGGTCTCTCGGTCTACGTCATTGGTAATTGCTTATCTTATGTGGAGAGAAGGCCAAAGTTTTGATGATGCATTTCAGTATGTGAAGGCAGCTAGAGGTATTGCTGATCCCAATATGGGGTTTGCATGTCAGTTGTTACAGTGCCAGAAAAGGGTACATGCATTTCCTCTAAGCCCCAGTTCATTACTGAGGATGTACAGAATTGCTTCTCACTCCCCATATGACCCATTGCATCTTGTTCCAAAAATGTTAAATTCTCCATCTCCAGCTGCTTTGGATTCTAGAGGTGCATTTATCATACATATTCCTTCTGCTATCTATATTTGGATTGGGAAGGAATGTGGAACTATCATGGAAAGAGATGCAAGAGGAGCAGTTTGCCAGATAGTTCGGTATGAGAAACTGCAGGGGCCTATCATAGCAATAAAGGAAGGGGAAGAACCTGCTTACTTTTGGGATGCTTTTTCAGATCTTCTCCCTGTGATTGATAAATCTAGTAACGGTGTGGATGTTATTGAGTCATCAATGAAGATTTCCCCTGGTGAGAGAGAAGTAAGTTCATACAGTGTGGACTATGAGATATTCCAAAAAGCAATTGTTGGGGGATTTGTGCCTCCATTTTCGTCGTCTGAGGCTGAACATGAAACACACCTTCCTGTGAGAGAGAGCAGTTGGAGTGCACTAAGGCGCAAGTTTACATCTGGAAGCATGAAAGATTTTGCCTCTGCTTCTAAGTTGGCTCTCTCCAGAGTTTACCCTAATTCTACTTTGGAATTAGGTGCTGAAAAATCTTTGTCCAAGCCATCTATGTCGAATGCGACTCCGTTATCATCTTGTCCCTCATCATCTCCATCGTCAATATCTTCTTTGTCATCCTCTACCTTATCTTCATCTTCTTCGTCACCACTTTATCTCTCTCCAAATTCCATATCATCTGATTCAAGCAACAACTCCAAGTATTTTTCAGATTCTCCTGTTGTATCTCCTTCAATGGAATCATTCAATCCTTCATTATCTTCGAATACGCCTTCTTTATCCAATTTATCTCTTCAGTCCTGCAAACTTTCTCCACATTCCATATCCAAAAGTGCTGAATTTATTGATGTGAATTTTAATTCGCACCATTCCTCTCCATCCAAAAAATCTCCACTTTCTATTGCAGAGCGCAGAGGTAGCATGGCTAGATCTCTCAAGCTACCAATGCTCAATGATGATTCCCAGGGGAAAGATTCTCTTCCTAGTGATGGCGCCAGTGCGTATGATACTGTTAGAAGAAGCAACAGCTGTTTGGCAAATGAACATAATGCAGAAAATTGTTTTGAGCCCATGGAAGAGGTAGGTCGAAACCTAGAACCCATGTCACAGGAAACTTCAGGTAGACTCAAGATTATCGGTTCATGTGAGGAAGCTGCATTTAACAAGTTATCTGGTAAACCTTGGGGAAAAGAATTTTTGAAAGGCAAGTGTTTAACTGACTTCTTGGACATATCAGCTTGTCCCAAGTTAAATCAACTGGTAGTATGTAGGTGGCCTAGTTTGGAGAAGATTGTGACATTTGGTGCAGGTGATTTGGATTCAGATGCTATTCTCGTTTTCATTGCTCCTGCTTCAAGTCTAGGCAAATCTGAGGATAGAATTATGTACTTTTGGATAGGAAAGGGCATCAGCCATGTTAATGGGAAGATGCTGTCAAGGGCAAGCCAAGAGATAAGTGAGCTAGAAGAAATTAACTGGAAACAAGTTAAAGCTGATGTTCTCACTCAAATAGGCCTGCCTGAAGACACTGGCTTTAAGGTACAAATAACACTGGAAATCTTCTTCCTAGTATTGAGTTCTGAGAAAGAGTTCCATATGTTCATATTTAACATCTTTAACATTTTGTAGTTTCATAGAACAGCACCAGTTATGTGCATGTGTGCTTTCAATTACAGAAATAACGGGTACTTGAGTGTGCAAGATAGAGTTATTTCTTTTTGGGTGGTGGTTTTGTTGTTTGGAGGTGGGGAGTTGGGGATGGAGTTACATATATATATATAAAATAAAGAAAGCGTTTATATGAATAATGGAGGTGAATAGCTATCTTGGGAAAGGAAAGTTCAATCTATATGTAGTTAAGTGAGTCATAAAGGTTTTCTCCATCCTTCTTATTGAGAATCTTAGAAGTCCATAAGACCATGTAATTTAACTTCTGATGTTAGAAATTCGTATTTCAACTTAAAATGCAAGCAAGTCTGGTCAAAGAAGAACTTTTTATGATCACTGAACTCCTGCCCGAAGCCTCATCGTGTTATCTAACTTAGTAAGTTAATGAAGTGGTACCCTGACTTAAAAGTCTGGTTGAAACATTACTTTTTGTGATCCACTGGACCCTGCCTGAATATCACCATGTTATCAGCATAACTGAGAAATTTTTATGATCTCTGATTATTACTCCCTCTGTTTTTGTATATTCATCATGCAGCTTCATTTTACAGTTTACACAGACCAATAAAAGCATTTAATGTGGTGTCTTTATAGGTATAGATAGTATGAAAAATACATATTATCCCCCCGTAATACTCTTAGTGCACGGTGATCAATGGGACTTTAGATGGTGATAAAGTCAGCCAATGGAAGGGTCATGTAGGAATTTTTTTGACTTCTCCCTGGGATGGCTTCTTTAGTTTAGTGCTTCTTTTTTCTTTTTTCCTTTTTTTTTTTCTGGGGGTCTTGCAGATTGTCATAGGGCTGGAGGCTGCTCTCGTAGTGATATTTGTTTTCATGTTCCACTTGCTATTTTATATGGTTGACCTCTTTTTCATTAATTTCTTTCTTCAATCTAAATACGGGGGATCAGATTGTTGTGGGACAGAGGTTATTTCCAATGTTTAGCTGGAGAATTGAATTAAAACCCTCCCGCTTCCATAATGAATTGAATTAAAGCCTTCCCGCTTCCATAATTTCACGTCTAATAGTATTCAACTGTATTGGTTTCCTAATAAGCAAGTGTTCGGGTTTATTATATGAGGATTCAGTGATGAAGCAGATCTCAAAATTTTGAATTTGTGGGTTTGGCACAATTTACATTTCAGAAATACTTTATCCTCCGAAAAGAACCTGTCAACTTTGGAATTGCAATTGTGTGGAAATTCCAGATTCCATTTTTACTTTTCAGCAGCCCCAGTCGTACTAAATCCTGCCCCCTATTGCCAAGTTAGTCAGAGGACTTTGTATACTAGGTCTTATGTGATGCATAAGTTGGGGGGAGGGAATCCATGACAACTTGTACTCAATATATAGAATTGTCTTGTGCATAATTCACGGGTCCATTGTCATTTAATCTTGGAACTACATTATTGTTAGTTGTATATTTGTATTTGTGTTATACATACTATTGTTTTGGATATACTAATAGTATGTGTTTGGATTTGATTTCTCTTGCATGACTCACGGGTTCATTCCATCTAGTCTTTAGTTAGAAGTACATCGAATTCATTGTATTTGTGCTATACTGCTATTGTTGTTTTGGATATACTAATTATTTAAGTTTAATGAATGGATATATGTCCAGATTGTGAAGGAAACGGAAGAACCTGGGGAATTCCTTGCATTATTGGCTTCTTTGTAAATTCTAACCGTAGCACAGTGGGCAGATTCTGCACTCTCCATCTCGGTAACTAACAATTGCCTACTTCAACTGCTCAACATTTGCGTATCCAGCTTCGTCCAGAAATTTTTAAGAAGTTTCACAAAAATGAAGGTATTGAACAGTTTTCTAAGTTCTAATTTTTAAGGTAAGGATATGTTATGTCTGCTGAATTTCCATGTCTCTGGTTGATGGTCATGAATAACTTGTTTAGTTTTTCTTTTGCTTCCCAAAAAATTTGAATCTGAAACCATCAAGCCATTGATTGTAGTTCTTAAGCTACAAGTGAATTGATTATGCATCTTGCTATCAGAGGCAAATAGTTCTCTAGTTTGTCCGAGGATATAGGTGCACGTACAAACTTAAACAGCGAAATGAAACAAATCTCTGATCTTCTTTCCTGTACTCTTTTGCAGGAAAATACGAATTCTGCATGTAAGTTCTCAGTGGTGATTAACCTGGGTGACACCCTCTTACTAACAGAACGTAATTGTACAATTTGGTATGACTAGATACTGATGTCACAGGCTTACTTTCGACTAATAGATGGGATTTTGCCCCTGCAAGTCAACAACCCTTTTCTCCCCCTTTCTTTTTGATCTTGCTATTTATCATTATCAATTTTATTTTCTTAAAACTGTATATGGTTGATGGATAGAAATTTAATTGTTATTGTTAATTTCATATCAGTCTCATATAGACGATTCAGCCCTTGATAAAAATATTGGGACTCTGTGGGTGCGCAGAATGTCCCAACTGATACATCTGGCCACAACATTATTTGGGAAAATTAGCTTTTCCTTTATGTTACTTTGTTTCACGTGGCAAAAGATTTTACTGTTTTTGGCGTTTTAAACACATCATTCATACCATTATTGAGTGTTTTAGGTGTACGCCATCAGCTAAAACGTTTTATTGCTAAAGGAAAAAATAAACATGGAAGTTGATTCACAGATGACAGCATTTGAATCCAATATTTATATTTTTAAGTGAATAGACATTGCACGGAGTTTAAAATTACACAAGTCTCTAATACATGAAAAGTAAAGAGGGCAAACTTTGATTTTTATGAACCTTTGTTTGTCATCTTCTTCTTTGTTTTCTCTTTACACTTTTTTGGTACTTGTTTTCAAACACAAATTTCCTCATTTTAACTTGTGCAAGTACAACTTAATATCTGCAATTAGTGAATGATTCTTTTTGTATCAATGTTGGTTAATACCAAAAGTCATGAACGTAATTAAACTTTGAAATCGATAATCAATTACATAGAAAACTGTAGAGTTTGCACCATTTACTGGCTTTAGGTTTTTTTCTTTTGAATTCTCCAACTATGCTGTATGGAAGAATATGAACCGTCAAACAGTCTCTAAAAATGTGTATATAATAGCCATTACATTTGCATCTACCTTCTTATCCCAAAATCCTCAAACATGGCAGAGCAAAGTAAAGTGACAATTAAGCTACTCATACACTCAAAAGCACAAAAAGTCCTCTTTGCTGAGGCAGGGAAGGACTTCATAGATTTCCTCTTCAACATTCTGACTCTTCCTGTTGGCACTGTTGTTAGGATCTTAACAAAACAAGGTATGGTGGGCTGCTTAGGAAATCTCTACGGCAGCGTCGAAAACCTCAACGAAACCTACATCCAGCCAAATCAAAATAAGGACATTTTCCTTAAACCCAGGGTTGAGAACTCTGGCTTGAATTTTTCACTCTTGTTCCTTAATGATGCTTCGAAAGCAGGGAGAATTTTTGACAAGTGTGCAAGTTGTCATATGAACTGTATATCAGATGACTGTCGCGCACTTTGTACTCGTTGTGGTAACCCAATGAAGGCACTAGTGACGTTCGTTGATCCTCCCCAGAAAAGTAGCGTGACCAGGGCGGCGGCGGAGGAGGAAGGAGGGTTTGTTAAAGGGGTGGTGACATATATGGTGATGGATGATTTGGTGGTTAAGCCTATGTCCACCATATCCAGCATTACTATGCTTAACAAGTTTAATGTTAAGGAAGTTGGTGCATTGGAGGAAAAAGTGGTTAGCCTTGGGATAGTAAAAGATTTCCTTAATAGCATTTTGATTAATTTTAACAAATGAACAAAATCTACGATACTTGTTTGGTTCAAATTGCATATTTATTTTGTTATTTGATTACTTCTCATGTGGTTTTAACTTAATAGGGTGTGAAGTTGCTGAAGGCATCGCTGCGATCTAGTGCTGTGCTGACGAGTGTTTTTCTAGGCAAGAACTGAGAGACACGTGAATGTATTGATGGTTGAAATTTGATCGAGATAAAACAGGATTTGTGTTTTGTTTTTGGGTTGGAACCTTTATGTAATTAATATCTCTGGTCTCTCATTTAATATTGGGGTTAATGCTATTTATGTATTTCTTGCCTAATCTATTACAATGAATACTAGCAGTATTTTCTCATTCCTAAAATAACTGTCCTACTCAGTTTTTTTACGAACTAACTAACTAACTATATATATATATATATTGTATCCTAATCACTGGAATGTAAATTATAATTTCAAGTCTAAAATTTGAGTTTCGGTGAAGGGAAAAAATTTTTCTTACGATTTTAATGCTTAAGTTCATAATTTTACACAATAACAAGATTTTTTTAAAAGAAAAATTTAGCTCCCAAAATTCTAAATAATGGATCAAACTTTATATTTTTACAGTATTTATTATTAATTGTTAATTAAACAGAAGAAAAGATGATGCAATTTAGGATCTTTTGTTTCTCGGAAAGATACCATTTGAGACACGTTTCGGCTAGCGAAAGATATCAATCCGTGTTGTTAAGTCACCAAAATAAGTGTTAATCTAGAAACAAGAAAAGAAAATGGAATAAAATAATTCATTTTTCTTCCTTTTGTAAGTTAACAAGTGAACAAATTAGTAAACTGGAACATATAACAGCATTGAAACTAGACAATAACTTGGGGTGTAAACATATGTTTAAATTTGATTTATTTATCAAATTTGAATTTTAAATTTGATTTATTTATCAAATTTGAATTTTAAATTTGATTTATTTATCAAATTTGATAAATAAATTAAAATTAACCATATTTATCATAATTTGATTTTTTTTGGTTAAATTGATCATATTTAAAATTAAAATATATTTTTTTATAATATTAGATAATGATCATATCTATTATTATAAGAAAACATATTGAATATAATTAATATAAACATCAACTTTTATAATCTCTAAATATAAATACATTTTTTAAAGAATGAATTTTAAAATTAGTCAATTTAACTAAAAAAAATAAATTACAACAAATAAATCTAATAAATCTGAATGGATGCAGTTTACATAATACACAAAGTCTATACATATATTTCCTTAACTTTCCTTATATCAAAAACGAGATTCCCTTCTTACTCTATGAAAAATGGTTAAATTTGTGTACACACACTCGCATATATACTCTCATCGATCTAATATTAGAAATATATTTTTTTTAATATAGTTATATTGTAAATTCTATAATTTCTTTTATGTTATGAAGTAATAAAAATATATAGAAAAGTATTTAAGAGTATTTTTCATGTACTTTATAATATTTTATTTAAATAAAATTAGTACAAATAGAAAATTTCACTTCAATTTTAAATTATAGAATTTGACAAAATTATTTATTAACTAAAATGTATCTTTGATTATAGATTAACGGATGAAGTATGATATTTCAATTTCCAGATTTCATAATAACAAACTTTTTACCTTAGTATCACTATCACTTTACTTTTATAAAAAATTTCATGAAAACATATTGGGACATATTTGTTTTAAAATGAGAGTAATTAAATCATTCTTCTCTGAAATCAAATCGGAAAATTTATTTTAACTTCAATTAAATGTAAATCCGTATAGTTTTACTTTATGCATATGTTATAGTCATATCTTTCTTTGTATATAAAAAGGCAAACAATGATATTATTCAAAACCTCTTAAATAATTGTCTAAATTAACTCCATTATTATTTTAACATGGTTCAATATTTAATAAAATCGATTCTGAACGAGTTAGGAAAAAGCCAAATCAAAATATTATCCTTAAAAATCCTCTAATTTTATATAAAGTTCTAAATTCTTAACTTTTAATTGTAATAAAATTTTGTTAAAATATGTACTAAAATATATAATTAAGAAAAACCATATAATTTTTTTTTATTAAATATACATTCAAATAATCCAAAAAATACTTATAAAAAATTAATTAAAACTAACTAAATTGACATATTAAACATTATTACAATAATTACAAAAATAATTTTATTTGTTACTATTTTGATAGCAAATTTTGACGATATTAATCTTATATAACAATTTATAAAAAACGATCGACAAACGATACCGCTAAATTAATATTCAAAATTATTAACAAATAAAGATAAGAACTACTTATACACATTATAAACAATTATAAAAATAATTTAATTTTTAAAATTAGTTTATACAAATATACAACTATAAAAAATAGAATACGTGTTTGTCATGGATAACAAAATTAGTACCGTATATATAAATTTTAGAATTTAAGGAAGCGTATTAATTTTAGAAATTAATATGACGTCGACGTTGATTGACGTCAAAATTATATGCATCATTTATTTACTTACAAAATATTACTCCGTATGAAGTTGTATCAATTTTGAATTTGAAAACAATTAAGTTAATTAGTTTGACTTTTAGCTAATTTTATATTTCAAATTAAAAAAATAGATAAATTGGACAAAATAACATCTTACATAAACCACCAAGTTAATCTCTAAACTACCATGTTTAAACATATAACAACATTGAAGCTAAACAATAACTAGGGGTGTGCTTAAATTTTATTTTAATAAAATTTTCGATACTCAAATTCGAACTTGAATATTTAATCAAATATAATTTTGGTGCTCAGATTTTATTTTAACTAAATTCGAGTCGATTATGAACTATTTACAAGTATATAAATTTGGTAAAAAATTTCATAATAATACAATTCTTTTGTTCTTTTAAGATAAAGATTATATATAAAAATTTATTTTATTTATGAGCATTAATTTTAGAGTAACTTATTAAGTATGCATAGTATCTAAATGTGACGGCCAAAAAAATCTCATACTGGATTTTGGGCACCGTCAAAAATTGACAAAAGAATAATAATAACATCAAAGCATACCTATCATTAAATTAAGAGAAATAATTATAAATCTCTATTACATTATCCAAAATAAAAATGAGTGTTTAACAGCGGAAGTCTATGTGGGGCCTACACAAGCCTTACAACCTAAACATTTCTATAATATTCTTACGCTTCACCCTCCTCTGAATGCCATCCATAAAAGAACGATCAGAAAGCGTTCGTCATGCCATTCTTTCTTTGCCTTTAGTAGACGACACGACTTTCTCGCCATATCCTGTAAAATATTTGATAAATAGTATCATGAACGATTTACGCTCGCAAGTATATAACCAAGTAATGAGTAAGTTTTGAAAGAGGGATAATTTATTGAGTGTAAGTGTTTATGAGGTTTGATGGAAATAATGTCAACACCTCTTAATATCTTGAAAAAATTGGATTCTAGGGTCCCTGAGTGATAACGAGGGGTTTGACCCATTACTTAAAAGAATAAAGAATACCTCCACATATGCCTTATAACCATGTCCGTTTGGCGCACATGCCCTTAGAAACTCATATCAAATAGTTTATCAGCTGGCCAGTCTGACCACCGTCTGATTTCATCATAATGACATACGTAGTCGATGCAGAAACCTTTTGTCTGAGAAAGTCTGATTACCGATGCCTCGTTTCCCATTCCCTATAAATCCTAGGCCCGAAATGCCAGATAGGTGCATCCTACTAGCCTTTAGTTACCCACACTTTACAAGTATAGGGTGAAGAATAAGTTTTCTACATCCGTATAGGATTTCCTTTAGCGTGTTAGCAGAATTCAAATGATTAACAACCGCCTAAAGAACATTTGATTCAAATACAACAATTTTCACGTACATCGGATCAATGGATCGTACGTTACTTAATTTAGAAAAAATTTAAATCATGAATATTGACATAATAATATCTTGAATGCATTACGTATACCTAAAAAATGATCATACGTATTAATTGAAAGAAGGTAGAGTGGGTATATACTTGTCTCAAGTTCTTAGTAAATCTTAAACTTAGCAACTCGCTTATGAGATGGTTTTGTAGAACATGCACATGCAATAACGTGAGAAATCTCAATTTAATTACACATGCGAAGTGCTTGTGAAAGTTTCAAGTTTGTGATTGACTAATCGAGTCGTCATTCGTTGAATTGAGATTCAGTTGGAGCTGAATTGGAGTCCGAGAGATTTGTGGACTTGATAATACGTCGTTCGTAGGCTCTCGATGATTTAATTTAAATTATTAGAGGCCTTATATTAATTAATTAACATTAATTAATCAATTTTATTAGCTTAGATGATTTTATTAATCATTTAACATCTATTAAAAATTTGTTCCTTAAGTATTATTTAATTGTTATAATTAAACAACAATAATTTCTTAATCATAAAAAATTTATAGATCTTTTATCAATTATTAAACATTTGTTCTTAAATTATTAGTTAATTACTTTAATTAAATAATAATTATTGATCAATTAAGTAATTTATTTCTTAATTACTTTTAAATTAAATGATTTATTAATCATTTAGTAATCATGTGAGATTTGTTCATTAATTATTATTTAATTGTTTCAATTAAATAATAATTGGTCTTGATTCCTTAATTTAATTAATTAAGAATTATTTCTCGATTAATCTTACCTTAAATGATTTGTTTAATCATTTAATAAAGTTTTAGAGTTTATTTCTTAATTATTATTTAATTATTTTAATTAAATAATAATCACTTATGAATTAATGACTCGTCACTTAATTGTTGTAATTAAGAGACTCTAACATCATAAATTAATCTTATCATAAAAATTTTAATCATGTAAAAGTTTATTTACATGTCAAAATAATTATCCAAAAGTCATTTATTGGATAATAAAAAAAGTAAGGGTATTTTATTTTATTTTTAAATTTGGATTGGGTAAAAAATAAAATAAATTGAACTGGGCTGGACTGGGTCAACAGTGGATCGGACCGGGTCAACAGTGAATCGGACCGAGTCACGGACCGGGTCACGAACCCATCTTCTTCATTAGGTTAGAGTTTTTAGCAGAGGCAGCCGGCGGCGCCGTTCTTGTCGGAACGGACGCCGTGGCTCATCGCAGCAGTCCCCCCCCCCCCCCCCCCCCTCACACACGGGAAGGCGGTGGATGACTGTCGTGGAATTTGCCATAGGCAAACATGGCCCTAGCCACCGTGCCGCGGCCGGAAACTCACTGGAGTGAGCATTCATAGTTGGCTGCCGGTGAATCTGCCATTAATGGTGGTGAACTCGCAACCGAGCTCCATTTCCCCCATTTCTCAACCATTTTTGTTGATTCAAGTATGTAAATGATTCCAGAGACTTCCAGGAACTCATACATGCAATCTATTTCAAGTTTTAATAATTCAATGGCAAGAAAATCGAGAAGAAACATTCAGATATTTTAATACTTTGGCCGAACAAGAACATACCTGAAACGTGACTGTAACGACCCGAAAAATTTGTTTATCTATAAATAATTTATTTATTCATATTGTTCTTTTTATATATTAATGTGAATGGTTAATATATGATGTTTTTGAATGTCTAAATATTTTTGGACCCATTAAAGGGGTTATTTTTGTTTGGATGTTGGTTGCAAGGGAAAACAAATGATGTTTATATGTGTGGTACCATTCGTAAGTACTTAAAAGAAGCTTTGCGTTTATTGGTTAAGTCCCCCTAAAGGACTTAAGAGCTTAAGTTTGAAGACATCAGTGCTCATGTATGTAAATTAGATTAGTAAGCTGCTTTAATAGCTGATTTATTTGCATGAAGGACAGCAGGCTTATTATATGCTTAGCTGCTAAGAATCATGATGAGCAGCCGTTTTATCGTCCAGATTAACCAATCACTTTATTTCAAGGCTTAATCCCAGTCTACTATAAATACCTCATTCGGAGGAACATTTCAGTCTCTTTTCTAAAGATTTTCTCATTTCAGGCTTAAACCTACTATCTTCACATAATTTCAATTTCTTTCTTTTGGATGATTACTTTCAAACAGGATTTGATCTCTTTCGCCAACCCAGGAGGTGAGAATCTTAAGTTCTCCTCTGTTTGTTTCTTTTTGTATGTCATCCGAGAGTATTAGCCGTGCATACTAGATTTTCAAGGAAGAACAAAGCTTTAAAAGAAAGGCTGCATTCTTTTGCATATTCATGTTCATGAGGTATCCTAGGTTAAGTTTGTTATTGTAAGGTCTTCTATCGAATCAGAGACAAGCTCTAATATTAGTCTGTGACGAGATAACATTAGTCTTTGATGAGTTAATATTAGTCTCCGATGAGTAAATATTTCTCTGATGATGATGTCAGCCTTAATCTCCGATGAGTTAAGATGACGTCATCAGTCTCTGATGAGTAAATATTAGTCTCTGATGATGACGTCAGCCTTAGTCTCTGATGAGTTAAGATGACATCATCAGTCTCTGATGAGTAAATGTTAGTCTCCGATGATGACGTCAGCCTTAGTCTCCGATGAGTTAAGATAACGTCATCAGTCTCTGATGAGTAAATGTTAGTCTCCGATGATGATGTTAGCCTTAGTCTCCGATGAGTTAAGATGACGTTATCAGTCTCTGATGAGTAAATGTTAGTCTCCGATGATGACATCAGCCTTAGTCTCCGATGAGTTAAGATGACGTCATCAGTCTTTAATGAGTAAATATTAGTCTCTGATGATGACGTCAGCCTTAGTCTCCGATGAGTAAAGATGACGTCAATAGTCTCTTATGAGTTAAATAGTCTTTGACGAGTGAAATTTTCCCCGATGGGCAGCCTCATGCCCTGATAACCATTTTCTAGTCTGAATAGCCATCTTTTAAGTATGGATTTCTCATGTTGTACCAACAATGATGTTTTATAGAACCCTTTTTCAACCAGTATAGTGAATCTAGCTAAGGACCAAGACAAGTATATACTCATTCCACTTTCTTTCTTACTGATTACGTAGAATCACTATTTCAATTTACGTAAATGAAGGATGTTAAAGCTTACACATGATGATGATTTTATTCACATGATGATGATTTTATTCATGATTAAGTAACGTACGATCATTGATCCAATGTATGTGAAAAGATGTTATTGATTGAGCTATATGTTATTGGGTGATTGCTAGCTGTTTAAAGTCAGTAGCACACCAAAAGATGATGATGAGGTGCAAGGGTGTTGCAGTCGTGAACTTATATGCACACCTGTGCAGTTTTCGGATGGGTATATAGAAAAATCATCGGCTGTCTACTTTTAATTATTGAGCACACCAATGTGTTTGGTAGTCGCTGTTTTTAATTGTAGAGGATGCCAATTTAAAATGAGAAAATGTTTTCAAGAAGATATACTCCATATGGGAACTTAAAGGGCTGTTGAATGCTTTCGCCTGGTATTCTGGCCAATGATGATAGAGAATGATAGACCGAGGCAAGACATCGGTAATTAGATTTTTCGCAGACCATATGCTTTCTACAAGTGACTACGTATGTCAAATGATGAATCAAAAGACCAGACTGAGCAGCTGGGATGAAATTTGATTGTTAAGGAAGTCAGATAATGATCAATCTGGTCAGGTGATGCATTATCTGATGAAGAGAGGGCGAATCATGATTTATTGATAGAGGGTTAACCCTTGATATCACTTGGGCACCCTAGATGATATATGTTTATTGATTATCATGAGGTGTTGGCATTGCTTTACCCAACCTTGAAGAATATTAAAGCTTTTGTATTATTTGTTCTTTTTGCCTATGAATATATACTTGCTGAGTGTAAACGCTCATGTGGAATGCTATGTTTTCCCAGTGAGATACCGAGAACTTGTAGAAGGGGGGGGTTGAATACAAGTTCTTTGAATTCTTTTTCGATTACTTGTTCTTCATGAAATTAATGATTACTTCTGGAAATAAAGAACAAGAACACGAATCAATTTATAAACAATTGCTTGTATTGATTTTAACAATTGAATACAAATTCTAACAATCACAACAATGTGATCGTCAGCTTCTTTTCTATTCTGTATAGGAAAAGATACAAAACTATGAAAAACCTATACAGCTACAAAATTACAAATCTATGTAAAACTAATTACAGCTTCTCTAGAAAAAACTAATTTTTTAGTTTTCCTATTCTAAATCAATATTGATTCAGCTTCCTTATTCGAATCAAATACAATCTTTCCTCTTTTTTTTTTATTAGAAAGAGATTTCTGGCTTGTTTCCTTACCAGCTACGTCTTCAATAATATCTTGATTTACGTGGAAGACAATCCTTATTCAATTCGAACTCTGTATCTCTCAGGAATTAAATCATGATTAGTCCTTGATGCTTTATCTTTAGTCTATGGTGACGTCATCACTAGTCTCTGGTGCTTTTAGTCCCTGATGACATCAGATTATGTAGTCTCCGATAGAATTATTTAGTCTCGATGCTTTAAGGCTTAGTCTCCGATGACGTCAGCTTAGTCTCTAATACTTTTAACTTTAGTCTCCGACTCCTTTAGACTTAGTCTCTGATGACGTAAGCCTTAGTCTCCGACAGGCAAAACTGGTCTCTGATAGATAAAAAATCCTTAGTCTCTGACAAGTTTTCCTAGTCTCCGACAAGCCTTTTTGTAAACTCCAACGGATCAAATATACATTTTGACTTACTGAAGCTTTGCTACTCCATTTCAGCAGTTACTTACAAATAAGAAATAATTATATCTCTTTACAAAGAATGAATGAACTACAATCAAAGAGATAACTACTGGTTACAAAACTTCAGTGTTACTAATTAAGACTTTCTATACATTTGTACTCTAAGTAATCTAAAGACAATCATCATCAAATGTTTTAAAACCTAACATGCTATGAATGTTTTTTTCAGGATATGTCATGAAGGCTGAGTCGCCTAAGAGAGGGAAGGAGAGAATGACATAAGAATGTTTAAGTTGTAAGGCCTTATGAGCCATCTAAAGTTTTGTTTCCGCTGCAGCTTGTTTATTTTCAAGTTTTGACGTTTTGTAAGATGATGTGGACCTCAAGATTTATAATGATGTATTTGAGAATATATTTCTCACATGAGTGTTGTAAATGCTTGGCTTTGTTGTTGTTGTGTGGTAGTTTTTCTAGTGCAGCCCGAGGTTCCAGCCTGGGGTTCTCGAGGACTGTCACTGAAATCGCTGACAGTATCCGGGGTCCGGCTTGGGGGATTTTCGGGGGGGCCACAGTGACCATTTCTAAAAATTGTTTGAGGGAAAATGGTCCTTACAAGTGCAGAAACAAAGTTATAAAGTCAATTTGGACAAATACCTAAGAATCTAGCTGGAAAATCGATCGGAACAAGCTAGGGTTCTTTGGGTTTTGAATTATTTCTTGAATTTTTATTTATTTTTTGTTCAAACTTTAAAAATTAATAACTCATAAACCATAAATGATATAAATAGGTGTTATATATGAAAATGATACTGGAAAATTTATTCTACACAATGGCATGAACAGAAATGACAATAAATGTAAAAATACTAGAGCAGTGTGTATACCTCTTTAAAGGTTTAATGGAATAAATATCCAAAACTTCAATAAATGCTCAAGTCCAAATTTAATTTTTTTGTTTAGTGAAATGCTGAAGAGATTTGACTGAAATGGAGGCTAGGGTTAGTCATAATGATGTATTTATAATACTTGTAAATCATTTTTGGCCATTGGATTGATTTTTGAAAAATTTACTTGGATTGGAAAGATTTTTTCCTTGGATTGAAAACACCTCCTTGTTTTGCTACTTTGAGAAAATGCTAAAATTTGAATTAATTAGTATTTAAATTAATTGTTTATTCACTAATTACAATTTTTAAATGGTTATGCCTTGATTTAATGCATAAGCCAAAAATTTTATCCGCATAGGTGAGATAGAAATGTGTTTATGATATTCTTGACATAATTTGTATCTCATAAGTATTAAAATATCATGTTCGTTATGATTTATCGCTTGTGGATGTGGACACATCGATTAGCGTGATTTGTGTGTATACTTAATCGTAAAATCTATCGGTTATTGAAAATGAACGAAAACTTAATAAATAACGAATTTAATATTCGTACATTTTATTAGAATTTTCGGTTTCTCATACTAAACATATATTAAGACATAGTTGATTATATATTTTTCATATATGTTATGATATTTTAGTATAAAGAACGGAATCGAACTACTCGCAAATATATTCGAGTGAGTACTTACATGCTTAGATTCTGTTCGTTTAACATATTGAACTTTAAATTGAATATCGAGTTTAGCTCATTTTCGTCTTAATTCCGTATCTAGTCGATTAATTTTCGAATTGAGTCTCAGTGAATCACGATCCATTTAGTTCTAATCACAACCCTATAACAATAACATGAAATCTATTACAACATAAAATTATTTTGTTTGAATTTTGTTGCGCCTAAGGAAAAATTGGATAAGGTTTGAATATAATTAAAATAATTAATTTGGAGGTTTGAATATAATTAAAATAATTAATTTGAATTTATGTGACAAATCAAAAAAATTCATTTAATTTCAAAGCCGCTAGTTGGTATTAATTAAAAAGAAAATGATGTACCAACTCATCTAATTTAATTTTGAAAAATTGATTAAATAATGAACTTTTTTAACTTTTGATGATTCTGTTGTCTACGAAATAGATAAATCTAAATTTGAGGGTTTGATTATGCAAGGGAATATATTAGGCACCACTCATATCCATGAGATTCATGGTTGCCGATTCTCTCTCCCTTATTTAATATTTAAGACAATTGTTTACAAGTTACAATTAATTAATTAAAAAGAAAATAAAATTATTAATTAAAAAAATTAAATTAGGTAAGTAAAGATCTACATCATTAATGAAATATACAACTTGGTGGCAAAGAAAACTAGAATATAACATTATAAAAATAATACTTGCATTTAATGAGGATCTTGCAATTAAAGATGAAGATTATTACTGGTTAAGAAAGTTATATATTTACTTTAATTATTAATGAATATTACAAAATAAATATTTTACAAATTTTAGATTATTAATGACAGAAATATGGACTGAGATTTATTTGGGAAATAATATTAAACAAGAAAAATCAATTTTAAATTTTTTTATTTAGGAAACTCATTAAATAGTACTAGTAAGATGAAATTAATTATGAAAATATGAGAATAGTAAGTAAAAATAATTTTTATATTTTGTAAAAATCCTAAAAACAGTAAATATGAAAGAAAAATTTTATTTTGATTTTTTGGAAATCGTTTGACGTTTTATATATTAGAAAAAAATAGTCTAATAATATGAAAAGGAATAATAAATGAGCTTAGAAAATTATGAAAATTTTATATTTGAAATTTATATATGTTTCCATGTAGTCATAAAGGTTTTAACAAATTACGAACATGCTCTGAATTGCATGCATGCATGAAAGAAAAAGAAATTTTTTTGTCTTATATGTTTTTTGGATTTTTTATATAATTACTGCACAATAAATACTATTGTTGTTAGATATAAATGATGATGATGATGTTTTTGAAAATAAATGTGCAACTATAAATACTCAAGGTGTTCTATAAACTTTAGTATATCTGCACAAGTTTTGCACCAATTGATGGTCGACTTAGTCATCAGGAGATGAACTGCACTACACTGGGCGAGTCATCAGTGTTTACTTGAACGGACTCGACAGTGTCAAGGGATGACTGTTGTTACTTAAAAAGTTAAATATTCCGCACAACAGAAATTCTAAGTAAAGCCAACAAAGTATCGATGATCAAAAGGATAAGTATTTTTAAGAGACATCACTAAGAAGAACCCATTAGGGGAAGCCTAAAAATACTGTATCAAGTCGATGACACCATTAGGAGAAGTCATCAGGGGAAACCCGTCAGGCGATGACTTCGTCAGGGGAATCCATCAGGCGATGATTTCGTCAGGGGAAACCCGTTAGGCGATGACTTTGTCAGGGAATACTGTTAGAGGAACTCATCAGGGGGATGACCTAGTCAAGGGAAGACATCAGGGGATGACCTCATTAGGGGAACCTATCATAGGAAACACTTTTGTATTCAGACTTTGGCGATAACATACCTCCCGATGAGTTTGGTGATGGCTGAGTAAGAGTTTGGCAATAGCTTATCTCGCAATGAGTTTGGCGACGGTCATTTCTATCCACTGACGACGAGTTTGGCGATGGATAAAAAGTGACTTTGGTGATAGTCATTTTTATCCGCTGACGAAGAGTTTGGTGATGGTTAACACTGACTTTGACGATAGTCAGTTTTATCCATTGACGATGAGTTTGATGATGACTTAAAATTGCCCGACAAGTTTAGCATCGACAAAAGATCAACTCGTCAGTGGAACCCTTTAGTGGATAACAAACAAGTCATGACATCAGTGGATAAAGGAAGCACTGATCAAATCTCTATCAAGACTTGACATTAGTGGATAAATGAACCACTGATCAAGTCTCCATCAGGGCTTGACGTCTGTGGATAAAGGAAGCACTGATCAAGTCTCCATCAGGTGCATTCAGTAACTTGTGATCAGCGGATCCAGAAGCACTGATCAAGTCGACATAAGGGCTTGTCATTAGTGGATCATTATGACATAATTTAAAAGTCATTAGGACGTACATGTAAATCATTGATACTTGGCACAGAAGCAAGGGGTATAACTGGAAAGATATTCATTGAAGTTTGTTTAACCTATAACAACTCTTGAGCATTAATTATATGCAGATTAAGGGATGAAAAAGAAGCAACAAAAGCCAGCAACAGTCTGACACAACATTCTGAAAGAAACTTGATGTGACATATATGTGGCTATATTGAAAAAGCAGCACGTGCAGCATGTGAGTTCACAAACTAATCTGCTATACATACTGAAAGAGTTGTTATAAGAAAAACCAAGCGAAGAAATAAGAAGTCACACAACAAACACTAGAAGGAATCTTTGTAATAGATTTTTGTAGAGATATTCAAAGAGAATACGTAGCTAGTGAGTGTAAAAAAAGAATTTGTAATTTTATTACAGAGAAGCTATAACTTGTTACAAAAATTGTAGCTGTTTAATCACGTTTGTGATTAAATAGATTTTCAGAAAAACACCAAGTTTTAATATAACTATTTTCACTTGAATGTTTGTGTGTTCATTTTAAATTTATTATAGTTTTTCTGATTTTGTAGCTATTTACGGCCGTACTTAAAAAATTTTTAAAGAGCAAAAAATTTATGGCATTTGTATGCTACCCCCCCTTCTACAAACATTTAAGCTTATTTTGTTCTAACAATTGTACATAACATGATTGTCATAGAAACAGTGATTAAATTTTTTTGATATTTTTGTTTTGAAATCTAAGGTTTTTTCAATGAGAACCAAAGTATTTGAGAAATTTTGGAGAAAAAGAAGATGATGAAAAAAAATTATCAAGACAATTCACGTTTACCGATTAATTAATAACAGACGTAATACATATTCATAGACAAGAAGAACAGATAATACAAAAGCTTTAATATTCTTCGAGGTTGGGCGAAGCAATGCCAACACCTCATGATAATCAATAATAATATATCATCTAGGGTGCCCGAGTGATATCAAGGGTTAACCCTCTGTCAATAAATCATGATTCGCCCTCTCTTCATCAAATAATGCATCACTTGACTAGACTGATCATTATCTGACTTCCTTAACAATCAAATTTCATCCCAGCTGGTCAGCCTGGTCGTTTGATTCATCATTTGACATACGTAGTCACTTGTAGAAAACATATGGTCTGCAAAAAATCTGATTACCGATGCCTTGCCTCGGTCTATCATTCTCTATCATCATTGGCCAGAATACCAGGCGAAAGCATTCAACAGCCCTTTAAGTTCCCATATGGAGTATATCTTCTTGAAAACATTTTCTCATTTTAAATTGACATCCTCTACAATTAAAAACAGCGACTACCAAACACATTGGTGTGCTCAACAATTAAAAGTAGACAGCCGATGATTTTTCTATATACCCATACGAAAGCTGCTCAGGTGTGCACATAAGTTCACGACTGCAACACCTTTGCATCATCATCATCATCTTTTGGTGTGCTAGCGACTTTTAAAGAGCTAGCAATCACCCAATAACATATAGCTCAATCATTAACATTTTTTCACGTACATTGGATCAATGATCGTACGTTACTTAACTATGAAGGAGATCATCATCATGCATAAGCTTTAACATCATACATTTATGTAAATCGAAATAATGATTTTACGTAATCAGTAGGGAAGAAAATGGAATGAGTATATACTTGCCTTGGTCCTTAGCTAAAATCACTATGTTGGTTGCAAAAGGGTTCTGTAAAACATCATTGTTGGTATAACATGAGAAATCCATACTTAAAAGATGACCATTCACATTAGAAAATGGTTATCAGGGTATGAGGTTGCCCATCGGGGAAAATTTCTCTCGTCAGAGACTGAAATATCTCATCAGAGACTAATGATGTCATCTTAACCCATCGGAGACTAAGGATGACGTCATCGGAGACTATTTAACCAATAAGAGACTGATGACGTCATCTTAACTCATCGGAGACTAAGGTTGACGTCATCATTAGAGACTATCCTTAGCCTGTTGGAGACTAATATTAACTTATCAGGGACTGGTGACGTCATCTTAACTCATCGGAGACTAAAGCTGATGTCATCATCAGAGACTATCCTTAGCCTGTGGGAGACTAATATTAACTTATCAGGGACTGATGACGTCATCTTAACTCATCGGAGACTAAACCTGACGTCATCATCAGAGACTATCCTTAGCCTGTCGGAGACTAACATTTACTCATCAGAGACTGATGACGTCATCTTAACTCATCGGAGACTAAGGCTGACGTCATCATCAGAGACTAATGTTATCTCGTCAGAGACTAACATTAACTCATCAGGGACTGATGACGTCATCTTAACTCATCGGAGACTAAGGCTGACGTCATCATCAGAGACTAACATTTGAGCTTGTCTCCGTTTCGATGAAAGATAATAACAAACTCAAACTAGGATACCTTATGAACATGAATATGCAAAAGAACGTAGCTTTTTAAAGCTTTATTCTTCGTTGAAAACCTAGTATGCACGGTTAATATTCTCGGATGCTATGTAAAAAGGCACAACAGAGGATAACTTAAAATTCTTACCTCCTGGGTTGACGAAAGAGATCAAAGCCTGATTGAAAGTAATCGCCCAGAACAGAGAACTTGAAGTTATACAAAGATGGTAGGTTTAAAGAAGAACTTTGGAAGAAGAAATCTTTAGAAAAGAGACTGAAATATTCCTCCGAATTAGGTATTTATAGTAGGATGAGATTAAGCCTTGAGATAAAATGATTGGTTAATCTGGACGGTAAAACGGTTGCTCATCATGATTCTTAGCAGCTAAGCAACGTAATAAGTCTGCTGTCCTTCATGCAAATAAGCCAGCTACCAAAGTAGGTTACTAATCAAATTTACATACATACACATGATGTCATCATTCCTACGTATGCCATTCAGTTCAACAAGAGATTTACTGATCTAAACGCTTGACTCCTTCAAGCAATATCAACATATAAAATAAATTACTTGATCTTAAAATCCAACATCCAAACAAACATAATCCTTTAATGAGTCCAAAATATTTAGACATTTAAAAACATCATATATTAATTATACACGTTAATATATAAAAAGAATAATATGAATAAATAGATTATTTATAGATAAACAAATTTTTTTTTTGGGTCGTTACATTATCCCCTCCTTACAATAAGTTTCGTCCTCGAAACTTTACTGGTGAAACAGTTGAGGGTACTTTTGCATAATCATTTCTTCTAGTTCCCATGTTGCTTCTTCAACATTATGATTTCTCTATAAAACTTTTACAGATGTAATTTCTTTATTTCTTAAAACCTTCACTTGACGATCCAAAATTTGCATGGGCATTTCTTTATAATGCAAATTTGGTTGTAGCTCAATGGGCTGGTAGTCAATAATGCCAGAATGATTCCCTCTATAAGGTCGTAGCATTGAGACATGAAATATGTCATGAACATGACCTAGAGCTGGGGGTAATGCTAGCTGATAAGCCACTTCACCAATGCGGCGGAGTACTTCAAAAGGTCCAATAAAACGGGAACTTAACTTTTCTTTTTGTCCGAAGCGCAATATGTCTTTCCAAGGTGAGATCTTAAGAAACACATAACCTTCTACCTCTAGTGTTTGATCCTTCCGATGTTGGTTTGCATATTGCTTTTGTCGATCTTGAGCTGCCCTTATTTTAGCTTGGATCGTTCGGATTGCATTCTCAGTTTGTTGGACTATTTCAGGTCCTTCTAACTTTCTTTCTCCAACTTCATTCCAATACAATGGTGTTCTACACTTTCTTCCATACAAAGCTTCAAATGGAGCCATTCCGATGCTTGCATGATAACTATTATTATAAGCAAACTCGATAAGGGGTAGATGTTCATCCCATCGTCCTCTAAAATCCAAAGAACATGCTCTCAGCATATCTTCTAAGGTTTGGATTGTTCTTTCAGATTGCCCATCAGTCTGCGGGTGGAAAGCGGTACTCATGTCCAATCTTGTTCCTAAATACTCTTGAAAGCTCCGCCAAAACCTAGACGTGAAACGAGGATCACGATCAGATACAATTCAAACTGGCACTCCATGATGACTAAGGATTTCCTTTACATACAATCTGACTAATTAGTCCATCTTATAGGTGTCCTTAATAGGCAGGAAGTGCGCAGATTTAGTCAATCTGTCCACTACTACCCAGATTGTATTTAATCCCTTTTGAGTTACTGGTAATCCAACTACAAAATCCATTGTGATATACTCTCATTTCCATTCTGAGATATCCAAGGATTGCAACAAACCACTAGGCTTTTGGTTTTCTGCTTTAACATGTTGATAGGTGAGGCATGTGTTTTCCCATTCAGCTATTTCCTTTTTCATGTTAGGCTACCAAAATTTTTGTTTCAAATCCTAATACATCTTGGTTCCACCTGGATGTATCGAAAACTTAGAGTTATGGGCTTCTTGTAGTAGACTTCTTTTTAATTCCAACCTCGCCGGAATCCAGATTCTATTTTCAAATCTCATCAATCCGTCATCGTGGATCCGACATTTCCCATTTTCTCTCTTTAACAACTTTTCCCTATCTTCCACATACTCTTCTTGAGTTTCCCTTGATAATAGTCAGAAATTTTGGTTTTACACCAACCTTTTGCTCTAACTCTTTCCTTTGTTGAGTTATGATAACATTTAATTGTAACCTCTCCAAATCCATCCTTACCTCTTCTTGGATTGTTATCACATTCAACCTTTCACATCTATTTAGAGCATCAGCCACAACATTTGCTTTACCAGGGTGATAGTTAATTGAACAATCATAATCTTTAATGAGCTCCAACCACCGTCTTTGCCTCATGTTCAATTCCTTTTGAGTGAAAATGTACTTTAAACTCTTGTGATCGGTGTAAATCTCACACTTCTCTCCATACAAATAATGCCTCCAAATTTTTAATGCGAAAACGATCGCGGCCAATTCTAAGTCATGTGTTGGGTATCGTTTTTCGCAATCTTTGAGTTGCTGAGATGCATAGGCAATAACTTTGCCATGTTGCATCAACACAACTCCTAATCCATTCATCGAGGCATCACTATAAATCACAAAATCTCCTTTGTTGTCAGGTAAACTTAGTACTAGGGCGGTGGTTAATCTTTTCTTTAATTCTTGAAAACTTTTCTCACAAGCGGGAGTCCAATTGTACTTTTCTGTCTTCCTTGTCAAATTCGTTAATAGAACTGCTATCTTAGAGAAAACTTGAACGAATCGATGATAGTATCCTGCTAACCCTAGAAAACTTCGTACTTCAGTGGGTGTCTTTGGCTGTGGCCAAGTTATGATGGATTCAACTTTGATGGGATCAACCAGAATTCTAGATTCATTGATCACATGTCCTAAAAATTTCACTTCTCTTAACCAAAATTCACACTTTGACAATTTGGCATAAAGTTTCTCTTGTCTCAATGTCTCCAATGTTATTCTCAAATGTGCATCATGTTCTTTTCTCGTCTTAGAGTAGATGAGAATGTCATCTATGAATACAATGATGAACTTATCCAAATATGGTTTGAAAACTTGGTTCATCAAATCCATAAAAACAGCTGGGGCATTGGTGAGTCCAAAAGGCATTACCACAAATTCATAATGACCATAACGGGTTCTAAAAGCTGATTTAGAGACATCCTCAGTTTTAATTTTTAATTGATGATATCCTAAACTCAAGTCGATTTTTGAAAAGTACTTTGCTCCCTTGAGTTGGTCGAATAAGTCATCAATACTAGGTAAAGGATATTGGTTCTTCACCGTCACCTTATTTAATTCTCGGTAATCAATACATAACCTCAACGATCCATCTTTCTTCTTTACAAATAAAACAGGTGCTCCCCAAGGTGAAACACTTGGCCTAATGAATCCTTGATCCAGCAACTCTTGTAGTTGTATCATAAGCTCTTTTAATTCTGAAGGGGCCGTCCTATAAGGAGCTTTGGAAATTGGAGCAGTTCCTGGTTCTAGCTCAATTCCAAATTCAACTTGTCTATCTGGGGGTATACCTGGTAATTCCTCAAGAAATACATCTCCAAATTCCTTTACTACAGGGATATCTGAAATCTTTAATCATTCTACCTTCTTGTCATAAACATGAACTAAAAATGCTTCGCATCCTTTGCATAACATTTTATTAGCTTGAATCATTGTAAGAAAATGAGAAGGTTCGGTAGACTTATATCCATGGAAGAACACTTTACTATTTGAGGTTGTTCTTAAGAAAACCTTCTTTTTTCTACAATCTATACTAGCTTGGTATTTATGTAGCCAATCCATGCCTAGTATTAGATCAAACTCTCCCAATGGAAAAGGTATTAGATTTGCAGGGAAGTTATGCTTTCCTATTCTTATACTACAATCAGGTAGTATACTCTTGGCAATGTACACCTCTTGATTAGCTACTATAACTTCTAGAGGTGTTTCTAAACATTCAGGAGTAAAATTTTTATTCTTATGAAAACACTCAGATATGAAGGATCTAGTCGCGCCAGAATCAAATAAAGCATATACTTCAATTGAATTAACCAAAACCGTACCTGAAACCACATTATTAGACAACAGTGCTTCCTGTGCAGTCATATTGTAAGTTCTAGCTTGGGGTTGATAGACTGTCATGCTAGGTCCTACCAATGGGGGTTTACCCTAACTCTTTTTCTGAGGACATGAAGTGGAGATGTGGCCTTCCTGACCACAACTAAAGCATCTCCTTGTAGTTCCAACTATACGGCTAGCATTTTGTGGTTGATATTACTGCGGAGGAAACCTCGGTTGGGAAACGATCGATGCTTGGTTTGGGCAATTACTGACTGTATGCCCAGATCGATGGCATTTAATACACAAATCGGTTCCTATTAAACACTGGGAAGTTTCATGGTTCCTTCCACATTTGCCGCAAATAACAATCCTCCTTTTGTTCTCGTTTAAATCTGCATTGAAATTTCTTTTTCTATTATCATTATACCTATTTCCTTCCCCTTGTTTTCATCACGACCGAACTGGTTTGTGGTTTTCCTTGTCCTCCAATCCTTTGTTTAAGATTGTTACTAAAATAACTTCCTTTCCTCTGTCCTTTGCGTTTCTCCCAATTAAATTCCCGGAGTAGTTTACCACTTTTCTCTGCTACCTTTGACCTTTGAACAACTTCAGCATAGTTGTTTAGATACAAAATAACAATCTTATCCTGTAACCATGGATTCAAACCATACTCAAACCTTATTGTCTTCCTTCTCTCAGTATCTACCAAATGCGGGGCAAATCTTTGTAGTTCATTAAACTTCTTCTCATATGCTTCCACAGTTATGCTCCCTTGTCTCAATTCTAAGAATTGTTTTTCTAGCTCATCCGCAACACTGGTTGAAAAATACTGATTATAGAAAAATTCTTTAAACCGGGACCAGGTGATAACTATGTTAACCTCAGGGACTGCTTGCTCATTCCTACTTGCCAATCTCCTAGTCATTTCTAATTGTTCAGTATTTTCTCACCAATAACTAGCTTCTCCTTTCAATAGATACGCAGCATACTCTGTCTTAAGGTCATCTGTTACTTCAGCAATACGAAAAGCTTTCTCTATTTCCTTAATCCAAATTTGAGTGGCAATGGGACCTCCATCACCATTAAAAGTAGGTGGACAACTATTGGTAAAGTCCTTAAATGTCACCCTTCTAGGTTGGGGTGGAAGTGCTTGGTTATTGTTATTTTGGGAGGCTTCCTTAATCATGTTTACCAATAAGGCAATAGGATTCTCCTGATTATTATTTCCTTGATTGTTGTTCAGGTTGGAGTTCTCTTGGTTAGCTTGGTTGGTAGCTTGACGAGTTCGAGGTCTTCCTCTTGGGGCCATTTTCCTATAAATTAGGGAAAATATAAACTTACCATAAAAAGTTCCTTTTTCTCTTTTTAAAGAATAACATATATACAAAAAGGAAATAAAGAATTCCAAATAAACCATCAAAATATATATATATATATATATATATATATATATATATATATTAAGTAACAAAAGTTACATCATAGTAAATTTGTACAATAAAGCTTCCTTGTTACAACATTATACAAAAACATAACATTGACTACTACTAGTGCCTAATACAGGGGTTGGGAATCAAGTTCACTCATTGCTCTGCGTGCAAAATGACACGCACCCTCAACCTTCTCTATAAGGTTATACATCAACTGATCTCGATCTGCTATAGTGGGCTGGCGCAGCCTAAGATAATAACTAACCGAGATCACAACTTCTGTTAGAGTCTCAGTGAGAACTAAGGACACATCCTGAAATGTTACCCTCCAAAGATCCAACAGTCTACTAGTTCTTTGATGAGCCATTGACTGACGCATCATGGTGGTATTACGTGTTGCCAACTCTGACTGTGTCATACGGATTTTGCGTTGAAGGTAATAACAGAATCCATTTGGAAAAGGCAAGGGTTCTGAATTTTCTGGTGGTGGTACTGCAGGTACAACATTTGATAAGGTAACTGGTGTAGAAACAGTATGTGAAGTGGCTGATACTATAGGTAATGTGTGCCTATCAGCAGGGGAATCTCTTATTTGGGAAGTATCCAAGGTTGAAGAATCTGTTTGATCATGAGGTGAGGAAGAGCTCCTCATATGAACTGAGAAAGTTGACCCCTTAAATGGGTTGGTTGGGTTTTGCTTAATTCCCTCTGGTTCTGCAGACCCCTTAACATGATTATCAGAACCTCTAGGCACCTCAAAACAGAAAACCTGAGTTGGTTTATTCATTCTTTTGCGAGGAGTCACTCGCCAACATGCACCCGTCCTCCCACTGTTAATATCTAACAAATGGTGTCTACTAGACTTACAAGGTCGAGCAACATTATTACTAGGGGTATGCTTCTTCTCTAAACTTTTATCCATAGGTGTCTTGCCCTTATCTACATGTCCTGGAGTAGGTGGATTCATCTATAAAGGAAACATATCTTAAATCAATATCAACTTGACATTTATAATAAGGATTTAACATGCATACTAATACTATAACAGGGTGTACAATATATCTTCAAAGTAAATTATAATATCTCATAGCCTTATATTTCATTTAATCTAATAGCCTACAAACAGCCAAAAATCAGCCTAGACATCAATTCCCTATTCTTCGTACAATCATTTCCTTATCATACTAAATCCCAAATTCTATTTTCCAGCAGAGAACAGGTCTCATAGCTGGTGTTTGGCCGCTGTGCTCTAATACCAACTGTGGCGCCCCCAAAAATCCCCCAAAGCCGGGCCTCGGGTACTGTCAGCAATTTGGGTGACAGTCCTCAAGATCCCCAGGCTGGGACTCCGGCCTACACTAGAAAACTACAACACAACAACAAAACAAACAACACAGCCAAGCACTTACAACACTCATGCAAGAAATATATTCTCAAATACATCATTATAACTCTTAAGGTCCACATCATCTTACAAAACCTCAAAGCTTGAAAATAAACAAGCTGCAGTGGAAACAAAACTTTAGATGGCTCATAAGGCCTTACAACTTAAATATTCTTATGTCATTCTCTCTTTCTCTCTCTTAGGCGACTCAGCCTTCATGACATATCCTGAAAAAAACATTCATAGCATTCCACATGAGCGTTTACGCTCAGCAAGTATATATTCATAGGCAAGAAGAACAGATAATACAAAAGCTTTAATATTCTTTGAGGTTGGGCGAAGCAATGCCAACACCTCATGATAATCAATAAACATATATCATCTAGGGTGCTCGAGTGATATCAAGGGTTAACCCTCTGTCAATAAATCATGATTCGCCCTCTTTTCATTAGATAATGCATCACCTGACCAGACTGATCATTATCTGACTTCTTTAACAATTAAATTTCATCCCAGCTGGTCAGCCTGGTCGTTTGATTCATCATTTGACATACGTAGTCACTTGTAGAAAGCATATGGTCTGCAAAAAATCTGATTACTGATGCCTTGCCTCGGTCTATCATTCTCTATCATCATTGGCTAGAATACCAGGCGAAAGCATTCAACAACCCTTTAACTTTCCATATGGAGTATATCTTCTTGAAAATATTTTCTCATTTTAAATTGACATCCTCTACAATTAAAAACTACGACTACCAAAACACATTGGCGTGCTCAACAATTAAAAGTAGACAGCCGATGATTTTTCTATATACCCATATGGAAGCTGCTCAGGTGTGCACATAAGTTCACGACTGCAACACCTTTGCATCATCATCATCATCTTTTGGTGTGCTAGCGACTTTTAAAGAGCTAGCAATCACCCAATAACATATAGCTCAATCATTAACATTTTTTCACGTACATCGGATCAATGATCGTACGTTACTTAACTATGAAGGAGATCATCATCATGCATAAGCTTTAACATCATACATTTACGTAAATCGAAATAATGATTTTACGTAATCAGTAAGGAAGAAAATGGAATGAGTATATACTTGCCTTGGTCCTTAGCTAAAATCACTATGTTGGTTACAAAAGGGTTCTGTAAAACATCATTTGTGACGACCCCATAATCCCATACCGGACTAGGGCATCATCATAAGAAGGTAAAGATAACCATTCATCCATTCCCAAATAAATACTGAATAAAAACAGCATTTAAGAGTTATTACAACCCAAGAATTAAGTAATTACAGCGGAAGCTATTACATCATTTCCTAATAACAAAATAAATCTCATCAACTCTTCAAACGTCTTCCTTCTTTCCTTCATTTATTCCTTTCTTTCCTTCATCAGTTCTATCAGAAGATAAACACTTAGCAGCTTATCATCTTTGCTTTCCCCTTGTCGGAGGGTTCAGCTTTAGCTTTCTGTCCTGCAAATCATTAACATTCAACATGGGTGAGCGTTTTACGCCCAGCAAGTATATACACGTAGAGGCAAATATGAATAATTCAACGAATTTCATCTGGAATCAAAGGAGAGAAATTCAAATTCTGTTTGTGAGGCTTGGTGAAGCAATACCAAGTCCTCGGAAACCTTCAAAATCCTTGAGGATTCACTGATGATATACAACTTGTGATCCCCCCTTGAAGAAAGTCAGGTATACACCTGATCATAACATTCTCAAATATCCAACGGGGGCTACACCCGTGGATCTGCTAACCATACAGTACACAGCTGGCCAGGCTGGACCGCATGATCCCTCTGAGTGACTACGTAGTCAAATAACATTTCCTCTTGGTCAGGTGAAGAACACATCAGCACCTTTCCTTTCCTCTTGCCAACCATGTGGCGTAACCCCCATAAGGGGCATCATTCACATTCTCATTGCACAGATATAAGATTGAAAACATAGCTGAAATTCAAAGCTCATTTATATCCATGCATCATCATTCATATCATGCTAGCAGAATCAAAAGCATAGCATGCTCATGCATCAGAACAATTAAAGTATAAATCTACCCTGCTACGCATATCGGAACAAATGATAATGCGTTAAACTGAAATAAGTATGAGATTGTGAATATACTTGCCTCAGTCCTTTGCTCACTACCAATTTAATTTACTCGCGAGTGGAAAATTCTGTAAGAATATACATATCACAAAAAAATGAATTTATTATCTGGGTTTAAAATATGAGGGAGAAATGCACATGTGATGTCCTTAACTTTTAACGTCTCAATCTGATATAAAACTATTGAGGTTAAGAAATCAATTCAAACATCTTAAAATAATTTAAGAAAATAGCATTTTATAGTTTTTAAAACAAACTGCGCATCAGGGAAGTACTATGCTTTAACTCACTGGAGACTAGTAACCCATCGGGGATTATCAGTCCTTCGGGGATTATTAACCCATCGGGGATTAACAACCCATCGGGGATTAACAACCCATCGGGGATTATCAACCCATCGGGGATTATCAACCCATCGGGGATTATCAACCCATCGGGGATTATCAACCCATCGGAGATTATCAACCCATCGGGGATTATCAACCCATCGGGGATTATCAACCCATCGGGGATTATACCATCAGGGATTAATAACTCATCGGGGATTATACGCATCAGGGATTAA
>CM025787.1:22221743-22231903 GCA_014636745.2 Centella asiatica
TCGGGGATTATACGCATCAGGGATTAATAACTCATCGGGGATTATACCAAACCCATCAGAGACTAAGTTAAAGTCTGTCTCAGACACAGGGTCGTCTTCCTTATTCCTCCATGTGTGGTGCCCTCAACCATAACCACACTTAGGTCAAAACTCATCATTCTCTCAGTGATACATAACATTTCTCTTGGTCTGCATGCCATCCTAAACACGGTTTAGGGTAAAGAAAATCAGGTTAAAGAATATTCAAGCATGGGGTTGCGACTACTGTCAACAGAATGTTTGGTAGTTAAAGGTTTGTCCATCAGGTGGTTGTCAACAACACTACACCCAACTGGACAACTTGAAATAAATGACATTTACTCCGATCGTTAGAATATGCATTAAATCATACTTTTGAGAATAAATGAACATGGTATTAAAGGTGGTAGGTAGAGCAGAGACGCAAGAAATTTAGCAAGACTTAAATAAGATGCTCTTACCTCCTTACTGTAGGAAGAAAATAAATGCTTCGGTTTATCCTTCAAGAAGAACTGCTGTCTTGAGAATTATATTTAAGTTTGATGGAAGTTTAGAAAGGTAGAATCAAGGTTACAACAGCGTGATGTGTATATATATCACTTGGTTGAACAACAAGAACCGTAGGATCAACTTGATCTCAGCTGTTGGTTATGAAAAGAAGGAAATGACTGAAGAAGGAAAGAACGGCTGCTGTCCATCGGTCATCTTTCATAGCTGACTCTAAGGTATGATAGGGATGATGAGCATTTAATGCTGCTGTTCCCCCCCTCAGCAGTGCAATATTTAAAAGAAACGGGTACTGTAGCTACCCGAAGCATTCATGCCAAAACACTCCTTTAAAGGTAGAACAACTTATAATCCTCATAAGCTTTACAAAATCATTTAGAAAATAAATCTTTTGGACATCACATTGCAGATAAATTTTTCATAATAAGAAAATAATTTCAATATTCACAACTTTTAAGAAAATAATTTTCATAATAATAACAAAAATAATAGCAAAGATAATTAGATTTCATCACGAAATTTATTTACAAATCGGGGTCTTCACATCATTGTTGGTATAACATGAGAAATCCATACTTAAAAGATGACCATTCACATTAGAAAATGGTTATCAGGGTATGAGGTTGCCCATCGGGGAAAATTTCTCTCGTCAGAGACTGAAATATCTCATCAGAGACTAATGATGTCATCTTAACCCATCGGAGACTAAGGATGACGTCATCGGAGACTATTTAACCAATAAGAGACTGATGACGTCATCTTAACTCATCGGAGACTAAGGTTGACGTCATCATTGGAGACTATCCTTAGCCTGTTGGAGACTAATATTAACTTATCAGGGACTGATGACGTCATCTTAACTCATCGGAGACTAAAGCTGACGTCATCATCAGAGACTATCCTTAGCCTATCGGAGACTAATATTAACTTATCAGAGACTGATGACGTCATCTTAACTCATCGGAGACTAAGGCTAACGTCATCATCAAAGACTAACATTTGAGTTTGTCTTCGTTTCGATGGAAGATAATAACAAACTCAACGTAGGATACTTCATGAACATGAATATGCAAAAGAACGCAGCTGTTTAAAGCTTCATTCTTCCTTGAAAACCTAGTATGCATGGTTAATATTCTCGGAAGCTATGCAAAAAGGAACAACAGAGGAGAACTTAAAATTCTTACCTCCTGGGTTGGCGAAAGAGATCAAAGCCTGATTGAAAGTAATCGCCCAGAAAAGAGAATTTGAAATTATACGAAGATGGTAGGTTTAGAAAAGAACTTTGGAAGATGAAATCATTAGAAAAGAGACTGAAATATTCCTCTGAATGAGGTATTTATAGTAGGATGAGATTAAGCCTTGAGATAAAATGATTGGTTAATCTAGACGGTAAAACGGTTGCTCATCATGATTCTTAGCAGCTAAGCAACGTAATAAGCCTGTTGTCCTTCATGTAAATAAGCCAGCTACTAAAGTAGCTTACTAATCAAATTTACATACGTACACATGATGTCATCATTCCTATGTATGTCATTCTGTTCAGCAAGAGATTTACTGATCTAAATGCTTGACTCCTTCAAGCAATATCAACATATAAAATAAATTACTTGATTATAAACATCCAAACAAACATAATCCTTTAATGAGTCCAAAATATTTAGACATTTAAAAATATCATATATTAACTATACACGTTAATATATAAAAAGAACAATATGAAGAAATAGATTATTTATAGATAAACAATTTTTTTTTTGGGTCGTTACATCCTGGCCCCTAAGGGATCCATTCGGGACAGCCTGATTGAACCGGCTAGATTTTTCTTTTTAATTTTTTTTTCATCGCCTCGCCAAACGAAGCCGTTTTGGGATGCAGCCTACGTCCGCATTTGGAGTAGCGGCCCAATGCTATTGCGCTTGGTTGCTTTATGAAAAAAATGTTCTCGTAATGGCTCAAATTGACTGCCTTGGGCTTGGGCTAGCGCTTCGGTCAAGCCACTTGACCACTCAGCTAGCCCAAGTGGCTTGTTTAAAATCCCACTTCAATTATATTTATGTAAACCTCCAAAAATAGAAATTAGATAATTAGTTTAATTAATTAATGATTATATATCACATATTATTTTATAATATATATATAGAAAATTATGTATGCCTATATTATTATATTTTTATAATTTTATATTATATTCTAACAAATGTAATATAAATTATAATAACTATACAATTTTCTTAATAATTAGTAATAAATAATAAAAAATGCAATAAAATTAATAAAAATTATCTAAAAATACTAGAGATGATGAAAAGGCATGTTGGACTTGAAAATAATATTTTTAGTATATTTTTTATTTTCCGATAAATGCAAAATGTGTTTAATAATTACTAAAAATGAAATAAAATTGAAACTAAATGTTTTGAAATGCCTAAAAATACTAAAATTGCTAGAAAAATATTTTAAAATTATAAAATGACTTCAAATAATTGAAATTAAATATTATAAAATGATATATGAACTTAATTAGATGCTAGAAATGGCTAAAAAATTATAAAGTAATTCTAATAAGTGCCTAAAATGTCATAAATGCATCTAATAAATGTAACATAACCTAGAAAATTAATAATAATAAAACTAAAAATAGAAAATAGACTCGAATGCATGAGAAAATTACTAAAATACCTTTTTGACTCAACTTTTACCCAATTTTAGTGAAAAATCCTAATATACATGTTTCATAAATATCGTAACCTACTTTATTTTTATTTAAAATATTAAATGAAAATAATAAATGATAAGGGGGCAACCCTAGGGTGTAGAAGTGATTTGAATTTTTCGGGTGCGTACAAATTCATTAATGTTACTATTTACATTTCAAACAAAATTTTGATTTAATTTGAATTTGAAGTTGATATCTCGAGTTTTTTAATAAAAATTTAAAGTTAGTAGACTACTTGGGTTTTCTCCGTAAGTAACATCAAATAAGAATAGTAACACTAAGGAGAAATAGTACCATAAAAATTTACTACTATGAAACGATGATTTGTTTAAATTTCATACTGTTAATGCTTATATTTTGAATAAAATATTGATTAATCCGGTTGAGATTTGAAATCTCAATCTTTCACAAAGCTGGAATGCTAGTATTGATTTGGTTTTGATATAAGAAGAATGTACATAGCAGGGTAAAATAGTAAACAACATAATAAATAACACGTCACAAGAAGGATAAGAAATTCATGTCACTGTTAGGGAATATTAATTTATTTACTATACCAGCCTAGGATTTGTCAAAAAGAAAAAAAATTAAAAAATACATACAAATACACAAACTTGTGTGGAATAATATTAACCACTAATTCCTAAATATTAGACCCCCCCATATATATGAAGTGATGGACGTCCTACATCCAATTACATTTTCCGAGACACATCAATTTGTACACCATTTTTTGTGTACCAATTTGTGTGTATAATCACTCATACAACTATGCTCAATCATACTATAGCGGGAGACGCCTCAAATTTTTACTTTTTTTTTCCGCTTACAAAACCGTTCAATTCAAATGACCAGATAGTTCCCTCCAGAAAAAATAAATAAAACCAAACGTGGCCATAGAAATACTTTAGTTATAATGACGGGCTATTACTTGAGTATATAACTTTTTATGAAGGGTTTCATTTCCTTTTCAAATGAAGCGTCAACAGTTCACAAAAATCAAACAGTTGCAAATATGCAGTAGTCCTTTTATATGTAAGTTTTATCACCCCTTTTCGCACATCCACATGCAATATACTACGTACACCAGGGCAACCAAAAAAAATTAAAGAACCACAAGGGCAAATCTCAGTTGATACAAAAGGCAATCTGTGCCTTAAGCTTCTCATAAACAAAAAGGCCAAAAGGGTCATCAAACTGGAAAGGACTTGGTAGATTTCTTTTTCTACTTTCTGTCTTTACCTTTAGGGACTGTTGTGAAGCTCATCTCCAAAGAAAAATCTACTGGCAGCTTTCAAAACATGGATCAAGATTACATGTTGTCATATGTTAACAAATTGGACGTGCTTAATCTTAAAGTATCATCAAACTTTGTTGCAAATACTCCTGTCTTGTTGTCGAACAACGACGAATCAAGTGTTACTCTCATTTATAAAATCAACTGATTTTAAATTTTTGAAAACTTTGGACTTGTATCTATTTGTTTCATAAAAGAATTTATGAATTTTAAATTTATGAATTTATGATAGAGTTTTAATCACTGTGTTTCTTGGGAATGAGAAGGCTTAGTGGTGTGGCTGCATGAGAAAAATGGTTTAGTTTAGAATTAATTATCCATTTTAAATTGAGAATTCTAGTAAGGTAAGATTGACGAGAATTTTTGTTGCGGCAATAAGGTGAGATTCATTTTATTGTGGTTTTTACTGAGAACGAAACAAAAAAAAATTATAAATCCAAAGGACTTCAATACATGTTATAATTGTTGCTTTTGATTACATTAACAGAAACTTTTGTAATTATTAGTCTTATTCTGAAGTTTAAAACCTTGCTAACGAATAACCCTCAACTTTTGTATTGGAAGTTATAATATCACTTTTACATTTGTCAAAATTCTATTACAGGAATGCTCCGAAGATTTTGTAAAGCGTTACTCTCATTTATAAAATCAACTTATTTGATAAATAAAAACGAAAGTTGCAAAAAGTATCTAACATAAATACACGGTCATATAACTTCCCAAGAACTTCTAAAAGAATAAATTTCACAAATTAAGAATATTGTATCCCAAAAATAATACATACTAACTCCGTGCCGAAAATAATAACTTAACTATAATATGCATTTTTTAAGAAAAAATTTCAAACAAGTAAATCGCATAAACTTCAAACTAAATGCATAACTAAGTATAATACAACTATTTTAAATGCTATATATGTCAAATCTCGATTCATCAAAAACATCTAAAGAAATATATATATATAGAGGGTCGATTTATGATAAACGTTAGCTATGGAAACTTTCCTAACTAACCAATTTATAATTGTCGATAGGAATGATCCAACGGTGGAGATCAAACAGGAAAAAAAAAATTAGGGCCTTTCTGCCAGTAACACTAGCGGAAAGTATGAAAAAAATAATTTATTGCCCTTTTCGCGAGTAACATTGGCGGAAGGAGTGCAATAATTTTTTTTCAACCTTCCTGGTATAGTATATATTATGATAAAAAAGATCTAAGTCAAAAAAAAGTATCTTATTCCGCCGCATGTAAGTTTTCTCCTTAGTTCTCTCGTTTTATGAACAATTTTTTTTTAATCTAACTCATTTGTTAAAAAATCTTTCTATGTTACAGATCAGATCAACATATCTCAGGTTGTCATTTTCATTAGGTTTTCCACTCTTCACCTTTTAAATTTTAAAATGAGTGATAACGATAGAATATATGATGCCGATGCATTTTTTGATGATTCAGATTCTGATATAAGTATTAATGTTGAGAACGAGGAACATCATATTAATGAAAAAAATAATTTCAAATAAGAAAATAATTTGAATGACAAAGAAAAAATAACCTGAAGAAAATATGTTGGAAGATAAAGGGGACAATTGATGAATTTGAGGTTATTTATAATTTAGTGGACTGCGGTAGATCCCTTCGTACTTTCGTAGATACATTGGAGGAATGCCATGGTTATTTCATGCTTTTGTCCTAGATTTTGGGGTTCAATTAGCTCACATTGTGTTCGGGTTTTTGCCTCACTTTACTACCATTGCAGCCTTCACACGAGACGGGAATCTTCAAACCAAAGAATCCAACTTGCTTTTTAAGAAGAAATGAAACTGCAAGTTTCCATTTATTCAAGAGGATATGGATGAAGAAATAAACATGGGACTAATCTGCAAGCACAATTGGGATTTGAAACACTCATTCCTTGACATCTTCCGTCCCCTTGCACATCTGTAGATAAAACATGTTAGACAATTTGGGCTACTTATCTCTGTGCGGTTCTTTTTATGGTTGTGGTCCCAAATGTTAATCAACTTATTTTACAATTATAGCCCATAGAATATTATGTGCAATTCTTTTGTGGTTTTTGACCCAAAATATTTGTTGATTGTGGCCTAAGATTTTGTGTGGTGGTGTTATATATAAACTTTTGGGGTGTGATGGGATGCCTGTCCTTATACTGTTTCGCACTGTTTCTTGCTGTGCGGCTGGATTATTTTTTCCAGCACTGAAAAAAATGTATTGGGAGATGAAGGGGACAATTGATGAATTTGAGGTTATTTATAATTTAGTGGACTACGGTAGATTCCCATCTTCCTTTCCCAGATACGTTGGAGGAATGCCATGGTTGTTTCATGCTTTTGTCCTAGATTTTGGGGTTCAATTAGCTCACATGGTGTTCTGATTTTTGCCTCACTTTTCTGCCATTACAGCCTTCAGACCAGACCAGAATCTTCAAACCAAAGATTCCAACTTGGTTTTTAAGAAGAAATGGTGTGAGGACCCAGAATAATAAAGTGTAAATAAGATTAATTCCTATGAGATATGAATATTAAATGCATGAGTTGTCAATGTGATGTCCAAAATCAATTACCTTGCGCATAAGTAACTCATCCAAGCATATGAATATACTAATCTCAAATATTACATGAGATTAATTTACTCAAGCATGTATAGGGATGAGTAAATAAAGAGTTATGTGGGTTGAAGGAGACTGTTGTGAGTAATGAGAGGATTACGTGTATTATTGTTTGATTAGTAAGCGGCATGTGTGTCAACAACTGATAAAGATTGAACTGCATGTGTGCCAGCAGCTGCTTGGTATTATACTAGCTATTAAAAGTGATATTATGAGCAACCACTACACCGGTCAAGCTAGCCAATCACATCACCCCAAGGACATAATTCTAGCCAACGGTTGAGAATTATTTATCAAAATGACCCAACTGCTCTAACTGATTTATGTGCACTATAAATACATTATCAGAGGTATAATCTTAACCTCTCTTCTAAAAGTTTTTTTAGTCGACCACCCACATAAAGTTCAGGTTCACTTTCTAGAGCAACTATGCTTTTCGAGAGCAGCCCGAGTTTTTAACTTCTTCCTTAAAGACGAAGAGGTAAGAGCTTTATACCAATCGTATACTCTGCTCTATTCTGTTTTATTCTTTCATGCACATAACATTTATTAGTCGTGTATGTTAAAAGTTATCCAAGAAAAGAATAAAGCTTCAAAAGTTGCAGTAGTATTCTTTTGCATTTGTGGGTATGTGTATTATGCAAAGTAATGATACACACAACAGGTAGGATAATGATGCACCCTAAGTTGGGTTTATCCTTTGTTAGGCATCATCCATGATCATATAAAAGGCCCTCTATTGTAGCAAAGACAAGTTGTAACTTAGTCTCTAACAGCACAAAATTAGTCTCTGATAGTATAAAATAATCACTGAGTTTATATATTAGTCTCCGATGAGTAAATCATGTTAGTCTTCGAGAGACAAAAATAATAGTCTCCGAAGAGTTTGGCGCTGACTTAATGATGTTTGGCATTGAACAGTTATCCACCGATGAGTTTGGCATTTGCTAAACAGTTGGCGACGGGTTTGGCGACAGCCAAGAGAGTTTGACGGTAGCCAAATGAATTACCGACGAGTTTGGCGATGAACAAAATTATCCCCTGATGGGTAAGTCATCCCCTGATGACTATCCCTGACGGGTGAATTATTCCCTGATGGGTAAGCCATTCCTTGATGAATAAATTTCATCCCCTGATGAGTAAATTTCACCCCCCTCATGAGTAAATTTCACCCCTTGATGACTATCCCCTGATGAATAAATATTATCCCCTGATGACCAAGGATCATCCCCCTGATGGTCGGGTAATTTATCCACTGATGACAAGACATCCCCTGACGGGTGAAACATCCTCTGATGACCATCTTTTCCTCTTTGTTTATATACTTGCTAAGCATAAATCTCTCATTCTTGTTAAGTTCATAATTTCAGGATTTGAGTAAGGAATAGTACCATGATGGCAAGAGAAAGGAATAAAGGAAGTATCCTAAACGAACATCCAAGGAGGATAGTTGCAACTGTTGTAATAGATTAGTTTCCGTTGCAAGAATTGTACTCTGAATTTTGTAAGAATGTACTAATAATATTTAGTATATTGATGTTGTATGGCTGTGTTGATTGTTTCCTTCTTCTAATAGTGTCTGAGTCCTGTGTGGAATTTTGGCATCGACACAAATGGAACTCCAAATTTCCATTAATTCACGAGGATATGGATAAAGAAATAAAGATGGAACTAATCTGCAAGCACAATTGGGATTTAAAACGCTTCTTCCCTCACTTCTTCCGTCCCTTCGCACATTTGTAGATAAAACATGTTAGACAATTTGGGTTACGTATCTCTGTGCGATTCTTTTTATGGTCGTGGTCTCAAATGTTAATTAACTTATTTTGCAGTTATAGCCCGTAGATTATTATGTGCAATTATTTTGTGTTTTTTGGCCCAAGATTTTTGTTGATTGTACCCTAAGATTTTGTGTGGTGGTATTATATATAAACTTTAGTTGTGCAGTTGGGGATGCCTGTCCTTACTGTTTGGCACTGTTTCTTGCTAAGCGTCTGGATTATTTTTGCTTGCACTGAAGAAAATTTATTGGAAGCTGAAGGGGCAATTGTTGAATTTGAGGTTATTTATATTTCAATGGATTGCGGTAGATCCACTTCTTCCTTTCCCAGATGCATTGGAGGAATGCCATGATTGTTTTATGCTTTTGTACATGATTTTGGGGTTCAATTAGCTCACATGGTATTTGGATATCTGCCTCACTTTCTTGCCATTGCAGCCTTCAAACCAGACGGGAATCTTCAAACCAAAGAATTCAACTTGGCTTTTAAGAAGAAATAGAACTCCAAGTTTCCATTTATTCAAGAGGATATGGAAGAAGAAATAAACATGGAACTAATCTACAAGCACAATTGGGATTTGAAACACTTCTTCCTTGACATCTTTCGTCCCCTCGCACATCTGTAGATAAAACATGTTAGACAATTTGGGCAACTTATCTCTGTGCGGTTCTTTTTATGGTTGTAGTCCCAAATATTAATCAACATATTTTGCGATTATAGCCCATAGAATATTATGTGGAATTCTTTTGTGGTTTTCGGCCCAAAATATTTGTTGATTGAGGCCTAAGATTTTGTGTGGTGGTGTTGTATATAATCTTTTGTGGTTCAATTGGGGAGGCCCGTCCTTCTACTATTTGGCATTGTCTCTTGCTATGCGTCTGGATTAATTTTGCTTGCACTGAAGAAAATGTACTCGAAGATGAAGGGGACAATTGATAAATTTGAGGTTATTTATATTTTAGTGGATTGCGGTAGATCTCCTTCTTTTTTTCCCAGATACATTGGAGGAATTCCACAGTTGTTTCATGCTTTTGGCCTAGATCCTTTGCGAGATGCATTTGAGGAATGCCATGGTTTTTTCATGCTTTTGTCCCAGATTTGGGGGTTCAATTAGCTCACACGGTGTTCAGGTTTCTACCTCACTTTCCACCATTACAGCCTTCAGACAAGATGAGAATCTTCAAACCAAAGAATCCAACTTGCTTTTTAAGAAGA
>CM025787.1:22252271-22272097 GCA_014636745.2 Centella asiatica
TTTTTTTTTTTTTCCCCCCCCCCCCCCCCCCCCCCTTCTACAAACACTTGAGCTTACTTTGCTCTAACATAAAACATGTTAGAAAATTTGGGCTACTTATCCCTGTGCGATTCTTTTAATGGTCGTGGTCCCAAATGTTAATCAACTTATTTTGTAGTTATAACACGTATATTATTATGTGCAATTCTTTTGTGGATGTGTTAGAACTAAGTAAGCTCAAGTATTTGTAGAGGGGGGGGGGGGGGTTGAATACAAACACTCAAAACATTTTCCCTTTTTGAAACTTATTAAGCACTGTTGTAGATAACTACTATATTAGAAAAATGGTAACAAATAATAAGATGAAGACACAAGCATTCAAGTTAAAATAATTGTATTGAAACTTGAGGTTTTTCTGGAAATCTAATTTAATAACAAATGTGATTAATCAGCTACAATTTCTATAACAAGTTACAGCTTCTCTGTAAAATTACAGCTTCTATATCACACACACTAGCTTCTTATTTTCTTTGAATATTTCTCTTAAGATATATTACAAAGCTTCTCTCTAGTGACTTGTGTGCTTTTGTGTGTTGGTTGATCCGTTGAATTAACTCATTGTGTAATGAGAACTCTTTTGCATATATAGAAGATCAGTAGTTGAACCCACATGCTTAGACGTGCTGCTCTTTTCAACTTAGCCGCATATATGTCACATCGATGTCCTTTAGGAACTATGTGTTAGACTACTGCTACTTTTGTTGCTTCTTTTTCATCCCCTGATCTACGTGCATTTAATGATTAAGAGTTATCATTGGACCACCAAACTTCAAGAAATATCTTTCTAGTTTATATCTCTTGCTTCTGTAACAAGCTTCATTGATTTGCGTGTAAGCCCTGATAACGGGTGTACGCAGTCATAACTATCCACTAATGGCAAGCCCTGATGTGAACTTGATCAGTGTTTCTAGATCCCCTAATGACAAGTCTTATCAAAGACTAGATCAGTGCTTCAAACTTCACTTGAGTTATCCAAGTGCTTCTTGATCCCCTGATGTTAGGACTCAAGGCATACACTGATGGCTTCCACTGATGCAGTGCTAAGCATTCCCCCTGACGGGTTAGCTTGACACTGTCATACCCTGATGTATTCCCCTGACAGGTTGACATGTCACTGTCATGCCCTGAAGCGTTCCCCCTGATGAGTTTGGCTTGCCACTATCATACCCTGACAGGTTGGTCTGCCTTTGTCATCCCTGATGGGTTCCCCTGATGGATTCCCCTGATGGTTTTAATCACTGAAGCTTTGTTGATTTTTGTTTGGAATGTCTGATGTGCGGAATACTTAAGTGTTTTTGAGTAACAACAGATATCCCTCTTCACTATCAAGTCCTTTAGTAGTTTCAGTTGGTGACTTGCCTAGTGAGTTATACTTCATCCTCTGATGACTAAGATGACCATCAGTGGATGCAAAAGGTGTGCAAATACTTAGGTTTATAGAACACCCTGAGTATGTACAGATGCACAATCATTCTCTAAACATCATCATCATTATTTATCTATAACAATCTCCCCTTATTTATGATTATCAATTTGATAACCATAAATCTACTTGACGTACTGATGATGATGTCAAAACCAAAACTATACACTAGCAACAGAAATTAAAAATTGTATTTATCTATTCTATTGTATTTGTATGAACAACAACACAACAACAACAAAACTGTAAAGTATTTTCTATTACTATTACAAAAGTATACATATTAGACAATAGGATTCCTTTCTCTTTTGAGATGAAACAAAGGGCAATAAATGACTTGATTTAATCGGTTGAGAGCCACTTCCAAGGCCTTGTCTCCTTTGATCTGGATTTTGATCGAGAATCCTAAGTCTGTTGTCTTATCCTCCTACTAAAAGTTGTTCCAGCTCCTTCTGAAGAAGTCTTCTAAAGTTGACAATGTTGACATTGCTGCTTGATTCCAAAGCTTCAAGGACTGATTTGATCTCTGACACATTAGCTGCAGCAAGTTGTGACCAGTGAAAGGTGATGATCTCCCCTTTTGCATTTTTAAATTCTACACCCATAGGGTTTGTGATCATCTTAGGATATTCTTTGAATCCTTTTACTGGTGGCATATCCCTTACTGCTGTCGTATTCCCATCATCAGCTCTGGTTTCTTCAATCTCCTTCAACACTCTTTGTAATAGCAGGATTCTAAACTGGATGACATGTTCATTCTTAAGATAAGCAATTTGGTTTAGAACATGCATCGCTTCCTCCAGGTCAAGCCCATCAACGTCTCTTATCCTTATATTCTTCTTCTGCCCATCAGTGGATCTATAAAATAACTTTAATGGTCTCTCCAAAGCTGTGGGCAGGCTTTTCTCATCGTTGATGGCTTTCCTCAGCTTCTAAATCATCCCCCTTAAGTCTCTGTTTAGCCCTGATGTTTTTGAAATTAGATTCAGGATCAATCCCAACTGTTCAGCATCCATTCTCCTAAAACAATCCATAGTGACTGTGAACTGCGACCCACTTTTCAGTTAAACAGTGATTAGCTTTTCCCTTTTGTTATTAACCCTGACATTTATGCTTTTTATTGAGAACATAAATGTCAGATTCTTGCGCCTTTCTTCTCTTAGGGATTCAGCTAGTGTGGCTAGTCCATATGTTATAGTTATAGGAGAAGGTGCTTAATCCTTGGCTTCAGATGACTTGGTTTTGGTGGCATTAGGGGATTCAGGTTTTTCTTGATTTTTATCCCCTGATCCACCCTTGGGAGTTTGAGATTTCCTTGGCTGAGGTTTCCTGGAGGATCTTGGCCTGACATTCTTTTTCTTCTTTTCTACTTCTTCTTTCTCCTTTGCCATTTCCCTCTCCTCCTCCTCTTGAAGTTGCTGTGCATATAACGCATCAACTTCCACAAGTTTCTTGTCCTGAGGAAAGACAAGCTCCACTTCCCCATCAATTACAGCTTCAACAGGTGTTGGAAAGTGGGCTGGCTTCATAGTATCTCCAAGTAGCTTAGGCCCTGATTGAGTATTTGATTTCTTCTTTGGTTCCTCAATCAGGATGCCTTTGCCCTTATCCTTGGGTTTTAGAGCAGGAGCAGTCACATCCCCTGATGGTTGAGCATTTGAGGGCTTCTCTGCAACATCCCCTGTTGATGGCCCTGAAGATTTCTCCCCTTTTTTGACAACATCATTAGTGGAAGTTGAGATTTGGGATGTGACTTGAAGAACCTTTTAAAGAGTGTCAGCCATTGATCATTGCAGAGTTTCCATGCTATTTATTTTGGTGGAGAAGGTTGAAAGTTGTTTGTCAACATTGTCAGCTAGTTTCTTCATCCGGAGCAAGGTTTGGCTTGTCATAAGGGAGTCCATAACTTGTTGTACACTATTTATTTTTTTGGTAAAGTGTGTATAGAGTTTCTTATTTTCTACATCCACAGATTGCCCAATCATAATTTGTGATTTGAGCATCTTTGACAAAATTGGATCTGTAGTCCTTGAAATCTCCTGTTTTAGTAACCTTATTGTCTCTGTCATCTCATTTTTCTGAAGAAATAAATCAACTCCTAGGATTGGTAAAAGATCATCCATAGGAGTTGTTAGAGTGTGCCCTAGTGGCCAATTATGTAATGATTGTGACACTATATTTATGATATGTTTTGGTTAAATGATAATTTCTTTTATTATGTTTTATTTACTGCGTTATATAAATGTTAACATAATAAATGTCCTTAGAAGAATGATACTAATTATATGGATTCAAGTATGTAACTTGAATATGAGATCATATAAGTATGTAATGTATCATTATTCTTAAATGTTCCTAGTCGAGTATCATTGTCAGTGGAACAACAATAATACATTGAGACTAGTATGTGGATTAACTGATGGCCATATCTCATTAGTCATAAATATATATGAGATATATTAAGTTGATACATAGGTACATGTTAGAGAACATAGTACTGGACAGACCCACCATGAGAATTCTACATGGAGCGTTATGCTATGTGTCATAAGTAATTCTCATAGTGACAATGATGTAATGGTCATTCGTCCTGAAGTCATGACATTTCTACATAAGGAGTTATGCGTTTTGACATTATCAAAAGTCACCTTTAACCGGGTGGACGATAAAGGTGATTGTTGGATGCATAATGAGTTATGTGAGAAATGGGAATGATGTAGATGGAATTTAACCCTCCTATAAATTAGGGGTGATATCTAAAGGCCTCTTGATTGAGTGAAACTATGAAATGCATGGCCATGCTCAAATAGAGATTTGTTTAATATAGTTTACTCATTGATCAAGAAAACTGAGATTAAATTATGAAGAGGATGACACATCCATGCCTTGAATTTAATCTTAGATATCATGGTTAAAAGGATTAAGTTACATTGAAACATTGGTCACGAAAGGTAACGTTGAATCTATGACTTTATTATTACTTGGGTAACAGTGATGTATTACTAGATGCTGCTCACTGTTTATAATTTTGTAATATGATTTAAAATTATTGCCAATGTAATAATAACGTACAGGGTCACACACAAAGAACATTCGTCAAGGAGATATAATTTAAATGTCAATGATTTTAATATATCAATAAGATTGATTTAATTAAATCATGGCTTTAAATTATATATATATATATATATATATATATATATATATATGTAATCTGTATGAAGTAGAGTCCTTTGGAAGGAAATACGAATATATATTTATTTGTACATATATATATTAATTAAGTGAGACTTGATTAAATATATATATATATATATATATATATATATATATATCTAATAAATATAAAATTCGGATTATAATTCTCCTAATTAGATTAGGTTTTGGAATTACTCTATAAAAGGCTATATATATATATATGATATATCAGCTATTCTTTAAAAAAAAACGTTTTACGTAGCCGCTCATAAGAGAGAGACTAGAGTTAAAAGAGATAGAGAAAAGAGATACAGATCATACAGCTAGTACTGTAACTCTTCTTGTTCGAATTGTGAGACGGTTCGTGGGTGTTCGTGTGGATACCGTAGAGACGCTGTCCAGTTGGATTGCGTTAAAGATTTGGAGACGATCAACACCTTCACCAAAACTTCAGATTCGCACAATTAATTGGTAAAATCTTAAACTATCTGTATTAAATTGTTTCGCATAGATCCTTGGGTTTGGGTTTCGTTTTGTTTTATTTTAATCGTATTTTTCCGCAGCGTTTTGATGATACGAAACCCAACAGGAGTGTCATCTTCATCCCTATTAGAAGAGGATGCTATATTTACAGTATCAGTATCAAAATTTTCTCTATTTTCTTTATTTACAAGGATCTCATCCTTATCTCCCTCAATTTCTCCTTTTTCTTTGCCTTCTAAGGCATCTCTCGAAGACTCTTCTTTTTCTTTGCCTTATAAGGCAGTACTCTCATCATTTCCTTTTACCAAAGTCCTCTCAGGGGATTGACTTTGCCTCTCTTCACTATGTATTCTCACATCCTTACTCAAAATTGTCTTAGAAGGGCTCCTATGGGCTATGAGATCAACTACTGTGGCCAGTTCAAGTAAATTATGTATAGTTACTGGTTCCACAGAAGTGATAGGTGAGGGAATGGAAGAAATTTGTGTATGTACAATTGGAGAAGTGTATGTTTCTATAGAAGATGTATATACAGGTGGGGGAACATAAAGACTTATTGCAGTAGTATATACAGATGAATTTATGTCCCCTGTCTGATCATCAGTGATTGTATCAATTAAAAAGGAGTTAACCATTTGAGTGTGTTGACTATCAATCACTGCATTAGGGAGTGTTGGCTCCTCCATGAATTGAGAAATTGGAGAATCTGATCTCACGATACTCAATGTTTGTGTTATGATATCTGAAGAAATTTGAGGATTAGAAAAAGAAGGAAGAGGTGTAGAAGGGAGTTTTGGCTGGATCACTGAATAAGGAGGTGATCCATCAAGGGAAGTTGTGTGTTCACTTACTGTGTCAGTTATCTGTAAGTGGCTCTCAGAGACCCTGATGTTAGTTTCATCAGGGGCTATGGTCAGTGTGTGTGCCTCACTCAACCGTGTCCCTGGTTGGGGACTATTTTCAATAACTAATTCCTTTTGAGAGGAACTAGTTAGAAATGTGTTTAATTCCTTATCAAAAGCAGTATCCTTTTGAGAGGATACTGCTTGGTCTGGCTGTTGGTTAACTCTTGTTTCCACCTTCTTCTTCTTCAATCTCCTATAGGCAATTACTCTCTCTCCTTACTCCCCCTTACTTGTTGTGGTTACTTCAGAGGGTTTTCTTTTGGTATCCATAGTCTTTTGGGAGACTAAGGGTTGGGCTAATGAGAGTGGTTGTGTTGAAACTAGTTGTACTACTGGGGTAGGCAGAGAAGTGGTTGTGATCTCTGCCATAGTAGTTGGAGGAGAAGAATTTACAGGTTGGGAAGTAGAAGGAGAAGTATGCGATACCTGTTCCATATGCAATGGAAGTGCAAATGGCTCCGCAGTATAATATTTCTTTATTATTTCTACAAATAATTTCTTTGTTTGTTTGTAAGTCTGTACAGAAACGTCATCTTTAAAAGAAAGGTTAGTAATTTGAACCTTAATGATCATATATATAAATCTAGCATAATAAATTTATGATTTCCTAGAATTAAAATTACCCATTTTATTTTCAAGATCATCAAAAATTAATTTTCCTATATTTATATTTACATTTCTGATCATTGCATAAGCAATTTTTAAAATTAATGAGGTTATCACCTCAAAGTTAGAAGACTTACCTGAGAACACCTTGGTTATGGTGTCAAAGAGATAAGAAATCTCTCGCTTCACATTGACCCTCTTGAGGTCCTTGAACCTTAACACTGTGCTGGGAGTAGCGCTATAGCCCAGTTCTCTCAAGAAGTTGAGCAGGTCCGCTTCACTTGGTACTTCCAAAAGATCTTATGTAGGTAGCCCCAGTGCAGAATTAATTCTGAAAGGAGTTATTTTACCCTTTTTAGAAGAAATTTTGAACGAGATTCCCTTTACCACATCAGGCCTCGTTGTGGAGTACATGAACTTTGCACTTGTCCGTAGTTGAGAGATGGCTTCACCAGAAATTTCTTCATCGGTAAATATTGCTCTACGATACTTAGAGTTGAGTAGATATCTCATCATAGGCTTGAAGCAATCATTTACCTCGTCAATGTCAGAGAAACCCACATAATTTGTGGGTGGAACCACCAGATTTCTTGGAAGTTTTTGAATATTGCTGGGTGCCATTGATGCAGTTGGAGATTTGAAGTTCTAGGGTTTCTGTGAATATGAGAGAGAGAAAAAGAAAACTCGAGCAAATATCAGAGGCAGATTAAATGTTTTGAGGTATTTCAGAAAGAGAGAGAGAGTAAAAATTCCCTCCTTTTGACGTTTGAAAACTGTTCTAGGAAAAACGCTGTTAGGATGTCTCATCAGTTCTATGAGGACACGTCATCAGGGAAAAAAAGAATTCCCTGATGAATTATTATCACAGACTCGATGTCACCCCCTGAAGTAGTCAAAAGCTTTTTACCTGACCCTGAAGTTTGAGGAATATACACTTTGACCATGATGCACGGACCGGATACCTTGACCCTGATGCTTGAGTTGGATACCCTGACCTTGATGCTCTCGGCAGAGACCTTGATCCTGATGCATTAGTAAAAAAAAAACACAAACAAACAAAAATACAGAAACATATGTACATATATACATTTATAACACATATAGTCACATATCAACTAAATTTATCAGGAATTAATGAGATGAGTTAGGAATACCAGAACTTTAGCATTTGATAGTTTGAGTTATTCCAACAGCCTTTCTGACTTGTCTTTAGTAGGATTATTGAACTTTATTTTGCATAATTCACCATACCTAGTTCTCCCACAAGATTGGAAAAAGTGACTTCATCAAGAGCCTTAGCGAAAATGTCTGCCAGCTGCTTGTTTGTTGGTACAAACTGTAGTTCAATGGTTCCATTCATAACATATTCCCTGATAAAGTGATATCTGATTTCTATATGTTTGGTTCTGGAATGTTACACAGGATTTTCAACAATGGCAATGGCACTTGTGTTATCACACCTGATTGGAATTTTGTTGAAATTTAGGCCTTAGTCCATTAACTGATTTTTACATCCATAGGATTTGTGCACAGCAACTTCCAACTGCAATATATTCAGCTTCAGCAGTTGATGTTGAAATTGAGTGCTACTTTTTGCTGAACCAAGATACAAGCTTTCCTCCTAGTAACTGACAACTTCCTGTTGTACTTTTTCTATCAATTCTACATCCTCCAAAGTCAGCATCAGAATATCCCAGTAATTCAAATCCAGACTCCTTTGGATACCAAAGTCCCAACTCTGTAGTGCCCTTGATATATCTCAAGATTCATTTCACTGCAATGAGATGAGACTCCCTTGGATCAGCTTGATATCTTGCACAAAGACATGTTGCAAACGTAATGTCAGGCCTACTTGTTGTTAGATACAACAATGATCCAATCATTCTCTTATAAGTCTTCAAATCAATTTTTTTTCCATTCTTATCAGGGTCAATCTTGGTTGCCGTGGCCATTGGTGTCTTTGCTACTTTTGAGTCCTCCATGTCAAATTTCCTGAGAAGTTCTTTGGCATACTTTGTCTGATGGATGTAAATACCATCAGTAACTTGTTTGATCTGTAGTCCCAAGAAATTAGACAATTCACTCATCAAACTCATTTCACACTTGCTTTGCATGAGCTTGGAGAACTTTTCACACAATCTAGTATCAATGGATCCAAAGATAATATCATCAACATATATTTGATCCAGGATCAGATGACCTTGGTGTTGTCTAAAGAACAATGTCTTGTCAATGATACCTCTTGTAAACTTGTTTTCCACCAGAAACTTAGAAAGTGTGTCATACCAAGCTCTAGGAGCTTGCTTCAATCCATAAAGTGCTTTTTCTAGTTTGTAGACATGATTTGAGAATTTTGAACTTTCAAGCCCTGGAGGTTGTTGGACATACACCTCCTGTTCTAATTTTCCATTGAGAAAAGCACTTTTCACATCTATTTGATAAACTTTAAAGTTTGAATGTGCTGCATAGGCTAAGAAGATTCTTATAGCCTCAAGTCTGGCTATTGGTGCAAAAGTTTCATCAAAGTCAATCCCTTCCTCTTGAAGATAACCCTTTGCAACTAGTCTTGCTTTGTTTCTTATAACAATGCCAGCTTCATCCATCTTGTTTCTGAATACCCATTTGGTGCCTATTATAATTCTATCTTTGGGTTTAGGCACCAGCTTCCATACTTGATTTCTTTCAAATTGATTCAGCTCTTCATGCATAGCCATTATCCAATCTACATCTTGAATGGCTTCTTCAAATTTCTTTGGCTCTAATTGGGAAAGAAAACAAGCATTGCTTTTCTGGTTTGCACTTTCTTGTTTGGATCACCAATAATTAAATATGTTGTGTGACTCCTAGACCAAAGTTTCTTAACACATAACATTTGCATCCAAAAACATGTAGAAACTTGATGTTTGGTTTTCTCCCTGTTATTAGCTCATATGGAGTCTTGTTGTGAGCTTTGTTGATTAATGACCTATTTTGAGTAAAGCAAGCAGTGGATATTATCTCAGCCCAAAAGTAGGTAGGAATCCTTACCTCTGCTAGCATTGTTCTAGCAGCTTCTATCAGGGTTTTGTTCTTCCTTTCCACTACACCATTCTGTTGAGGAGTCCTTGGAGTAGAAAATGTATAATTGATGCCTCTCTCCACACAAAATCCATCAACAGCTGCATTCTTGAATTCAGTTCCATTGTCTATCATCAAAATTCTAACCACTGACCCTGACTCAGTTTCCACTTTCTTAATATGGTCAATGATTTGTTGAGGCACTTCTATTTTAGCATTCTGAAACTTGACCCAAGTATATCAGATGTAGTCATCCACAATGACCATTGCAAATCTTTTCTTTGATACTGACATTATGTTGATAGGGCCAAAAAGATCCATATGAAGCAATTGAATTGGATCCTTGATCATTGTGGCTTCCTTGCTGACAAAGGATGATGTTGCTTCCCTAGTTGACAAGCTAAACATAATCCTTCTTGAATGAATTCCACTTGAGGTAGTCCAGTTACCAACTCTCTCTTCACCAAATCATTGATAGCTTTGTAATTTAGGTGAGAGAGCTTCTTGTGCCACAGTCTATCTCATCAGGGGTTGCCTTGCTGTAGAAGCATGATTCTCCACTTACTGAATTGAAATCAGCAATATAAAGATCTCCTTTCCTTATCCCTAATAAGACCAGCTTCCCATCACCTTCATTTGAGATCAAGCACTAATCCCCTTTGAACGAAATGATGTATCCTTTGTCACATAGTTGACTTATGCTCAATAAGTTGTGCTTAAGCCCATCAACTAGTGCTACATTTTCAAATGAGACATCCTCATTTGCTGCTTTGCCATAACCAAGAGTCAATCCTTTGCTGTTATCACCAAATGAAATTACTGGACCAACCTTTTCTTGAAATTCTGTAAGAAGGGATTTGTTTCCTGTTATATGTCTTAAGCAGCCACTATCTAGAAACCAGATTTGACTACCTTTGGCCTTTACCTGAACACAAGAAACATTTAATTTGTTTTTGGTACCCAAGTGACTTTGGGTCCTCTAGGTTTAGTCACAGTTAATGCTAAAACATCCTTTTCATTATGTGTGACTTTTGGTTTTGGCAAATTAAAAACTTTCTCCTTTTTAGGAGCTTCAAAATATACTTTTGATTTATCAACAATTTTCTTATCTTTACCCTTATGGGTGCATGCTTGAGCAGTGGGTAAATCATCAACATATAATATTGTGCTAGTTAAAATTTGTGGTTTTTCTTTACACTAAAAAGATAAATGATTATTACTACCACAATTCAAGCACACTTTTCTAGGGGTTTCATGAGTAGAGGTGTGATTACTAGCTTTGTTTACACCTAACTTTTCATTCCTATTCCTTTTACAACCCCCTATTAGTCCTTTATCCTCTGAAAGGCTATGATGGTCTGATGCACTCTTATCCCCTGATGACTGTGTATCCACTGATGCATAGTCTAGTTCCTTCTTGACTAGAGATTTGAGTGCCTTGGCAAGAACATGATTCTTGCCTCTCCCACCACTTGTGGAAGCTTCACTCATCGGGAAAACATTCCCTTTTTCTAACTTTGTTACAGCCTTTACAAATTTGATAGGTTGTATTGGCCTTTTTCCAAAGCTAGCTGCATTTTCAACCTCAATAGGAGGTTGTTTTACTAGAGTCTCTTCATAGCCTAAACCAGACTTGGGATAAGATTTTTGACAATTTAATTGATCATCTAGATTTTTGCTAGACTCATTTCATTTCTTTATGACTTCCCTTTCTTGTTTAAGAAGATTGGAGGTCCATTCTTTTCTTTTGATAGCACAGTCAAGGAGATTTTTAGTCCTTGAGAGTTCTTTTTCAAGACTTTTAAGTCTAGAAAGTTCTGATTCTAAAAGAGTATTCCCAGCAGTCAAATGTTCATTTATCCTCTGTACACTCTCAGTCTCAGCTACAACACTCCTTAGGGTGTCATAAAGATCTTTTATCTCACAAGCCATTTCCTTAATAGTTTTAACACAATCATTTTTAGACATGTTAGAGGAAATAACAAGACTTACTTGTGAGCTGCTACTGATGAGGCCATCAGGGCTAGGTTGACATATTCTTCATTATCTTCTTCATCTCAGTCAGCCTAGTCCTTTCCCTCTGCAATGTAAGCTTTTCCCTTCTTGGTGGCATTTAGAAGGTCAAAGTATTTCTTCTTGTAATCCACTTCAGCTTCCTTTCCCCTGGATTCACCCTCCTTTATGGCCCTGCGACACTCACTTGCAAAATGGCCCATCTCATTGCATTTGCATCTCAATAAAGTTTCTAGTGCTACTAGGTTTCCTTGTTGAATATCTTTTTGATCCAGAAGGTTTTTGAAATTTCAGCTTGGAAAACCTCTTTGCAAGAAAAGCCATGGTTTCATCCAATTCTTCTAACTCTTCAGGAGTGTATTCTTCCTCCTTTGAGTCAGCTTCAATATCCCCTTCCTTTTCAATATCCCCTGACTACTGTTTCATCAAGACACTTGGTATTGCTTCTTCTTTATCCTTCTTAGCAGCCATCAGGGCTATAGTTTTTAGCTTTCTAGTATCCCCTAACATCTCAGATCTTTGTTGAACCTCCAGTTCATATGTCTTTAGGGTACCATAGAGCCTATCCAAGTCTAGGAGATTCATATTCTTGGATTCCCAGATGGTTGTCGTTTTAGGATCCCATGATATGAGAAGTGCTCTCATGAATTTTCTGTTCACATCTTTATTAGCATAAGCCTTCCTATATAATCTCAGGTCATTTACCAACCTGTTAAATCTGTCAAACATTTCAGTAAGTGTTTCACCATTTTTCATTGTGAACCACTTGTACTGTTGTGTTAACAGCTGCAGTTTGTTTTCCCTCACTTCTTCAGTTCCATCACATAGGATCTAGATGGTATCCCATATTGACTCAGACGTTGTAAGATTCATGATACTGTTTAGCATATCATCGTCTAAGCCATTATATAGAATACCAGTAACTTTTAGATCCTTCTTTACTTTCTCTCTTTCCTCTGGAGTCATTTCTTCAGTAGTTTTTGGAACTAATCTTTCTGGAACACTGACTCCGTTGACAACCTCTTGAGGAATGAGCTTCTTTGGAACGTGAGGGCCTTCCTCTAGAATTTGCAAGTATTCATCATCTATTGCTCTTTGATGAACTATTAGTCATTGCCTTCAGAAGAAGTATTTTCCCCTTTCCAACATCGGGACTTTACTATTTCCAGCTTTGTTAGAGATAAATAATGATGATGATGTTTAGAGAATAAATTCTGCATCTATAAATACTTAAGGTATTTATAAACCTTAATATAACTGAACAAGTTTTGCATCCACTGATGATCAATTTAAGTCATCAGGGGATAAACTGCACTTCACTAGGCAAATCATCAGTTGGAACTTCTAAAGGACTTGATAATGAATAGGAATGTCTGTTGTTACTGAAAAACCCTTAAGTTTTCCGCACATCAGACATTCCACACGAAATCAACAAAGCTTTAGTGATTAAAACCATCAGGGGAATCCGTTAGGGGAACTCGTCAGGGGATGACGTAGGCAGGACAACCCGTCAGGGAATGACAATGGCAAACCAAACAATATATGTTTTGTTGAAAATCTGAATTAATCACAAATGTGATTAATCAACTACAATTTCTATAACAAGTTACAACTTCTCTGTAAAATTATAGCTTCTATATCACACACAATAGCTTTTTATTTTCTTTGAATATTTCTCTTAAGATATTACAAAGCTTCTCTTTAGTGACTTGTGTGCTTCTGTGTGTTGGTTGATCCGTTGGATTAACTCACTGTGTAATGAAAACTCTTTTGCATATATAGAAGATCAATAGTTGAACCCACGTGCTTAGACGTGTTGCTCTTTTCAACTTAGTTGTATATATGTCACATCGATGTCCTTTAGGAACTATGAGTCAGACTGCTGCTACTTTTGTTGCTTCTTTTTCATCCCCTGATCTGCGTGCATTTAATGATCGAGAGTTATCATTGGACCACCAAACTTCAAGAAATATCTTTACAGTTTATATCTTTTGCTTCTGTAACAAGCTTCATTGATTTACGTGTAAGACCTGATAACGGGTGTACGCAGTCATTACTATCCACTGATGGTAAGCCCTGATGTGAACTTGATCAGTGCTTCTGGATCCCCTAATGACAAGTCTTGTCAAAGACTAGATCAGTGTTTCAAACTTCACTTGAGTTATGCAAGTGCTTCTTGATCCCCTGATGTTAGGACTCAAGGCATACACTGATGGCTTCCACTGATGCAGTGCTAAGCATTCCCCCTGATGGGTTAACTTGACACTGTCATACCTTAATGTATTCCCCTGACAGGTTGACATGTCACTGTTATGCCCTGACGCTTTTCCCCTGATGAGTTTGGCTTGCCACTGTCATACACTGACGTGTTCCCCTGACGGGTTGGTCTGCCTTTGTCATCCCCTGATAGGTTCCCCTGACGGATTCCCCTGATGGTTTTAATCACTGAAGCTTTGTTGATTTTTGTTTGGAATGTCTGATGTGCAGAATACTTAAGTGTTTTTAAGTAACAACAGACATCCCTTTTCACTATCAAGTCCTTTAGTAGTTTTAGTTGGTGACTTGCCTAGTGAGTTATACTTCATCCCCTGATGACTAAGATGACCATCAGTGGATGAAAAAGGTGTGCAAATACTTAGGTTTATAGAACACCCTGAGTATGTACAGATGCACAATCATTCTCTAAACATTATCATCATTATTTATCTTTAACAGGATGCCTGTCCTTCTACTATTTGGCACTGTTTCTGGCTATACATCTGGATTATTTTTGCATGCATTGATGAAAATTTATTAGGAGATGAAGTGGACAATTGATGAATTTGAGATTATTTATTTTTCACTGGACTACGGTAGATCTCTCACTTCCTTTCGTAGATACATTAGAGGAATGCCATGGTTGTTTGATGCTTTTGTCCCAGATTTGGAGGTTTAATTACCACAGATGGTGTTCGGATTTTTGCCTCAGTTTTCTGCCATTGCAGCCTTCAGACCAGACAGGAATCTTCAAACCAAAGGATCCAACTTGCTTTCTAAGAAGAAATGGAACTTCAATTTTAAATTTATTCAAGAGGATATGGATGAATAAAAATAAATATGGAACTAATCTGCAAGCATAATTGCGATTTGAAACTCTTCTTCTTTACATCTTTCGTCCCCTCACACATCTATAGATAAAACATGTTAGACAATTTGGGCTACTTGTCTCTCTACGATTCATTTAATAGTTGTGGCCCAAATGTTAATCAACTTATTTTGCAGTTATAGCCCGTAGATTATTATGTGCAATCCATTTTGTGGTTTTTGGCTCGAAATAATTATTGATTGTGGCTTAAGATTTTGTGTGGTGGTGTTGTATATAAACTTTTGCAGTGCGGTCGAGGAAGCTTGTCCTTGTACTGTTTGGCATTGTTTCTTGCTATGCGTCTAGATTATTTTTGCCATCCCTAAAGAAAATGTATTCGAAGATGAAGGGGACAATTGATGAATTAGAGGTTATTTATATTTTAGTGGATTGCGGTAGATCTCCTTCTTCCTTTCCCAGATGCATTAGAGGAATATCATGGTTGTTTAATGCTTTTGTCTCAGATCCTTTGCCTCATGCATTGGAGGAATGCCATATTTGTTTCATGTTTTTGTCCCGGATTTTGGGGTTCAATTAGCTAACATGGTGTTCGGTTTTCTGCCTCACTTTTCTGCCATTGCAGCCTTTAGACGAGACGGGAATCTTCAAACCAAAGAATCCAACTTGCTTTCTAAGAATAATTAGAGCTCCATGTTTCCATTTATTCAAGAGGATATAGATGAAGAAATAAACATGGAACTAATCTGCAAGCACAATTGGGATTTAAAACGCTTCTTTCCTGACATTTTCTGTTCCCTCACACATCGGAGATAACACATGTTAGAAAATTTGGGGTACTTATCTCTGTGCGATTCTTTTAATGGTCGTGGTCCCAAATGTTAATCAACTTATTTTGAAGTCATAACCCGTAGATTATTATGTGCAATTCTTTTGTGGATGCCTGTCCTTTTACTATTTGGCACTATTTCTGGCTATGCGTTTGGATTATTTTTGCAAGCATTGATGAAAATTTATTGGGAGATGAAGTGGACAATTGATGAATTTGGTATTATTTTTTTTTTCCAATGGACTACAATAGATCTCTCTCTTCCTTTCAAAGATACATTAGAGGAATGCCATGGTTGTTTCATGCTTTTGTCCCAGAATTTGGGGTTCAATTAGCTCACATGGTGTTCGGTTTTCTGCCTCACTTTCCTGCCATTGCAGCCTTTAGACGAGACGGGAATCTTCAAACCAAAGAATCCAACTTGCTTTCTAAGAATAATTGGAATTCCATGTTCCATTTATTTAAGAGGATATGGATGAAGAAATAAACATGGAATTAATCTACAAGCACAATTGGGATTTGAAAAGCTTTATTCCTTGACATCTTCTGTCCCCTCGCACATCTAATGATAACACATGTTAGAAAATTTGTGCTACTTATCTCTGTGTGATTTTTTAATGGTCGTGGTCCCAAATGTTAATCAACTTATTTTGGAGTCATAAACCGTAGATTTTTATGTGCAATTCATTTTGTGGTTTTTGGCCAAAATAATTGTTGATTGTGGCTTAAGATTTTGTATGGTGGTGTTGTATATAAACATTAGTGGCACGGTTGGGGAGGCCTGTACTTGTACGATTTGACATTGTTTCTTGCTTTGCGTCTGGAATATTTTTGTCTGCCCTAAAGAAAATGTATTCGAAGATGAAGGGGACAATTTATAAATTCGAGGTTATTTATATTTCAATAGATTCTGGTAGATCCCCTTCTTCCTTTCCTAGAAGCAATGGGGGAATGTCATGGTTGCTTCATGCTTTTGTCCCAAATCCTTCGCTAGATGCATTGGAGGAATGCCATGTTTGTTTCATGCTTTTGTCCTAGATTATTTTTGCCAGCCATGAAGAAACTGTATTCGAAGATGAAGGGGACAATTGATGAATTTGAGGTTGTTTATATTTCAATGGATTGCGGTAGATCTCCTTCTTGCTTTCTCAGATGGATTGCAGGAATGTCATGGTTGTTTCATGCTTTTGTCTCAGATCCTTTCCCAGATGCATCGGAGGAATGCCATGTTTGTTTCATACTTTTGTCCCGGAGTTTGGGGTTCAATTAGATCACACGGTGTTCGGGTTTCTGCCTCACTTTCCTGCCATTGCAACCTTCAGACGAGATGGGAATCTTCAAACCAAAGAATCCAACTTGCTTTTTAAGAAGAAATGGAACTCCAAGTTTTCATTTATTCAAGAGGATATGTATGAAGAAATAAACATGGAACTAATTTGGAAGCATAATAGGGATTTGAAACTCTTCTTTCTTACATCTTCAACCCCCTCGCACATCTGTAGATAAAACATGTTAGACAATTTGGGCTACTTGTCTCTCTGCTATTGTTTTAATGGTTGTGGTCCCAAATGTTAATCAACCTATTTTGCAGTTATAGCCCGTATATTATTATGTGCAATTCAGTTTATGGTTTTTGACGCTAAGTAATTGTTGAATGAGGCTTAAGATTTTGTGTGGTGGTTTTGTATATAAATGTTTGCGGTGCAGTTGGAGAGGACTAGCTTGTACTATTTGAAATTATTTCTTGCTATGCTTCTGGATAATTTTTGCCAGCCTTGAAGAAACTGTATTCGAAGATGAAGGGACAATTGATGAATTTGAGGTTATTTATATTTCAATGGAATGCGATAGATCTCCTTCTTGCTTTCTCAGATGCATTGCAGGAATGCCATGTTTGTTTCATACTTTTGTTTCGGATTTTGGGGTTCAAGTAGCTCACACAGTGTTCAGTTTTCTACCTCATTTTCCTGCCATTGCAACCTTCAGACGAGACGGGAATATTCAAACCAAATAATCCAACTTGCTTTTTAAGAAAAAATGGAACTCCAAGTTTTCATTTATTCAAGAGGATATGTATGAAGAAATAAACATTGAACTAATTTGGAAGCATAATTGGTATTTGAAACTCTTCTTCCTTACATCTTCCTTTCCTTGGCACATCTGTAGATAAAACATGTTAGACAATTTAGGCTACTTGTCTCTGTGCTATTCTATTAATGGTTGGGGTCCCAAATGTTAATCAACTTATTTTATAGTTATAACCCGTATATTATTGTGAGCAATTCATTTTGTGGTTTTTGGCTCAAAATAATTGTTGATTGTGGCTTAAGATTTTGGGTGGTGGTGTTGTGTATAAATGTTTGCGGTGCGGTTGGGGAGGACTAGCTTGTACTATTTGACATTGTTTCTTGCTATGCGTCTGGATTATGTTTGCGGTGCGGTTGGGGAGGACTAGCTTGTACTATTTGACATTGTTCGGGTTTGTGGCTCACTTTCCTGCCATTGCAACCGTTAGACAAGACGGGAATCTTCAAACCAAAGAATCCAACTTGCTTTTTAAGAAGAAATGGAACTCCAAGTTTTCATTTATTCAAGAGGATATGTATGAAGAAATAAACATGGAACTAGCTTGTACTATTTGACATTGTTTCTTGCTATGCGTCTGGATTATTTTTGCCAGCCATGAAGAAACTGTATTCGAAGATGAAGGGGAAAATTGATGAATTTGAGGTTGTTTGTATTTCAATGGATTGCGGTAGATCTCCTTCTTGCTTTCCCAGATGCATTGGAGGAATCTCTTGGTTGTTTCATGCTTTTGTCTCTGCTCCATTCCCAGATGCAATGGAGAAATGCCATGTTTGTTCCATACTTTTGTCCCAGATTTTGGGGTTCAATTAGCTCACACGGTGTTCGGGTTTCTGCCTCACTTTCCAGTCATTGCAACCTTCAGACGAGACGGGAATCTTCAAACCAAAGAATCCAACTTGCTTTTTAAGAAGAAATGGAACTCAAAGTTTTCATTTATTCAAGAGGATATGTATGAAGAAATAAACAAGGAACTAATTTGGAATCATAATTGGTATTTGAAACTCTTCTTTCTTACATCTTCCGTCCCCTCGCACATCTGTAGATAAAACATGTTAGACAATTTGGATACTTGTCTAAGTGCTATTCTTTTAATGGTTGTGGTCCCAAGTGTTAATCAACTTATTTTGCAGTCATAGCCCGTAGATTATTGTAGGCAATTCATTTTGTGGTTTTTGACCCAAAATAATTGTTGAATGTGGCTTAAGATTTTGTGTGGTGGTGTTGGGTATAAATGTTTGCGGTGCGGTTGGGGAGGACTAGCTTGTACTATTTGACATTGTTTGTTGCTATGTGTCTGGATTATTTTTGCGAGACATGAAGAAACTGTATTCGAAGATGAAGGGGACAATTGATGAATTTGAGGTTATTTATATTTCAATGGATTGCGGTAGATCTCCTTCTTGGTTTCTTAGATGGATTGCAGCAATGTCATGGTTGTTTCATGCTATTGTCTCAGATCCTTTCCCAGATGCATTGGAGGAATGCCACGTTTGTTTCATACTTTTGTCCCGGATTTTGGGGTTCAATTAGCTCACACGGTGTTCGGTTTTCTGCCTCACTTTCTAGCCATTGCAACCTTCAAACGAGACGGGAATCTTCAAACCATAGAATCCAACTTGCTTTTTAAGAAGAAATAGAACTCCAAGTTTTCATTTATTCAAGAGGATATGTATGAAGAAATAAACATGGAACTAATTTGGAAGCATAATTGGGATTTGAAACTCTTCTTCCTTAGATCTTTCGTCCCTTCGCACATATGTATATAAAACATGTTAGACAATTTGGGCTACTTGTCTATGTGCTATTCTTTTAATGGTTGTGGTCCCAAATGTTAATCAACTTATTTTACAGTCATAGCCCGTAGATTATTGTGGGCAATTCATTTTATGTTTTTTCACCCAAAATAATTGTTGAACGTGGCTTAAGATTTTGTGTGGTGGGGTTGTATATAAATGTTTGCGGTGCGGTTGGGGAGGACTAGCTTGTACTATTTGATATTGTTTCTTGCTATTCGTCTGGATTATTTTTGCCAGCCATGAAGAAACTGTATTCGAATATGAAGGGGACAATTGATGAATTTGAGGTTATTTATATTTCAATGGA
>CM025787.1:22272107-22349676 GCA_014636745.2 Centella asiatica
TCATGGTTGTTTCATGCTATTGTCTCAGATCCTTTCCCAGATGCATTAGAGGAATGCCATGTTTGTTTAATACTTTTGTCCCAGATTTTGGGGTTCAATTAGCTCACACGGTGTTCGGGTTTCTGCCTCACTTTCCTTCCATTGCAACCTTCAGGGGAGACGTGAATCTTTAAACCAAAGAATCCAACTTGCTTTTTAAGAAGAAATGGAACTCCAAGTTTTCATTTATTCAAGAGGATAAGTATGAAGAAATAAACATGGAACTAATTTGGAAGCATAATAGAGATTTGAAACTCTTCTTTCTTACATCATCCGTTTTCTCGCACATCTGTAGATAAAACATGTTAGACAATTTGAGCTACTTGTCTATGTGCTATTCTTTTAATGGTTGTGGTCCAAAATGTTAATCAACTTATTTTGCAGTCATAGCCCGTAAATTATTGTGGGCAATTCATTTTATGGTTTTTGACCCAAAATAATTGTTGAATGTGGCTTAAGATTTAGTTTTTTGGTGTTGTATATAAATGTTTGCGGTGCGGTTGGGGAGGATTAGCTTGTACTATTTGACATTGTTTCTTGGTATGCGTCTAGATTATTTTTACCAGCCATGAAGAAACTGTATTCGAAGATGAAGGGGACAATTGATGAATTTGAGGTTATTTATATTTCAAGGGATTGCGGTAGATCTCCTTCTTGATTTCTCAGATGCATTGCAGGAATGTCATGGTTGTTTCATGCTTTTGTCTCGGATCCTTTCCCAGATGCATTGGACGAATGCCATGTTTGTTTCATACTTTTGTCCCAGATTTTGGGGTTCAATTAGCTCACACAGTGTTCGGATTTCTGCCTCACTTTCCTGCCATTGCAACCTTCAGACGAGACGGGAATCTTCAAACCAAAGAATCCAACTTGCTTTTTAAGAAGAAAAGGAACTCCAAGGTTTCATTTATGCAAGAGGATATGTATGAAGAAATAAACATGGAACTAATTTGGAAGCATAATTGGGATTTGAAACTCTTTTTCCTTACATCTTCCGTCCCCTCGCACATCTGTAGATAAAACATGTTAGAAAATTTGGGCTACTTGTCTATGTGCTATTCTTTTAATGGTTGTGGTCCCAAATGTTAATCAACCTATTTTGCAGTTATAGCCCGTATATTATTATGTGCAATTAAGTTTATGGTTTTTGACCCAAAGTAATTGTTGAATATGGCTTAAGATTTTGTGTGGTGGTGTTTGTTAGGTTTTAGAACATTTGATGATGATTGTCTTTAGATTACTTAGAATACAAATGTATAGAAAGTGTTAATTAGTAACACTGAAATTTTGTAGCCAGTAGTTATCTCTTTGTTTGTAATTCATTTATTCTTTGTAAAGAGATACGATTATTTTTTTATTTGTAATTAACTGCTGGAATGGAGTATCGAAGCTTCAAGAAGTCAAGTTGTGTATTTGATCTGTTAGAGTTTGCAAAAAGGCTTATCGGAGACTAGAAGAACTGGTCAGAGACTAAAATGTTTTAACTGTCACAGACTAAATAACACTATCGAAGACTACACAAGCTGACGTCATCAGGGACTAAAAGTCATCAAGGACTAAACGTACCAGGGACTAAAAGAGTCATCAGGGACTAAATGTACCAGAGACTAAAAGATACGTCAGGGACTAAAGCCGTCGGAGACTAAAAGAAGCATCAGAGACTAATTGTGAATTAATCTCTGATAGATACAAAGTTCAAATTAAAAAGGAATGTCTTTCACGTAGTTCAAGATATTATTGAAGACGTAGCTGGTAAGGAAACTCACCAGATATCTTTACCTAATCAAAAAGGAAAGATGGTATTTGATTCGAATAAGGAAGCTGAATTTTATTCAGAATAGGAACTAAGTTAATTATAATTCAGTTGTCATAGAAGCAGTAATTAAGTTTACAGAGATTTGTAACTTCGAAGCTGTATAGGTTTTTCATTGTTTACATCTTTTCCTATACAGAATAGAAAAGAAGCTGATGATCACATTGTTGTGATTGTTAGAATTTATATTCAATAGTGAAATCAATAAAGCAATTGTTTATAAATAGATTTGTGTTCTTGTTCTTTTTATTCCGCAAGAAAAATTTAGTTTCTTAAAGAACAAGTAATCGAAGAATTTTCAAAGAACTTGTATTCAACCCACTTCTACATGTTCTCGGCATCTCACTGGGAAAACAGTGTTGTATATAAATGTTTGCGGTGCGGTTGGGGAGGACCAGCTTGTACTATTTGACATTGTTTCTTGCTATGCGTCTGGATTATTTTTGCCAGACATGAAAAAATTGTATTCGAAGATGAAGGGGACAATTGATGTATTTGAGGTTATTTATATTTCAATGGATTGCGATAGATCTCCTTCTTCCTTTCTGAGATGCATTGCAGGAATGTCATGGTTTTTTCATGCTTTTATCTCAGATCCTTTCCCAGATGAATTGGAGGAATGCCATGTTTGTTTCATACTTTTGTCCCAGATTTTGGGGTTCAATTAGCTCACACGGTGTTCGGGTTTGTGGCTCACATTCCTGCCATTACAACCGTCAGACGAGACGGGAATCTTAAAACCAAAGAATCCAACTTGCTTTTTAAGAAGAAATGGAACTCCAAGTTTTCATTTATTCAAGAGGATATGTATGAAGAAATAAACATGGAACTAATTTGGAACCATAATTGGGATTGCAAACTCTTCTTCCTTACATCTTCCGTCCCCTCGCACATCTATAGATAAAACATGTTAGACAATATGGGCTACTTGTCTATGTGCTATTCTTTTAATGGTTGTGGTCCCAAATGTTAATCAAATTATTTTGCAGTCATAGCCCGTAGATTATTGTGGGCAATTTATTTTATGGTTTTAAACCTAAGATTTTGTGCGATAGTGTTGTATATAAATGTTTGCGGTGCGGTTAGGGAGGACTAGCTTGTACTATTTGACATTGTTTATTGCTATGTGTCTGGAATATTTTTGCCAGCCATGAAGAAACTGTATTCGAAGATGAAGGGGACAATTGATGAATTTGAGGTGATTTATATTTCAATGGATTGCTGTCCTTCTACTATTTGGCACTATTTCTGGCTATGCATCTGGATTATATTTGCCTGCATTGATGAAAAATTTATTGGGAGATGAAGTGGACAATTGATGAATTTAAGATTATTTATTTTTTAGTGGACTACGGTAGATCTCTTTCTTCCTTTTGTAGATGCATTAGAGGAATGCCATGGTTGTTTCATGCTTTTGTCCTAGATTTGGAGGTTCAATTAGCTCACATGGTGTTCGGAATTCTGCCTCACTTTCCTATCATTGCAGCCTTCAAATGAGACGAGAATCTTCACACCAACGAATCCAACTTGCTTTTTAAGAAGAAATGGAACTCCAAGTTTCCATTTATTCAAGAGGACATGGATGAAGAAATAAAAATGGAACTAATCTTCAAGCACAACTGGGATTTGAAACTCTTCTTCCTTACATCTTCCATCCCCTCGCACATTTGTAGAAAAAACATGTTAGACAATTTGGGCTACTTGTCTCTATGCGGTTCTTTTAATGGTTGTGGTCCCAAATGTTAATCAACTTATTTTTTGCAGTTATAGCCCGTAGATTATTATGTTCAATTCATTTTGTGGTTTGTGGCCCAAAATAATTGTTGATTGTGGCTTAAGATTTTGTGTGGTGGTGTTGTATATAAACTTTTGCGATGCGGTCGGGGAAGCCTGTCCTTGTACTGTTTTGCTATACGTCTGGATTATTTTTGCCATCCCTGAAGAAAATGTATTCGAAGATGAAGGGGACAATTGATGAATTAGAGGTTATTTATATTTCAGTGGATTGTGGTAGATCTCCTTCTTCCTATCCCAGATGCATTGGAGGAATGCCATGGTTGTTTCATGCTTTTGTCCCAGATCCTTTGCCAGATGCATTGGAGGAATGTCATGTTTGGTTCCTGGTTTTGTCCCGGATTTTGGGGTTCAAGTAGCTCACATGGTGAATTGAAGTTAAGTGTTATTAGCATATCAGATAATGACAAGTATTTTAATTTGATTCTAGTTTGGTGTAATTCAATGTAACGACCTATATATATCTAAGTATTGTGGGCAGACGTTAGTGGGAGTATTTTAAGGGGACGTTACTGAAGCTATTGGTTTCAAAAATGTTGTTAAGTACTCTTGATCTAGTATGCAGAGATACGCTGAGATACAAAATTTCAAAATATACGCAAAGTTTCATCCCTCACATTCTCTAGAATTGTAAGTGTTGAATTTAGGTGAATTGAGATGGTAGTCATTGTTACACTGATATTGGATTGTGTGATATCAGTGATGTGTTGTTTTATCCTGGGAGAAGACTTGCAGCAACCCATCGCAATGTGAGTGGGGCAATTACTTCTTCAGCAACCCATTCGTTTTCTAGGGTTTGGCGACTCAGTTGTTGATCTGTTTGATAAGTCCTTCTACACTTTCTATTTTCAGTTCTTGTACTAGTTGTGTTGTTGGTTCTTTCCAATTTACTGTTTGTTTGATTTTTAGAAATCAAAGCCTTGTTCTTATTTATATATATTAGTTTTAGCTGTGTTGTAATTTAGAAAATTTCCAACAGGGGGTGCCTCACTCCTTCTCCATATTAAACTTAACAATGAGCTTAGATTTTCTTGGTTTCATTTTGACCAAACTTGGAGTAATTTTAGTTTATTTTTAAGAAAATGTGTCCTAACACACTATTTTGTTAGGTGGCGACTCTTTTTGAAATAAAAATTAATAAAAAAACCTCCCTGTTGCATTTAATAGAAAACTCAGATTTTTTCCAAAAATTCTTGAGCGCGACAACTGACGACTCCGTTGGGGACCTGCTTAAGCTTTCGTAATATCTTCTTTTTCAAAGATCATCTCCTAAAATAAGAAAAGAAATTTACAAAACAAATTACTAATACCTTTCTGATGTGTAACTTAAAGTAAAATGATGATAATGTTGGAAATCTGAAATGGTGACTCGAGAAGAATTCAACCTAGTGGAAAGACATTTGGAAGAGATGAAAATGATGATAGTGTTGGAAATCTTCTAAACTACAATAAGAAAACTGATATGTATATAAAAACAAGGCCTTGTTTACAGAAATTAAACAAACATTAATTAGAAAAATAAACAGTACAATTAGTACAATAATTGAAAATAAAAAGAAGGAAAGGACTTATCAGAATTGTAACACTACTAAGTCGACAATCCTTTGAAAAGGAGATAGACTGTTCTTGAAGAAATATTCACCTCACTCACATTGCAATGAGTTGCTGCGAATTTCCTTCTAGGATAAAACAATAACAATACACAAATGGTACAATCCAAATCCGTGCACAACGACTATCATCTCAGTTCACTAGAAAATCCAACAATTACAAAATAAGAATTTGTGAGCTTATGAAATCACTTGTATGTTCTAAGGTTGTTCAAATCATTGTGTTCTCCTCAACATATAAGGTTTCTAAGGATTTTAGAACATCTCCCAAGCCAACAATTTTTGTAATGTTCCCTTAAAATACTTCATGCAACGTCTGCCCACAATATACCATTAATGGGCAGTTACAAATTGGCTAAAACACAAATAGAAACAAATTAAAGTACTTAGTTATTTTTGAATCTAATAATAACACCTAACATTAATTCGAATCATATTGGTCCTTTGAAATAAACTTCCACAAAAGATTCACATCATTTGATAGAAAATTATCCCTCGATGAAAATTATCATCCGATGGGATAATACCTGCTGATGCATAATTATCCACTTATGAGATATTTTATCCAACGATGAACAATATCCTCTGATGAGTTAATATCATTTGATGGCCAAATTATCTGTTGATGACCATATCCTCCTATGAGTACATTATCTACTGATGACCATATTCTCCGATGAGTACATTATCTACTGATGACCATATTCTCCGATGAGTACATTATCTGCTAATGACCATATCCTCTGATGACCATATCCTTCGATGGGAAAATTATCTGCTTATGAGAAAATGTCCTAAGTGGATAATTCCATCAATGGATAACCATATCAATAGATAACTCCATCAGTGGATAATCATAGCAGCAGATAATACCACCTTTGAAGAAACACTTCAGTAGGTAATTCCACCAGCGGATAAATGATAAGTTGTAATTTGATCATGTCTTTTATTGTCATTTTCATGTTCTTAAATATTATCTATGCTTATTTTGTGTGTTTTGAGTGTTATTTATCTCTAGGAATGCAAAATGGAGCAAAGAGCTAAAAAGTATTTAAAAGCATAAATCAGTGTTGAATATAACATAAGGCATGGGCACACTCTGCAGGAAGTCATAAGCTGTCCCCTAAAGGGTTTTGTACGGGATTTTGAGTCAAACTAGAAAATTTAATATTTATTGTAATCTTTTAAGTTGTAAACTCTTAGCCACGTTTTTAGAGAGATAAAACCTTATTTTATCATATTTGTAATAGGAAAAGAGTTTTAGATAAATTTTCCAAGTAAGGAAGGAATCCTATAGGAGATCAACTTCTTCCTTATTGAAGGAGATAATTCTACAACCCTAGAGAGGACTCTTGGCATTGAATTTTCCAGCAACTTTATTCTCTCTTGTCTGTATTCTTCATCTACTATGTGCGGCTAAGTCTATTTCTAGTCGAAGGATGTTAGGAATTATAGCATTTGATGATAATGTATAACACTTAGAATTGTTAAATTTTGTAAATGTACAAGTACCTGCAGTAATGCACTATGAGAATCTACTATCAAGAAACTACAGGAAAGCATCAGAGACTACAATGAATGTACTTGGAGAGTTCAACAAATGTCAAAGTTGATCAAGCAAAATTAGCCTATCAGAGACTAAGTTTTTGTCTATCGGAGACTAAGCTTTTTGCCTATCGGGGACTAAGTTTTTGCCTATCGGAGACTAAGCTTTTGTCTATCGGAAACTAAGTTTTTTAGCTGTCGGAGACTAAGATTTTGGCTATCGGAGACTAAGTTTTTTGGCTGTCGGAGACTAAGATTTTGGCTGTCGAAGACTAAGATTTTGGCTGTCGGAAACTAAGTTTTTTTTGGCTGTCGGAGACTAAGATTTTGGCTGTCGGAGACTAAGTTTTTTGGCTGTTGGAGACTAAGTTTTTTTTCTGTCAGAGACTAAGTTTTTTGGCTGTCGGAGACTAAGTTTTTTGTCTGTCAGAGACTAAGTTTTTGAACTATCGGAGACTAAGTTTTTGAACTGTCAGAGACTAAGTTTTTGAACTATCAGAGACTAAGTTTTTGAACTGTCGGAGACTAAGTTTTTGAACTGTTGGAGACTAAGTTTTTTGAACTGTCAGAGACTAAGTGTTTGTTCATCAGAGACTAATGTTGAAGCAACCAGAGACTATCTGTGAGAACCCGAAAATTGTAAATTTGTTTTATAATATGAGATAATATATTTTGTGGCAAATCTTATTTTATGTTATCTTATTTTTGCATGGAGTCTAATTCTTTTGGATATGAATGATAAATTCATATACATTCAATAAGAATTTTATGATAATGTGGTACTCATGATTATAAGGTTAAATCCTTGAGAAGGTATCAAAAGGGGATTAGCAAATCCCATATAAGATTATTTTGATCTACAAGGAAGAGAATGAAAGGATTACGTAGTTTTATAACTACGTGTATGATTAAGAGATGTTTAGGTGGCAAAGTTTTGTGCATGAAGGACAGCAGCTGCTTATACGTACTTAGCTGCTAAGGAATCATGATGAGCAGCCGTACTTACCGTCCAAATTAACCAATTATCTTATTTCAAGTTTAATCGTAGCCTACTGCTTTTTAACTCTATAAATACCCCATCCAAAATGAAATTCTAACTCTTTACCAAATTTCTCTCCTAAGAGTTTCATCAAAATTGTTATCTCTGAAAACTTCCGAGATTTTCTTTCGGAGAATTTTCTCAGAAAAGCTTTGATTCCACTTTGAGAACGAAGAGGTAAGTGTTCTATTCAGTTTTCTTTCATGCATAACATCAAAGATTTATGCTAAGATTAATATTCTTTGCATCATCATGGGACATCATAGTCTGAGATGTTCATGTTAAAGTCTTCCATTGTAGCAGAAGCAGGCTCTGCAGTTAATCTTTGATGAGATATTGTTGATCTCTGATGAGATATTGCTAGTCCCTGACGAGATAGTCGTAGTCTCCGATGGGATATTCTGTTAATCCCCGATGAGTTATTTAATCCCCGATGAGTTATTTAATCCCCGATGAGTTATTTAATCCCCGATGAGTTATTTAATCCCCGATGAGTTATTTAATCCCCGATGAGTTATTTAATCCCCGATGGGTTATTTATTCCCCGATAGGTTATTTAATCCCTGATGGGTTAATTAGTCTCCGATGACGTCAGGATTAATCCCCGATAGGCTAAAGTTTAGTCTCTGATGACGTCACCAGTCTCTGATAAGAAGTTAGTCTCCGATGACGTCACCCCTTAATCCCCGATAGAGTTAAAGTGACGTCATCAGTTCCTGAAGAGTTTTTAGTCCCCGACGCGTTTAGTCTCTGGCGCGTCCAATACATGTATTAGTCCCTGATACCTTTCCGTAGTCTCTGATGGCTAAGGGGATTATTCCCCGATGCACAGTTTGTTATCAAAGCTACAAAACATTATTTTCTTAAGGTTATTTCACAATGTTATCATACTAGATTCAAGTCAGTAAAGTCTAAGGACATCTCATATCTATTTTCTCTCATAAATTATTATCAAGGTATTAAGATACTACTTGCGTAATTCACAGAATCTCTTTCTCGCAAGTAAATTGATTTGAATTTTGTGCAAAGGACTGAGGCAAATATATTTACACTCTTATATTTATTTCAAATTAAAGTAAGTATATCTTCATTATTATGCTTGATAATGCAAGTATATTCTTACTCTGACGTTTATTTCAGTTATGCGCATGATCAATTGATTCGACATGCGTACAAAATTACATCCTTTATATTTAAATTTCCTTGTGAAGCAAAATGCTATGCTTTAATTTCTGCTAGCACGATATGGATGAAATGCATGGATATAAAGGAGCTTTGATTTATTTGATGTTATTCAATCTTATATCTATGCAAATGAATGAGAATGATATGTCCCTTAATTGGGAAATGCCACATGGTTGGCTAGAGGAAAGGAAAGGTGCTGATTTGTTCTTCACCTAACCAAGAGGAATTTTTATGTGACTACGTACGTTCACACAAGAGGGATCATGCGGGCATAGTTAGGCCAGCTGTATACCGTATGGTTAGCAGATCCAACGGGTATAGCCCCCGATGGATATTTTTACTCCAAGGAAGTTATGCTTTGTCACTAAGAAGGGCTACACAATTGATTATCATCAGTAACCCTAAAGATTTCTCAAGAAATCCAAAGGCATTGATATTGTTTCATCAAGCCTTCCAACAGAATTGAATTTTCTTGAAGTATTTTTCGGCCTTGTCTTTCCTAAATTGTCTATATACTTGCTGGGCGTGAACCGCTCATTCTTGTTGAATTTTAATGTCTTGCAGGGCAAGAAGTTAAGGCTGAACCCTCGGATAAAGGGAAGGCAAAAATGATTGGTTACTGAAGTTGGCTAGCCTTGTAATGCCAACAGGGAGGGAAGAAAGGAAGATGATCCGGGGAATGATATTTAGTTTTACAAAATAGAAACAAAATAGCTTCCGCTGTAAATGTGATATTTTGGGTTGTAATAACTCTTATTTATCGTTTCTTTCAGTAGTTATCTTATGAATGGATGTATGGTTATCTTTTCCTTCTTTTGACGAAGCCCTGATCCAGTGAGGGATTGTGGGGTCGTCACACTATCCATCAGAGAATAAATTTCCACTGACATAAGGGATGACATATGACTAAAGACAGTGGAAATAAAGATAAGGATGGTTGTCCAATAAGGAGAGATTGGCTACCAAGGAAGCTTCAAGGAAATAAGTTATACACACACACACATCAAGTTGCAAGTATGAAACCTGCAAAGCCGCAAGCATGAAACCTGCAAAACAACAAGTTGAAATACTGCAGAGACAACTTATAACAACTTGAAGCAAGAAGTTCATTGAAGCTGGACTAATTATGTCCAGAGAAGCCCACAAAGATAAGATATATATTGCTGATATCTTATCTTGGGAACTCCAAGAAGAAAAATGGAAGCTGGTGCAGTGAATATACCCCAGAAAAGTCACATAAACATGCTGGCATCGAAGGGAGGCTGAATAATGAAGAAAGTTGTGTGACAGAGCTGCAAGTACCAATAAACTACAGAGATATTTTTGGTAAATAGCTCAGAATAGAAGCTTGGAGTACATGGAAGCTGTGTCTATAAATAGACATAGAACAACTAAGGTGAATATCTGAGAACTGAGAAACACCTAATAACAACAAGAATACATCTTATCTCAGATCACATATCTCTCAGAACAACACTTTCATATATATAGAGAGTTAGCAGCTATAATTATTTTTACAGAAAGAGAAGCAAGTTTTCATAAACTTGAGAGAAGCTAGAAATCATATTCTAGTGTGCAGCTGTTATTTTCAACAGAATTGTTAGAAGCTGGTCATTCACACCAGTGAGCTTTTGTAATATTTCATTCTTTTATAAAAGTTCAGAAACTTGTGATAAATTGTATTCTTTCATTTCCGCAACTTGTTATACAGTATATTCACTAAACTCACAAAGTTCGAAAGAATTTTGTGGTTTGTATTCAACCCCCCTTCTACAAACCATCTTGTGGACAAACAAAGGATATTCAAGGCTTTGATTCGCCATCAATTGTGAGATCTAACTGATTTTATCTATTCTATTATTCTTGGGTATTTGCAATTTCTCTGCTTTCAAGTTTATTATTTTTTTGATTAATTGGGTAGGTGCACAACTATTTAATTGTCAAAATAATATATCGCTTTTTAGAATATCAAATCCGTAATTGTTTGATGGTTCTAATATTTGAAGCAATTAACAATGTTGGTTATGGTCAAGTTTCTGATTTTTATTATGGGATTTTGTGATCTAGTTTAAATGAACCGAACATTTTGACTTTGTTGATTAGAATTGGGTGTCTCTAATTCTTAATGTTATTGGTGAATTAAGTCATATGATCGTATCTATGGTTGTTCATTGGTAAAAGAAATAATCATTACATCGTATCTTGGTTATCGATAAATTAAGGAGAGATTGGTTGTTGATACATGTTCGACAACTATAACCAATTTATTCTAGGATAATTGAATAATTCTTGCATCGATGATCAATTCAAAGAATCAAAGTTAAGAATAATCCTTTGGCTAGTTTTCTCATATATATTTGTTAAATCTTTATATTTATTGTTCATGCACTTTATATTCCTCGAATTCAAAAACCCCCTTTTATTTTATTTGTTCTTGACAAAATAAATAAATCTTAACCAATCTCTGTGGGTACGACCCTACTATCACTTGCTACAAGTTAGTTATTTCTTAGTAGAAATTTATTTTTGTTGGATTCGACACCCATCAATAAACACACTACAATATATCAAATACATGCAGTCTATATTTAACCACGTACAAGATGTAATTTCTTACCCATTTATCTATGAATTTCACTAAGAAAATGTTTTAGATCCATGAACTGTTAGATATGTTAGATTTCTGCAAAAACATCATTAGAACCCTATTTTACATTGATTCTAAAGTTTCCATTTTCTAATAGATAGCCCAAATGTCTACATTCGTTTGTTAAAACATTCCTATGATGGGAACAAAAGGAGAAAGAAGTTCTAAGGATAATGAAAAAGGTGTTGATAATGGAGAGGACAAAGCTGATGAAGATAAGGAAAAGATGGAGAAGATAATCAAAGAAGAAAGTAATAACAACTGGAAGAAGATGATCAAAGTATCCACGATTGGCAAAAAGATTCAACCATTGGAAGAGAGCACGAGGAGCATGAAAGGAGCCAAAAGCTTTGGGGGAGTGGACCATTTAGAGCTTGTGACACCCTAGACTTTTGTAAACAATAAGATAATGTCAAAATATTAAGCAAAATTTTTATTGTGGTTATGTATTTGTATTTACGTACAAATATTTCTTATGCATTTTTATGCATTTATTTGTCTATTTTTATTTGACAAAGAAAAGAAAAAAAAATGAATTATAAAAGTAATTAACAGCGGTGGGTTTTGTCTCATCGGTTATGAAATGATCAGCTTGATTAGAATTGTTTAGATTTTGAGTTAAGGGAACTTAAGGTCTACATACTTTACACATATGATGGACGTGGCTTACTTCCACACCACATTTGTAGCTGCTAGCTTCATTACTATATAGACAAATTAAGTAGTTTTGATGTCTTTACTAGGGATGCACATTGGTCGGATTAGGCGGTTTAAAGAAGATATTTCAACCCAAACCAATTATTTCGGGTTGAAAAAATTATAACCCAACCCAAACCAATAAATATCGGGTTGGTTTGGGTTGGGTTAATCGGGTTGATCAAGTTAACAAAAAACAGAATATCAGAATGTGTATAAAAAACATGAGTTCTTGTATATAATGCAAAATTGTACTAATACACTTTCTACATTTAGTTCTTTACAGGTTCTGTTGTTAGCCCAAATCCAAAAGGAAATAGAGGATCATAATGTGGATGGAGCTTATCAACTGTCCGAAACCAAGTCTTTGCAAGTTTACCTGTAAAGCCATAATCACCAAACAAAACATATGTAACACCTTGCCATTCAGTTCCTAGAAGCCAAGCACTACATACTAACAGCAATTCCAGTTCCAGTTCTTGACAAAATTTGCGTCAGGGTTTGCATTGTAAATGACCTTTGTGGAAGGATCAACTGATTTTGTCACAACTTCCAATATTGTAGTACCTGCAAAACATATAATGTATTACCAACTAAGCCCATTTTAAGGATATTATAAAATTAGTAGAAAAGACAATCAATTTCTTTGAACAACATATCGACAGTAACATCATTGCCAACAACACCCTGCCACTCAATAGTCCATCCCTAACACTGATAACCCAAGTTCATCAGTGGATATCAGCTAATTGATACCTGCTACTGTTGCTAATTGTTATCTGCTGATATAAGTAATTATCTAGGGGAATTTATCTGCTGACAGGGGAATTATCCACTGACATGAGGATATTATTCATTAACATCAATTCCATCAACATTACAATAACAATACAATAAAAATTTCAGTAGATATCCACTGACAACAATTCCATCAACATTACAATAACAATTGTCAACGTTACAATAACATTGCAATAACAATTTCAGCAAACTAACAAGTAACAAGTCCGTCAACATTACTAAAACAATTATAATAACAACATACTAACAACAATTCCAGTTCTAGGCAGCAAACTAACAACAATTTCATCGACATTATAATAATAATTACTCTGCTGCTGCTACTGTCTGCTACTTCCTCCTTACTGTTGTTGCTACTATCTACTGCTACTGCTTGTTGTTCTAGTTTCAGTCCAGCAAACTAACAACTCCCACTCAATCCACAGTTGCAACTTTCAAATTTGTAAACTCTAAAAACAAGAAAATTAACAAATTAGTTGACAATTGATATGTAAATAAAAATTCATTTATAAACAAGTAGAAATAACTAAATCAACCAAAAAGAAATACCTTTCTCAATTTTCTCCATTTCTTCCACATCTTCAACTTCAACTGTCTTAGGTAAATCAATGAGAGCATGGACACTTTTTAACCAGTTTTGTGCACAAATAAGAGCTTGCACAGTTTTAGGAGTTAAGTTACTTCTAAAATTACTAAGAACACGACCTCCAGTGCTAAATGAAGATTCTGAAGCTACTGCTGAAACTGGGATAGCTAAAACATCTCGTCCAAGTTGTGACAAGATTTTGTACTTGCTACTATTTAGCTTCCACCAACCCAATATATCAAAACTCCTGTTATCAGGATCCTCAACAGCCTCCATCAAGTACTTATCCAATTCTGATTTATTCTCTAAAGAATTACCATCCATCAAATGCTTCTTGTACTCAAGCATTCGTAACATGTGATAATCACCACAAATATCAGTTTCTCTCACATGATTGGTGTTAGCAGAACCGCTATCATTTAAATATTCAGAATACATTGCACAATATTGGTCATATAATCTTGTCAAAGTATCTCTCACTTTTCTTGTCATCTCTTCAACCATCACATTATTGTCATATATATCTTTGAAACACTAAATGACATATTTTTCTTTAAAAAGAGGATCAAGCACAATCGACACAAATAACATTGGATTAATTCTCTCAACTTTTCCCCAATATTTATCATATTTTTCCTTCATACTTGATGCCATATGGGCTAACTTAACATCTGTACTGATCATGTTTCTTGATATGTGTGCTTGCAAAACACATAATTCATGAAAATAAGAGTTGCATGTTACGTGCAAGGATGCTGAAAATTTCAAAGTCACATCATAAAAATGTTTCAAAAATTTCATAAAGCACTTGGCATCCTCCCAATGACTTGTACTCAATGGTCCTACACTTCTAACATCTTCCAAGAAATAATTTTGATAATTATCATTATCCTCTAGACGTTCAAATGCCTTTCTAAATTTTAAGGCAGCCTCAAGCATCAAAAACGTTGAATTCCAACGCGTTGCCACATCTAAACACACGCTACCTTTAACATTGATTTTTTCTCTATTGGCACACTCTTTGAATTTTTCCAACCTTGAAAGAGAAGAACGAACATACCTTACAACATTTCTTATAGAATGAATAGATTCATCAAGATCTTTCAAGCCATCATTGACAATCAAATTAATGATATGAGCACAACAACGCATATGCAAGCATTCCCCATTTAAAATTTCACAATTCCAACTTTTGATTTTTCTCTTCATATAAGCTATAGCTCCATCATTAGAGCTTGCATTATCCATAGTAATTGAAAAAACACACTTAATCCCCCAATCAAGCAAACAAGCTTCAATCATTTTTCCGATGGTTTCACCCTTATGATTGCTTATTTGAACAAAATTTAATATTCTCTTTTGCAGATTCCAATCTTCATTTATGTAATGTGCAGTTAAAGCCATGTAATTAATATTTTGAATAGATGTCCAAGTATCTGTGGTAAGACAGACTCTTTGGTTTGGTAGACTCAAAATACTTTTTAACATGACTTTTTCTTCTAAATACAAAGATAAGACATCCCTATAAACAGTCATACGGGAAGGGAGTTCAAATTTTGGTTGCATCACACTACAAAAATTGCGAAATCCCTCATCCTCAACAATTTTAAATGGTTGTTCCCCAATGATAATCATTTTGGCTAGAGCTTTCCGACAACTTTCCTTGTTAAAACTAATCACCAAAAGGTTACTACTTCCACTTTCACCCTCACCATCAATTTTTCCATAATATTTCAAAATTTTTTGTCTCTTGTCCTCAGCCCGATATGGATATTTTTTACATTGATTATTAAGATGATTCAACAATGAACTAGTGCCACATTTTTTAGTATCACATGCATAATCCTTACCACAATAATTACATGTGCACCTATCAGATTTTCCATCAACAGGCTTGACTTTTGTGAAGTGATCTCACACTATTGAAGATGGTCTAGATGGCTTCTTTATTGGGGTAGCCGCCTCTGTTGGTGTCGACTGATGATTTGCATTTGATTGACTCTCCATGTCCATGTCCATTCCTTTATTAGAAACTTAGTAACTTACGAAGTTAGAAAGGGGATGAAACCCACCATTCAAAATTCTCATAGAAAAAACATATAATAGACAATTGACAATTAGACATAGTTTGATAAATCTCAATATCATACCTTCTTAGTTCTCAATTGTCACGCTTCAATGAATTGAAAATTTGAAAGTTTGAAACTTGAAATTAAAATACACTTCTTAAATGCTTAGACACATTTGTAATTACAGAAACTAGAACTACCAGTATACTATATGTAGTTTTTTATAATTATAGGATCATCATTCAGTGTTTAAAAGAGTTGGAAAAATTAAATTCAAACTAGTTAGATTTGACTAGAAAAATTAAAAAGTGAGTGTTAATATGGAATGGAGGTACTTGACTTCCATCAAACGTAGCAAAAACACAATGAAAAACTTTCAGTGGCGGATTCATAAATCAACAGTTCAGCTCTGACCAGAACTTGAAATAGGCTAACCCCTGTTCCACATTCAACTAATAGAACAGATACAGAAATAAGCTAACCAACCCCAAAACTCACTATCTCAAAAGGGCTGTGCAGAGAACAACCACCATTATGTTTTGTACACATTTGACAAAGTGTATAGAGTAGTTAATGGAGAATAAACTCAACTACAAACCATAATTTTACTTCAATACTGTAATCAAGCATTATAGCTCAAGAGGAAAATCAGAACCCTTTAACACATAAATTGCACAGATCATTTTCCAGATTTTGAAGCTGTAAGTTCGCAAATAGATCCATTAGAACAAAAATTACATGGACAAATGAGAAAGAACCAATTTAAAAGCAGAGATAGTGAAGATTAAATTACAGATATTACATATACAAACACATAAAAAAGAGATATCCTTAATACTTACAGAATAGTTTAGAGGTTTGAGGAAAAGAGAAACGAAAATGGGGTTTTAGAGAGCTTCTGCTTGGAGATTGAACTATTGAAGAATGAAGAGAAATCGGGATTCTGGGGAAGGGAAGTACCGAAGAGGCGAAGAGTCAAAAATTGAAGATCTAAACTTCTGAAGTAGCTTGATGCCTTGATTTAACAGTGTTCAGTTGGTTTTCCGGTACCGAACACCCAAAACCCATATCTGCCCGGCCCATGTCGGTTTCAATAAAATCCAACCCAACCCAACCCAATAGATATTAACAACCCGGCCAATAGGGGTCGGTTTGGATCGATTCGGTCGGGTTCCTCGGGCTTGGTCGGTTTATGTGCATCCATAGTCTTTACACTCTAAAAATCTCTAAAACAAAATATACACATACAGTGACTTAGTTTCTTCAAGAGAAAAGCTTCATGAGGTAAACTGTCATGCTTACCTTTGATAATTAAATTTACTACTTAAGAAGTCTGAGAAATTTTATATTGATTAGCCTATAATAAGTGAGGTCATAAGCTGAGTCTTTATTATTTATCTATTTATATATGCCTAGATAAAATGACTCCTTGACCAGCCCAACTTGTGAGAACCCAAAAAATAAAAAAAGTAATTAAAATGTATGAATAATAAATTCGCTAATTACATCGTACTCGGATCGATTAGCCATGCTTCATAATTAGAAAAACGAGCACTGTGGAAATACATGCCACATCTTTACCGTGGACCTATGCTTTAGCAACACTCTAAGAGGATGTAGAACAAGATCAAGGACATTTGAATTACCTACCCTCCTACACAACCATACCTCCTTAGACTAGTTTCATCCTTGCTCCAACCTTCTAAGCTGATAAGGGAGTATACGCGAAGAAAATGACTTTCGAAAGCCGAAGACAACTAGATTCGAAGACTTTTCTAATACTCAGACAAATGACCTAGAATCAGTTTCCTCCCCTAAGCGTGGTAGTTAGCCCCTCGCTTTGCTCGACTACCTCTCCCAGCGACTTAACCAAACTACTTGAACCTGAGTCATTCGTTTCCTTAAGCCATGTCCAGAATAAGGGTATTAAGAAAAGGGATTTCTTCGATACGGATACAGTAACGATCATAGCGATCTCTTCTGGTACCTACTAGTACGTCAGGATCCGATTGGTCATGAACATCGTAAGGTGTTGTTCTTCGCGAATCCCAGCATACCCCTAGTTCGTAATATGTATGAAATTCTCTGTATCATTGCAACGTCCAAAAAATTTATTATTACAATTTTTTGTACATGTGATAATAAACTTAATTAGGACAAGAATAAATCTTTACATAATCATTAAACAAAAGTACATAAATTTTAACTTCAACCTTTAAATAACAATCTTAACCAAAGGAAATAACAAGGGAAATATATCAAGTAATATAAACATATCGCTCTGAGGTATAAATATATCAAGTGATATACCAGCCAAGGATTAACAAGAAAGTATTTGATCCAACGGCTGGTGAGAAAGATTGCTATTGAGAAGAGAAGGCTGCTATTGAGGATGATTGACCAATAGTTTAGCACCACCTAAGGAGAAAGCTTACTGGCTAATCTAGCCAACAACTGATAACTTCACACTAAAATGATCCAACAACTCTAATTGATTTGCAAGTGATATAAATATATCATTTGAGGTACAACCCTAGCCCCACTCCAAAATTTTTCTCTTCAGTCGGCCACCCACTTAAATTTCAGATTTCATTTTCAAGAGCAACGTTCTTTTTCAAGAGCAAAAACTGTCGGAAGATCAAGTATTTAATCTCCCCATTAAAGGAAAGAGGTAAGAGCACTATATTAAAATTAACTGCTCTGTTTTATCCTTTTCATTGATGTCATGTTGCAAAATACTTTGTTTACTCACTTCAGATACATGAATAAAACGTGCACATATAATTAGTAGTTGTGAGTCATGTATCTTTAAGGTTAACCCAAAAGAAATTGACAAATAATGAAAGAACACCTAAAATATAAACTGAGACCTTAATTGTTGTTGTATAGCAGTTGTTAAAACTGGATAAAGCTACCATACTTGGGTTTTGTCCAAACAAGTCTTCTTTGAGTTATAGTAGTCGTCTATAAGGATAGGAAATAGGAAAGTGGACTCGAGGTTTCCCTTCCTCAGCCCTCTTAGTTTAGAATAGGATAGTGATACTATAATTCTATTTGCCTATAGCAAAGCCCATAGTAGCAGAGTCTCCACCTATATGTGTATCTGTCTGTTGTGAAGCAACAACAACACGATTTTCGGCAAGGAAGATAACGAGGACGTGTCCTTAGTAAGAATTATCTACCGATATCTTACCTCTGTAGAAAAAGAAACAACTATCTGTAGAAAAGAATTGTTCCTAGGTAAGAAAATATCTAGTGAAAGCTTATACCCTATGTTATCCTCCGAGGAATAGCTATCTACTAATGAAGCCACTAAGGAACATTTTATCCTCTGATGGTTCTCAGTAGGATTATCCTCTGATAAGTATTTACCTGTTGATGAGTAATTAACTACTGTTGGACATTATCTGCTCAGGAACAATTATCCTCTGATGGTTATCCACTGACCTATTAATTATTCCCTGAAGTACAAGTTACACACCTTTAGAGGATAATTAACCCTAAACCTAACCATCATCTACTGATGAACAAGAACTCATCAGATGATAGTGATAAAGGATTATCCATTGATGTTTGCACCTTGCTGCAAATACTACTATACCGTAGCAAATTTATCCACTAATGCATTTACAATGCAACAATAGCTATTGTACCATACCAAACTTAGTAATTCTAAGTTTATACATCATCCTTAAGTGTTATAGTCTTGTCCAGGTAAACAAGGATGATAAATATAAGCTTTAGACCTCATTTGACTTAATTAGGAAAATTCTGTAGTGGTTAATAGTGCTTTTAGCCACTGCACACTGGCCAATTAACCTCTGATTGTTATAAGTGAACAACCTAAGTTCAGATGTTCCTTAATATAGGATCTTATAACACCTAAACTTCGACACATATAATAATTTACATAGAACACAACCTACTAAGCTTTTAGTATAGAGTTATATAGCTTCAGCAATAACTGTGGTTCTAACCTTTGATCATTATGGATCAATTTCAGATCTCACAAGAGTACCTAGTTCAAGTATAAGTTGTCAACCTAATCAAGGCAAGTAATCATTCTTGATTTTACTCTGCAAGTGATATAGTCAATTTTGATGTAAATCTGCAGATATATGCTTAGTTCAATTTTGCAAGTAATGTATTCATTCTTGAATTGATGTATTCAATTCTACAGATATATACTCAACTCTATTTGCAAGTAATTCTGCAGATATATACTCAACTCCGTAAGTGAGTTAAATAAGCTTAGCTAAGGAAAAAGGCAAGTATATATTCAATCTAATGTTTATTTCAATTAAACGCATGATCAATTGCTTCGATATGCATAATGATATGTTATGTTATGATATGCAAGTACATATCCATTCAGATATTTATGGCAAGTATATACTCACTTTATGTTCTTTCAGTTAATACGTATTGTCATTCTTTCAATATATGTAATTTATCCAAGAATTTATTATGTCAATATCATGCTTCAATTTCTTCAAAGTTAAGTAACGTATGAATCATTGATCTAATGTACGTGGAAAAAAATGTTGTACTAGAATTAAGTATTCTTTGGGTGGTTGTTAGCTATTCAAATTCTCTAACATGCCAAAGTAAATCCTATACGAATGTAGAAAACTTATTTCTCGCCCCATACTTAAAAAGTATATCCTTGTGGGTATCTAAAGGCTAGTGGGATGCATCTGCCTGGCACCCCGGGCCTAGGATTTTATAGGGGATGGAAACCGAGGCATTGGTAACTGAACCCTTGCAGATGAAAAATTTATGCATTGACTACGTATGTCAGTATGATGAAATCAGACGATGGTCAGGTTGGCCAGCTAATATACTATTAATATGAGTTCCTAAGGGCACGCGCGCAAAACAAAAGTGATTACAAGGGACAAGCAAATTATTCTATATTCTATATTCTTTCAAGTAAAGGGTCAAATCTCTCGCTATCACTCGGGGACTCTAAAAGCTATATTCATTCGAATTTCTTAGGAGAAGTCGACATTGTTCTACCAAACCTCACAAACACTTAAGCCCTAAAAATATATCCTTTTCAAGGCTTACCCTTACATGATTATATACTTGCGAGCATAAGTCTCTCATGTGCTATTATTTATGTAAAGACCTAAAAATAAAATTAGTCTATGGATGATTTGTTCATTCATATTTTGTATAAAGGATTAATTCTCTATTTATATGAATAATTAATGTATATTTTGAAATATAATATTTTTCTTTTTCTTTTTTTTTAAGATGTCTAAAATTTGGTAATGACAATTCTTTTGTGGTTCTTTAGAGGGATAAAATTATAGGAGTTTTATATGAGATCAAGTAAATTATGAATGAAAGCAGTACGTGTTTAAGGAAAAGAGTTACCGGATGATTACAGGTGTTGTTAGTATAGATTAGTAAGCTACATGTATAAGCTGCATATGTGTCAACTGTTGATTAAGGATAAGTGCATATAAGACAGCAGCTGCTTGGTTTTATACCAGCTATTAAGGTGTTATGATGAGCAATCGTTTTACCGCTCAAGTTGGCCAATCATTTTATCTCAAGGCATAATTTTAGCCTACTGCTCTAATCGATTCACGAACACTATAAATACCTCATCTGAGATAAAATCCTAATCACTTTTGTAAAACCTTGCTCTTAGAATTTCTCTTTAACCTACCATCCTCATAAATTTCAAGTTCTTCCTCTTGAGCAACTGTCACTTTAGAACAGCCAAGCTTTCAATTTCTTCCTTAAATACGAAGAGGTAAGAGCTTTATTAATCTTATACTCTGCTCTACTCTGTTTGATTTTCTCATGCATGAACATTTGAGAATAGTAGTCGAGCATGATAGTGTTCAAGAAGGAGTAAAACTTCAAAAGCTATAGTAGTATTCTTTTGCATATTTATGTGTATGTATTATGTAAAGAAGTAATACACACAGCAAATGGGATTATGACGCACCCTAAGTTAGGTTTGTTCATTGTTAGAAAACATCCATGATCTTCAGAAAGATCTTTCATTATAGCAGAGACAAGCTCTAACTTAGTCTCTGACAGCATAATATTAGTCTCCGATGGGTAATAATGTTAATCTCCAATGACTAATAACATGTTAGGTTTTATAACATTTGATGATGATTGTATTTAGAATACTTAGATATACAAATGTACAGTTAGTGTTAGTTAATAGCATTTGAATTTTGTAGCTGGTAGTTTACTTTCTGATTCATGTAATTTATTCTTATATGAGAATAAGTTAATTTTTATTATAAGAGACTACCAGAACTTCATCAGAGATTTCAGCAAGTTGGAGAATATGTTAAGTCTATCGGAGACTAAGGCAAAAGCTTATCAGAGACTACAACTTAAAGCCATCGGAGACTAAGATTAAAGCATCGGAGACCAAACATAATTGATCAGAGACTAAAGTTGAAGCAGTCAGAGACTAAAGTTGAAGCAGTCAGAGACTAAAGTGCAGATTACTCTTTGATGCAGTACAAAGTTCTATTTAAATTAGAAGTTATCTTCGACATGGACGTTGAAGAGTCATTGAAGATGAAGCTGGATAGAAAACAAAAAAAACCAGGGAAGTAATATATGATTGATCATCATCATGATGGAAACAAATTAGAGAGAACCTATTCCGTTTGTACATAGAAAACATATGTTGAATATAATTAGAAGCTAAATTACTATTCAGGTTTGGAAGCTGTAATTAATTTTACAGAGTTGTATTAGAAACTGTATGATTATATAGATTTGTATATATACAGTACAGAAATCGAAGCTAGCAATCAATTTGTGATTGTTAAAATTTGTAATCAATTGTTAATCAATAAAAGAAATTGTTTATAAATTTATTCTTGTTCTTTAATTTCCGCAAGTAATAATACTTTGAAGAACATGAATTTGAAAAGATTTCAAGAACTTGTATTCAACCCCCCTTCTACAAGTTCTAGGCTATCTCATTGGGACAACAATTGGTATCAGAGCTTATTGATTGATATATTTCAATTAACAAGATCCAAAGATGGCCAATGATGAAGGAAGCAGCTCCAGCATAATGGCATATGCAGGAAGTTGTGATGGTGGAACCAGAATTCCAGTTTTAAAAAGAGAAGAATATCCAATCTAGAAACAAAAGATGTATATGCACTTAAGGGCAACAGATCCTGAATACATTGATAGGATTGAGAAGGGTCAAGGAAATTTGTTTCTTCAAAAACTGTGGAAGGAACAATTATTCCTGAACACTTTGAACTTCCTACAGAAAGTGATTATACCAATGAAGACAAGTTACAAGTGTTAAAGGATGCTAAAGTGATGAACATACTTTACAATGGATTGGATAAAAATATGTTCACAAGCATCATCAACTGCATAACATCAAAACAAATCTGGGACACCATCAAAGTCCTATGTGAGGGGACAGACAAAGTAAGAAAGAATAAAAGGTCATTGTTAACACAACAATATGATTCTTTCAAGCAAAGCCTGGTGAATCAATAACATCAGTTTATAATAGATTCAATGTTTTGCTCAATGACCTGAAAATACTTGGAAAGTCCTATGACAATGAAGATGTTAATACCAAATTTATGAGGACTCTCCCACCAAGCTGGGATCCAAAAACAACTGCAATAAGGGAAGCTCATGATTTGGACATTCTCACATTGGACAGGCTCTATGGAAATCTAAATACTTATGAACTTGAAGTAGAGCAAAGACAAAAGATGCATAGCAGGGACAAAGGAGTTGTACTAATGGTTGAGACAAAGAAGTCTCATGAGGAGCTTGATGATGAAATCTACACTGCAAACTCAACTGATGAAGAAATTGAATCCAACACTGATAATGACATGGAGGAATTCATGGCCTTCATGGTGAAGCAATTCAAAAAATTTAGAGCTAGTAGGAAAGGGAGAAGATCATCAAGGAAGCCTAACCTAAAAAGAGAAGGTCAAACTGTGACCTTTGACAAAAAGAAGATTAGATGTTACAACTGTGATGGGTTAGGGCACTTTGCCAATGAGTGCAAGAAGCCCAGATCTACAGAAAGATCTAAGGATGAAAAGAATAAAAAATCAGGGAATGATCTTGCTGATAAAAAGTACAAATCAAAGAGCAAGCCCTTGATTACTAAAGGCAAAGATTGGATTGACAATGACTCTAAGGAAGAAATTGTCAACTTTACTTTGATGGCTCAAACTAATGAGCCAATTAATTCTACAAAGGTATGTGATGCAACTCAGAACTTTAATGTGCTTAATTTAATTGACACATCTAGTATAGAAAGCATACAAAAAGATATGTCTGATTTGCATGTTAGTTTTAGATCATTGACTATTGAACATGCCAAAGTTAAAAAATCACATGATCAACTCTTGAATAGAAATAAACTTCTTGAAGAGAGAATAATACAATTTGATGTTATCAAGTCTAAGTTAGATAAAGCTCATCACATGATTGATGTTTTAAAAAGAGGGAATATTACTTAATCGAACAACTTGAACATGAACAGGCTAAGATAAAACAGTGGAACCAATCCTCTAAAAAGCTGTCAGACTTGGTAGGTAGTCAAATGGTAGGTCAAAAATCTGGTTTAGGTTATGATGAGTACCTAGGAAAGAAAACAGATATAGAAGAGATTATCGAAGTTGCTAACTTCATGACTAACAAGCCAATTCCCATTAAAAGAATTAATTTTGTCTCTTGGTGATGGCTGCTTTCTGTGCACTTGATCTCCTTTTAGAGATTTTCTTCTTCTTTGCCTCCTCCTCCTCCCTTTCTGCTGCCATGTCCTCCTCCTCTTGTAATTTTTGAGCTAATAGTGCATCAGCTTCTATCAGTTTCTATTCTTGAGGATAGACCAACTCCACTTTCCCATCCACTATCAGTTTAACTGGAGTGGGAAAGTGAGTTGTCTTCATGGCATCCCCCAATAGCTTGGGCTGTCCTAGTTGAGTTGAGATTTGCTTCTTTGGTTCCTCAACCATGACCCCTTTGCCTTTGTCTTTTGATGATGTGCTTGGGACTATTGTAATGGAAGGAGGAGATGCTTCTGTTTTTGTTGTTGTTGTCGTTGCTGCTGATATCTCTGTTGTTGTTGGAAGTTGTGTTGTTGTTGCTTTTGTTGCTGCTTCAAGATCCGAATGTTTCTTTAGGATCCTGTCCAACATTGCTTGTAATTCTGCATCAAGGACAGGACCAGACTTTTGTTTTTGTACAGGAACATTGGATGGACCACTCTCCCCCTTTTTGACATCAGCATGTTTGGGTTTAGAGGAAGTGGCCAGATTTGGAATTGCCTGCATCAGTAGCTGTTCCATTCGGTCTTATTTTTGGATCAGGAGTTGGATGTTTGCTTCTAGGGCTTGAAGTCGACTGTCAGTCTTGGACTTGTCTTTGATAAGTGTATCAATTGAAGTTATAGTCCTCCTTGGCAAGTGTCCTTCATAGCACCTCCTAATCTTGTCTGTCTCCAATTCCATCCTTTCATCCATTCGTTTGACTGCACCATTTATGCCAGTAACCAAGAAGTGGTGAAACTTTGTATGTTTCTTATCCACCTTGGTTACTTCTTCAAGAATGTCTATAATTGATGGTGCAGCTGTAGTTGACCCTACATTGGCCACATAATCCTGCCTTAAATGGGCGGCTGCTTCCTCCTGAGTATTTGAGTATGTGGCATCAAGCCATTCATCAACATTTTCCTCTGTAGGTTCTTCAGGCACAGGTTCATCTACAAGCCGTGTCTTCAATGCAGATAGATGATCTTGTCTTTGTTGTAGACCATATAAAATCTCAAAGTCTGCATTGGACATTTATGATATTACATTTAATGTTGCATCCCCTGTGCTTGAACTTGTCCCAGTTTCTTCTGTTTGGATATTTATGGAGGTAGCAGAAGTAACTTGAGCTTCTTATGAGCTGGTTTCAACAGGTTGTAAAAAGTCACCTGCTGAAAATTTCTCTATTTTATTTTGTTCAAGGATCTCATCCTTGTTCACACCCTCTCCTTTTGCCTGGGGTTGGGCACCCAGCTTCTCTTGATCTCCTTTTTCCAAGCTTTCTAAAGCTTGACTCTCTTGTTTGTGTATAACCTCTCCTTTTTCTAGGTCAGGAGCCTGACTCTCACTATTTATTCGCACATCCTCACTCATATGGATAGGTGCACTCTGTCCTATAAAAGTGGGGGTTAGAGAATTACTTGTGACTGCATGGATAGGGGGTTCCCTTTGTATATCTGGGGCTAGGGATCTATCCATGGAATGTGTTTGAGAGCTTGTCTCGAGTATTGTCTCCTCTTGGGAAAAATCAAGAGGATTTAAATGTGTAATATCAAAAGAATCAAGAATAGGAGAAAAAGGAGAAGAATGTACAGTGTGGAGTGTTGGCTGTTCCTCAGACATTGAAAATTGAGGAACATCAATTGATGACTCTGTGTGTGCATTCCTTGTGTCACTCTTTTCTTGTATTTGCTCTCTATTTGGTTCCTCTTGTTGGTGAACAAGAGGTTGTGCAGACTCTGTACAGGGTGTTCCTGGTTGGGAACTTTCTTCAATGTCAACAACCTTTTGGGAGGATGGTGACAGTTCACTGTTTTTCCTTATAACCTCCATTGCCTTTTGGGAAGCAATGGATTTCTTTTAACTAAGGGTTATTATTCTCTTCTTTCTCTGAAGTGGTACTTCAGCTTCTTGTTCTCCCTCATCCTCACATATTCCCTCAATTATTTTTCTCTTTATTGGGAGTTTTGTGATGGCTGTTTGAGTCTTTACAACCACAGTCTTTTGGGAAACTGTGGAGGGGGCTAGTGGTTGGAGGATTAACAGGGTTTTGGCTTTCAATATCCTCAAAAAATAACAAAGAATAAAGGTTTGGAAGCCTGTCAATGAGAATAGATCTCATGATAAGAGAGAAAAATAATGGAACCTTTACCTTTGCAGATTTATGCTTCACATCAGTAAAAATTCTTTTACTCTGCAAAACAGTTGGTACAACTTGCATGCCAGTAATATCAAGGTTAGGGATTAGATAATAAGTAATCATCATCAAAAACCTAGCATAATAAATTTTATTTTTATTACTGGATTTAAGTTTTACCAAAAGATTTTGCAGAATTAAAAGCCCAATGTTTAGATGTCTATCATACAACACACTAAAAGCAATTTGTTGTGTGAGTGTAGTGATAGCATCATAGCCACTGCACTTGGAAGTAAAAGCTTTAGTGATTATATCAAAGAACAGTGACCACTCTTGCCTTAGATGGGGTCGTGAAATAGACCCAACAGAACTAATTTCAGTAGAATAATGTAAGTTTTTAAACATAGAAAAAATTTCTTCATCAAAGGCAAGAGAGTCAAAGTTTTCATAAACTATTAAATGTAAAGCATTATTAACTACGGTATGATTTATATTATAGACAGAGTTAGCATACCTGAAACTTACCACAGGAGAGTCAGTGTTCTCATCCTGGACAGTAGCTGTAGACCACATAGCCGTGATGACTTCAGCGGCTTTAACAGGAGCTTCATAAATGGCGTAGGATAGTGTGGAGTTTTGAAGAAAATCCACGAAGGGGTGGTACTGGGCTTCAAATTCATGCTTGTTAGCCACCCCTGCATGGTTAGTCTTAATGATATCGAAATCTCCAAACTTGAAACAGACTGTTTTAGCGGCCATTGGAAGAAATCTGTGAACTATGAAGAAACTTTGAAAAGGGTTAAATTGCAGAGTATTTGCAGAGAGAAAATAATTTCAAAGCTTTGAGAGATTGTGATTGCAAATATAGCGCCCCCGAAAATCCCCCAAGCCGAGCCCTGGACCCTGTCAGTGATTTGGGTGACAGTCCCCGAGATCCCCAGGTTGGAACCCCGGGCTGCACCAAAAAATTACAACACAACACCACAACAGCAAAACAAATAACACAGCCAAGCCTTAGCAACATACCTGTGGGAAATATATTCCCAAATACATCATTAAAAATCTTAAGGTCCACATCATCTTACAAAACCTCAAAGCTTGAAAATAAACAAGCTGCAGCGGTAACAAAACTTTAGATGGCTCATATGGCCTTACAACTTAAACATACTTAAGCAATTCTCTCCTTCCCTCTCTTAGGGGACTCGGCCTTCACGACATAACCTGAAAAACATTCATAGCATTCCACATGAGCGTTTACGCTCAGCAAATATATATTCATAAGCTAAAAGAAAAGATAATTCAAAAGCTTTAGTATTCATTGAGGTTGGGCGAAGCAATGCCAAACACCTCCTGGAAAATCAATCATCATGTGTCATTTAGGGTTCCCGAGTGATATCAATGGGTTATCACTCTTTAACAAATAAACCTTGATTCGCCCTCTCTTCATCAGATAATGCATCACCTAACCAGACTGATCATTATCTGACTTCCTTACATAATCAAATTTCATCCCAGCTAGTCAGCCTGGTCGTTTGATTCATCATTTGACATACGTAGTCCTTCGCAGAAAGCATATGGTCTGCGGAAAGTCTCATTACCGATGTCTTGCCTCGGTCTATCATTCTTTATCATCATTGGCCAGAATACCGGGCGAAAGTATTCAACAGCCCCTTAACTTTCCATATGGATATATCTTCATGTAAACATTTTCTCAATTTTTGAATAGCCTGGACGTGCTAATCAATTAAAAGCAGCGACTGCCAACAACACATATTGGCGTGCTCAACAATTAAAAGACAATGATCATCACAGGCGGAACTATATATCCATACAGAAGTTACTTGGGTGTGCATACAAGTTCATGACTTGCAACACCCAAACATCATCTTTATCATCATTTGGTGTGCTAGGAACTTTAAACAGCTAGCAACCACCCAATAACACATAGTTCAATTATCAACATCTTTTCACGTACATCGGATTCAATGATCGTACGTTACTTAACCATAAAAGAGATCATCATCATGCATAGGCATTAACATCATTCATTTATGTAAATCGAATCAATGATTATACATAATCCGTAAGAAAGAAGTGGAATGAATATATACTTGCCTTGGTCCTTAGCTAGATTCACTATACCGGTTGAAAAAGAAGGGGTTATGTAAAACATCATTGTGGGTATATCATGAGAAAACCAAACTTAATAGATGGCTATTCATATAGAAAATGGTTATCAGGGCATGAGGTTGCCCATCGGGGAGAATTTCACTCGTCATAGACTATTTAACTCATCAGAGACTGCTGACGTCATCTTTACTCATCGGAGACTAAGGATGACATCATCAGAAACTATTAAACCCATAAGAGGCTGATGACGTCATTTTAACTCATCGGAGACTAAGGGTGACGTCATCATCAGAGACTAATTAACTCGTCAGGGACTGATGACGTCATCTTAACCCCATCAGAGACTAAGGGTGACGTCATCATCAGAGACTAATTATTCCTTCATCAGAGACTACGGATGACATCATCAGAGACTAAACTTAGCCTGTCGGAGACTAAGATGACATCATCAAGGACTAATTAACTCGTCAGGGACTGATGACATCATCTTAACCCCATCGGAGACTAAGGGTGACATCATCGGAGACTAACATCAACACAGTCGGAGACTGATGCTGACGTCATCAAAGACTAACATCAACACAGTCGAAGACTAACTACATCTCGTCAGAGACTAAGAACGTCTCATCAGAGACTAAGAACGTCTCATCAGAGACTAAGAACGTCTCATCAAAGACTAAGAACGTCTCATCAGAGACTAAGAACATCTCATCAGAGACTAACAACATCTCATCAGAGACTAAGTTGGACCTCGTCTCAGATGCAGGGTCGTCTTCCTCATTTCTCCAAGGGTGGTGATCTCAATCACAACTCCATAAATCAACTCTCAACATGCTTTAAGCTGTGAGCAACAGTTCTAGACACCAAAGAATATAATCCTTTCTTTTCTTTCTTAAAGACTTGCTCCTACAGCTAAACTTCTCGGATACCAAGCAAAAAGAAAGGCAAAAGAGAACTTAAAATTCTTACCTCCTGGGTTGACGAAAGAGATCAAAGCTTCTTTGAAAGTGATTGTCCAAAAGAAAGAACTTGAAATTAAATGAAGATGGTAAGTTTAAAGAAGAACTTTGGAAAAGGAAATCTTTAGAAAAGAAACTGAAATGTTCCTCCGAATGAGGTATTTATAGTAGGCTGAGATTAAGCTTTGAAATAAAATGATTGGTTAAACTGGACGGTAAAAACGGCTGCTCATCATGATTCTTAGCAGCTAAGTATATGTAATAAGCTTGCTGTCCTACATGCACATACTTTTAATCCAATTGATGACACATAAGTAGCTTATTAATCAAAATAACATACGTACACAATAATGTCATCATACTTAGGCTCTTAAGTCCTTCATGAGATTTAACCAGTCTGGACGCAAAGCTTCTTCAAACAATTACGGATGTCACCAAACATAAACATCATTGCTTATCCTTGCAACCAACAATCAAACAACAATAACCCCTTTAATGGGTCCAAAAATAATTAGACATTCAAAAACATCATATATTAACTATACACGTTAATATATATAGAGGAAAAGAAATAAAATATGAATAAATAAATTATTTATAGATAACAATTTTTTTTTCGGGTCGTTACAGCAAAGGTGTTTGAATTTACTTTTATCAAACTGTTAGAAACGTTTGCAATTCAAGAGATAGTGAACCGTTTTCAATCGTGGGTATGAGTAACTGCCAAATTATCCTCGATCGGAGATTGCACTAATATCTGATATATTCACTTATAAGAGACTAGACCCGATTAGTCTCCGATAGTTTATTTTTGATTAAGTCAGAGATTAATCAAAATTACTGTCGGGGACTAAGATAGTCTCCGATAGTTCAATTTTTAATTAAGTCGGAGACTAATTAAAAATACTGTCGGGGACTAAGATAGTCTCCGATACTTCAATTTTTAATTAAGTCAGAGACTAATTAAAAACACTGTCGGGGACTAAGATAGTCTCTAATAGTTCAATTTTTAATTAAGTCGGAGACTAATTAAAAATACTGTCAGGGACTAAGATAGTCTCCGATAGTTTAATTTTTAATTAAGTCGGAGACTAATTAAAAATACTATCGGGGACTAAGATAGTCTTCGATAGTTTAATTTTTAATTAAGTCGGTGACTAATTAAAAATACTGTCGGGGACTAAGGTAGTCTCCGATAGTTCAATTTTTAATTAAGTCGGGGACTAATTAAAAATACTATCAGGGACTAAGTTAGTCTCTTACTCCAAAGCTTTCAGGGACTAAGAAAATATAATGCTTGCTACAATTTTGTTTTTCAAAACTTTTCCAACAATCAACTTGATGATTATTAGCTTCAAAAATTCTTTTTAATTAAAAACAGCTACATTCCAGAAATTAAATTCTAGCTTCTAAATTTTCTGTTCACAAGAACAGCTGCAATCTAGAAATTGAATTCTAGCTTATAAAATTATGTCCATTAAGAACAGCTTCAATCCAGAAATTAAATTCTAGCTTCTTACAACTAAACAACTTGCTTTCAAAATATGAAATTGATTTTTAGAAGCATAATTCAACATTCCTAATTCAGAAACTAATCTAGAAAATGTAGATTCATCTAAAGGCTTTGTGAATATGTCTGCAAGTTGCTTATCAGTTGTAACCCAGTGCAATTCAATATTTCCTTCACTTACATGTTCTCTTATGAAGTGATATCTAATATCTATGTGTTTTGTTCTTGAATTTTGCATTGGATTTTCTGTTATAGCTATTGCACTAGTATTATCACAATAGATAGGAATTTTGGATAATGACATACCATAGTCTAGGAGTTGATTCTTGATCCATAGGATTTGAGCACAACAACTCCCAACTGCAATGTATTCAGTTTCTGTTGTTGAAGTAGAAACTGAATTTTGTTTCTTGCTAAATCAAGAAACAAGTCTGCCTCCAAGAAGTTGGCAGCTTCCACTTGTGCTTTTCTTGTCAAGCTTGCAACCTGCATAGTCAGCATCTGAATAACCAATTAGTTTAAAATTAGATTCTTTGGGATACCATAAACCAAGGTTTGGGGTACCCTTTAGATATCTGAGTATTCATTTTACAGCAATCAAATGTGACTCTCTAGGGTCAACTTGAAATCTAGCACATAAACATGTAGCAAACATTATATCTGGTCTACTTGCAGTTAGATATAAAAGAGAGCCTATCATGCCTCTATAGCTAGTAATATCAATTTTCTTTCCTTTTAAATCCTTATCTAGCTTAGTGGTAGTAGGCATGGGTGTTTTTGCAGATGCACAATCAACTAAATCATATTTTTTCAATAAGTCTTTGATATACTTGGACTGACTGATAAAAATTCCATCAGTTGATTGTTTTATTTGCAATCCTAAGAAAAATGTTAATTCTCCCATCATACTCATTTCATATCTAGACTGCATTAGTTTTGAAAATTTTTCACAGAGTTTTTCATTCGTAGAACCAAATATAATATCATCTACATAAATTTGTGCAAGTATGATGTCAGAGCCTTGCTTTCTATAAAATAAAGTTTTATCTATGATACCTCTAACAAATTTATTTTCAAGTAAAAATTGAGATAGAGTATCATACCATGCCCTTGGTGCTTGTTTTAACCCACAAATTGCTTTGTCTAACCTATAGACATGATTTGGATGTTTGGAGTCCACAAAACCTGGGGGTTGGCAAACATAGACTTCCTCTTCCAATTTTCCATTTAAGAAAGCACTTTTTACATCCATCTGGTACACCTTGAAGTTCTTGTAGGCTGCAAAAGCCAAGAAGATTCTGATTGCTTCAAGTCTTGCTACTGGTGCAAAAGTTTCATCATAATCTATTCCTTCTTCTTGAGAATATCCTTTTGCAACCAGTCTTGCTTTATTCATTGTAATTGTACCAGTTTCATCCAATTTATTTATGACGACCCATTTGGCACCTATAATTGATCTATTCCTTGGTTTGGGTACCAGTCTCCAGATTTTGTTTCTTGTGAATTGGTTTAACTCCTCTTGCATGGCTATTATCCAGTCAGGATCTTGAAGTGCTTTCTCAATTTTCTTTGGCTCAATCTTTGAGAGAAAACTAAGATATAGACATTCATTTTGAGTTGCACTTCTAGTCTTGACTCCATCCTCTAGACTTCCAATGATCAAATCTGGTTTGTGGTCTCTCAACCATGAAATTGCACGTGGCAAATTTGATCTTGAAGTGGAGGCTTCATTTTCTAGATTTATGTTGTCTAATCTAGCTTCATGATCAGAGACTACTCCCCCTAAACCATTGACCTCTTCATTATTAGCTCCCCCTGAGTTGTTTATCTCTATAGTCCCTGGTGTCAAGATAGTCTCCGATTGTGCATCAGTGACACCAGTCCCTGGTGAACCATTAGTCTCCAATGGTATACTAATGTCACCAGTCTCTTGTGATTCATCTAATACTCTTGTCTCTAATAGAGTATTAGTCCTTTGTACTTCATGCACAACTGTTAACTCCCCCTCACTTATGTAGGGATCATTACTATCTTGGGGTTTGTCATTGATCTCTAATGGATATTCCCGTGCAACCAATTCATTCTCAAAACTGAGAGGTTCATGTAATCCTTGTCCAATCATTCCTGGAATCTTTTTATCATCAAATACAACTTGAATTGATTCCACAATGACTTTTGTTCTTAGATTATATACTATATATGCTTTGCTTGACAGAGAATAACCTAAGAAGATTGCCTCATCAGACTTGTTATCAAATTTTTCTCTTGTTTCTAATGAGTCTCTCAGTACAAAGCACTTACAACCAAACACATGTAAAAACTTGAGAGTTGGTTTTCTCCCAGTCATTAATTCATAAGGTGTTTTGTTATATGCTTTGTTTAACAAGGATCTGTTCTGTGTAAAGCAAGCTGTGTTAATAGCTTCTTCCCAAAAATAAGTAGGAAGCTTAGCTTCTTGCAACATAGTCCTTGCTGCTTCAATAAGGGTTCTATTTTTCCTCTCAACAACTCCAATTTGTTGAGGGGTTCTTGGAGCAGAGAATTGGTGAGTTATTCTATTTTCAGTGCAGAATTCAATAACTTGGGTATTCTTGAATTCTGTTCCTCTATCACTCCTTATTACCCTTACTGTTTTTCCTGACTCAGTTTCTATCTTCTTGACATGATCAATTATCAACTGAGCAACTTCATCTTTTGTAAGGAGGTATTTTACCCAAGTATACCTCGTGTCATCATCCACAATAACCAAAGCATATCTATTTCTTAAGATAGACATCACATTCACTTGACCAAATAAATCCATTGCAGCAACTGTAAAGGGTCAATGATTGATGTTGCTGGTTTGCTTTTGAATGATACACTATTTTGTTTCCCTTTCTAGCATGAGTCACACAATCCATCTTGAGTGAACTTCAATTGTGGAATGCCAGCTACCAATCCTTTCCTCACAAGCTTGTTGATATTCTTAAAGTTAAAGTGGGAAAGCTTCTTATGCCAAAGCCAACGTTCATCAGTTGAAGCTTTGCTATAAAGACATGTGATTTGATCAGAGGAAGAAATAAGGTTTGCAACATACAAATTTCCTTTTCTTGTCCATGTCAATATCACATTATTAGATTCTTTCTCACACACCAAGCATTGATCTTCTTTAAAGGTGACATTGAATCCCTTATCACATAGTTGACTCACACTCAGTAAATTGTGCTTTAAGCCGTCAACTAGTGCTACATCAGTGAAGATGACATCTCCATGTTCAACACTGCCATAACCCTTCGTATGGCCTTTGCTGTCATCTCCAAAAGTGACTTTTGGGCCACTTTTCTCTTCATACTGTTTTAGCAGGGACTTATCACCAGTCATGTGCCTTGAACAGCCACTGTCCAAGTACCATGTTTTCTTCTTTTTGCCCTTTGTACAATCCCTTGACTCGTCACTTCGAGCCATTAGGGCAAAGTTGACAACTTCTTCATCGGAGTCGCTGTCAATCCAATCTTTACCCTCAGTAATCAAGGCTTTGCTCTTTGATTTAGCTTTCTTGTCAGCAAAGTCATTCCCCGACTTCCTTGATTTTTCATCCTTAGATCTATCATTAGATCTAGGCTTCCTGCACTCATTGGCAAAGTGCCCTAACCCGTCACAATTGTAACATCTTATTTTCTTTAAATCGAAGGTGACTTTTTGACCCTCACGTTTAGGGTTAAGCTTCCTTGATGATTTTCTTCCTTTTCTGCTAGCTCTAAATTTTTTGAATTGCTTCACCATGAAAGCCATAAATTCCTCCATGTCATCATCAGTGATTGATTCAGTTTCTTCATCAGTCGAGCTTGCACTGGAAGTTTCATCATCAGGCTTCTCTTGAGACTTGCTTGTCTCAACTATCAACGCAGCTCCTCTATCATTGTCGTGCATGCATTGTCGTTGCTCTACTTCAAGTTCATATGTCTTTAAATTTTCGTAGAGTCTGTCCAGTGTGAGGGTGTCCAAGTCATGAGCCTCTCTTATAGCAGTAGTCTTTGGATCCCAACATGGTGGGAGAGATCTCATGAACTTGGTGTTGACATCCTCATTATCATAGGACTTACCAAGTATTTTCAAGTCATTGAGCAAAGTATTGAACCTATCATAGACTGACGTTATTGGTTCACCAGGCTTTGCTTGAAAGAACTCATATTGTTGAGTCAGCAATGATCTCTTGTTCTTTCGGACTTGGTCAATCCCTTCAGACAGGACTTTGTTGGTGTCCCAGATTTGTTTAGATGTCGTGCAATTAATGATGCTTGTGAACATATTTTTGTCAATACCGTTGTAGAGTATGTTCATCACCTTAGCATCCTTTAACACTTGCAACTTGTCTTCGTTTGTATAATCACTTTCAGGAGCAAGTTCAAAGTGTTTAGCCACAACAGACAGGAATAAATTTCCTAGGTAGATATGGACCCTTCTCAATCCTATCAATATAATCTAGATCTGTTGCTCTCAAGTGCATGTACATCTTTTGCTTCCACATAGGATATTCTTCTCTTTTAAGAATTGGAATCCTGGTTCCACCATCATGACTTCCCGCATAAACAATTGCTTTTTATTTCTTTAACAATTGAGTACAAATTCTAACAATCACAACAATGTGATCATCAGCTTCTTTTCTTTTCTGTATAGTAAAGATACAAAACTATGAATTCTATACAGCTTCGAATTACAACTCTCTGTAAACCTAATTATAGCTTCTCTAAAAACTGAAAATTACAATTAACTCAGTTTCTATTCTAAATCAATAATAATTCAGCTTCCTTATTCGAATTAAACACAATCTTTCCTTTTTTATTAGGAACAGATTTCTGGCTTGTTTCCTTACCAGCTACATCTTCAATAATATCTTGATTTACGTGGAAGACAATCCTTATTCAATTCGAACTCTGTATCTTATCAGGAAATAAATCGCGATTAGTCCATGACGCTTCATCTTTAGTCTCTGGTGATGTCATCACTAGTCTCTGGTCTTTTAGTCCCTGATGACGTCAGGTTGTGTAGTCTCTGATAGAGTTATTTAGTCTCCGATGCTTTTAGGCTTAGTCTCTGATGACGTCAGCTTAGTCTCTGATGCTTTTAGACTTAGTCTCCGATGACGTAAGCTTTAGTCTCCGACAGGCAAAACTTAGTCTCTGATAGATAAAATTCTTAGTCTCTGACAAGTTTTCCCTAGTCTCCGATAAGCCTTTTTGTAAACTCTAACGAATCAAATACTCACATTGACTTACTAAAGCTTTGATACTCCATTCCAGCAGTTACTTACAAATAAAGAATAATTGTATCTCTTTACAAAGAATGAATGAATTACAAACAAAGAGATAACTACTGACTACAAAACTTCAGTGTTACTAATTAACACTTTCTATACATTTGTATATCTAAGTAATCTAAAGACAATCATCATCAAATGTTCTAAAACCTAACAGTGAGGAAGACACCACTGTATCTGAGACAAGTCTTAGCTTAGTCTCCGACGGGTTGGTGTTAGTCTCTGACCCTATAAGATAGTCCCTGGGAGATTTTATGTTAGTCTCTGATGAGATATAATTCTTAGTCTCCAATGAAGGTAATTGTTAGTCTCTGACGAGGAAATCCTTAGTCTCTGATGAAGGAAGTTTAAATTAGTCTCTGATGACGTCATCCTTAGTCTTCGACAGGCTAAGTTTAGTCCCTGATGACATCATCTATAGTCTCTGATGGGTGAGCCATCCCCTGACAGCCAAGAGAGTTTGGCGATAGTCAAAGTTATCACCCGACGAGTTTGGCGATGAGCAAGTCATCCCCTGATGACTATCCCCTGATGGCCGAGAGACTATCCCCTGATGGTCGAGAGACATCCCTTGACGGGTAGTTTACCCACTGATGTCCAGTCATCCCCTAACATCACAGATTATCCCCTGATGCGCAATCTGTCTTCAAAACTTTAAAATATTATTTTCTTAAATTATTTTATGATGTTATTTATTTAACTTCAATAGTTCTTATGTCAAATTTAAGACAATGAAATTTTAAAGACATCACATATGCATTTTCTTTCATAATTCTTATCAAGGTATTAAATTTATCATGTTATATGCATGTTTTATAGAATCTTTCACTCATGGGCAAATTGAATTTGATTTTGTGCAAAGGACCGAGGGAAGTATATACATTCAATCTAATGCTTATTTCAATTTAACGCAGTATCATTTGATTCGATATGCGTGCAAGGCTTTGATTATATGTTTCAATAGCTTTTATGAATGAGAATGTTATGCTTTAAATTCTACTAGCATGATATGAATGAAAGTGCATGGATATAACTGAGCTTTGATTATCAGTTATTTTTCAATCTTATATATGTGCTAATGAATGAGAATGATATGTCCCTTAAATGGGTTATGCCACATGGTTAGCTAGAGGAAAGGAAAGGTGTTGATTTGTTCTTCACCTGACCTAGAGGAATTATAAGTGACTATGTACGTTCACACAAGGAGGGATCATGCTGTCATAGTTAGGCCAGTTGTCTACTATATGGTTAGCAGATCCAACGGGTTTAGCCCCCGATGGATATTTTGAAAAAGGTTGTACACAAGTGAATACCTCTCTTTCTTCAAGGAGGATTACATGTTGTTTATCATCAGTGATCCTAAAGATTCTTCAAAGATTTCCGAGACATTAGTATTGTTTCACTGAGCCTCATAAACAGAATTGAACTTCCATCAATATTCCAGATTTGTTTCGCTGATTTGTTTATATACTTGTTGGGCGTAAATCGCTCACTCTTGTTGAACTTAATGTCTTGCAGGGCATGGTCCAAAGGCTGAACCCTCTGACAAGGGGAAGGCAAAGATGATCGGCTACTGAGTTTTATTAACCCTTTTGAGTGTCGCTAAAGAAGGAAGGAAGGAAGATATTTGAAGTTGTAATGATTATGAACTGTAATTTATAGATGGATTAGCTTTCGCTGAAATGTAATAGTTTGAGTTGTAATAAATCGCCACTATTTTCTTTTATCAGTATTTATGCTATGAATGGATGTGATGTTATCTTTTCCTTCTCTTGACGAAGCCCTGGTCCGATAAGGGATTTTGGGGTTGTCACACAGGGTAAGTCATCCGCTAACAAGGAGGATTATTCCCTGATGACTATCCCCTGATAGAGGATTATTCCCTGATGACTATCCCCTAACGGAAAGTTTATCCCCTGACGAGTTAAGATTATTCTGAAATGACCATCTCCTGATGGCCATCCCCTGTTCATGCGTACTCTCATATTTATTTTTCAAGGCATAGATATCTCATATTATACCAACAACTATGTTTTACAGAACCTTTCATGCACCAGTGTTTTGAAATTAGAATTAGCTAAGGACCGAGGCAAGTATATATTCACTCTACTCCTTTTTCACTGAATACGTAAGATCATTGATTCGATTTACGTAAATGATTGATGTTATTTCTTATGCAAGTCAATGTTTTTCATGGATAAGTAACGTACAATTCATTGATCCGATGTACGTGAAAAGATGTTGTTTATTGAACCAAATGTTATTAGGTGGTTGCTAGCTGTTTTAATTCGCTAGCACGCCAAAAGAAGTCCTATATGGATATAGAAGTTGTATTTCTAATCTTATACTTACAAAGTATATCCATATGAGTGACTAAAGGCTAGTGGGTGCGATCGCCTGGTACCCCGGCACATGATAGGGAACGAAAAACCGAGGCATCGGTATTCAAACCCTCGCAGACCAATGCTTTCTGCGATGACTACGTATGTCATGACGAAGTCAAACGATCAGGCTGGCCAGCTGGTAAAGGAGGAAGTCAGACAGTGATCAGTCAGATAGTGATCAGCTTGGCCAGATGATGCACTATCTGATGAAGAGAGGGTGATCCAAGATTTATTTCAAGTAAAGGGTCAACCCCTTGTTATCACTCGGGAGCCCTGAAAGTTATATGTTTATTAAATCCCCTAGAGGTGTCGGCATTGTTTCACCCAACCTCATTAAACACTAAAGCCTTTGAAATATCTGTTCTTCTTGTTTGAACTTACCCAGCTTTTGAATATATACTTACTGAGCGTAAATCGCTTATGTGGATTATTATGAAATGTTTTATAAGTTATGTCAAGAAGGTCGAGTCGCCTAATAAAGGAAAGGAGAAAATGACATAGTGAGAGTTTCTTGATCACTCTCCTATGGATGGCCTTTAAAGAGAAAGTAAAGCGAAAAGCCATCATAGAAATGTTCAGATTGTAAGGCCAGATGGGCTATTTATAGACTTCCGCTGCTAAATATTTAAGGTTTTGTAATAAAAGGTTGTATACCTTTAGTATATATTATAAATGTTTGGATTATGGTTTGTAATGGAGATTATATTTCTCTTAATCAATGATGTGTATGCTTGGTTCATAGTGTTTCTCTATTGTCCTTTTCTGGCGGTGTCCGAAGTCCAACTCAGGATCTTTGGGTGCTATCACACAATTTCTGACAGTGCCTAAAGTTTAGCCTGGGATTTTCGGGGCTGCCACATTTTAAATGTTTTACAGGATATGGCGAGAAGGCTGAGTCGTCTGATAAAGGCAAGGTGAAAATGTAATGATTGAAGCTTCCTGATTGCCCTTTTATGGATGGTGTTTAGAGGAAGAGTGAACTGTGAGGTTATTATAGAAATGTTTAGATTACAAGGCCAATATGGGTCCCATAGTCTTCCGTTGTAAGTAATTATTTTTGATGGTGCAATAGAGATTAATTCTCTCTCTTTTAATGCTAATTATGCTTGAATGATATTTTAATGTTGTTGTAAATTATTGATGGTGCCCAAAGTCTTTATGGGATTTTTGGGGCCGTCACACAACATTTTCCTTTGGAGTTACCAATGTAAAAACTGATATTGGTGCTTGTTAGAACAAAATAAGCTAAAGTGTTTGTAGAAGGGGAGGTTGGATACAAACACCACAACTTTTTTGAACTTTTAAAAACTTAAAAAGCACACACTAGAATAGCTTCAATATCCAGAAAAGAAATAAAGATATTTAATATGAATACACAAGAAATCAAGTTAAAATAGTTGTATTATAACTGATGTTTTTCTAGGAATCTATTATAATCACAAAGTGATTAAACAGCTACAAATCTGTAAAAGGTTTATAGCTTCTTCTCACACACTAGCTACATTTTCCTCTTTGAATATTTCTCTCAAGAACTATTAGAAAGCTTCTCTCTAGTGTATGTCTTCCTATATGGTTTCGTGTATCAACATACTCAGCATACATGAAACTAGGCATGGATTGTTTGCCCAAGTACCAAGCTAACATAGACTGTAGGAGGAAGAAGGTTTCCTTACAAATGGCTTCAAACAATAAGGTGTTATTTCATGGAAGTAAGACTACCAAACTGTCTCACTTCCTTACTATGGTACAAGCTAAGAGGATGATATGTAAAGGATGCAAAGCATTCTTGGCGTATGTACATGATATAGATAGAATGGCCCCTTTAAAATTAAAGGAGTTCATGGTGCAGCTACAAAAGTTATTATATCGAGGATTCATCAGACTGAGTGTCTCACCGTAGGGAGCGTCTGTGCTATTTGTAAAGAAGAATGATGGATCAATGAGATTATGCATTGACTACAGATAGCTGAATAAAGTGACGGTAAAGAATCGTTATCAACTACTTAGGATTGACGACTTGTTTGACTAACTCAAATGTGAAAAATACTTTTCAAAGACTGATCTGAGGTCGGGATATCATCAGCTAAAGATCAAAGCTGAAGACATCTCGAAGTCGACATTTAAGACCTGATATGGTCATTACAAATTCTTAGTGATGCCATTTGGAATCACTAATGCCCCATGTGTTTTTGTGGACCTGATGAACCGAGTATTCAAGTCACAAATAAACAAATTCATCATTGTGTTCATCTACGACATCCTCATCTATTCTAAGATGGAAGAGGAACATGCTGAACATTTGAGGATAGCGTTAAAAACATTGAAGAAAGATAAACTCTACGCCAAATTCTTAAAGTGCAATTTTTCGCTGAGAAAGGTGAAAATTCTTAGGTTATTTGATGAACAAAATTGGAGTGTCAGTAGACCCCACAAAGATTGAAGCCATCACACATTGGCCACAGCCAAAGACACTTATAAAAGTACGAAGCTTCTTGGGATTAACAAGTTATTACTGTAGATTTGTTCAAGACTTCTCAAAGCTAGAAATTCCACTAACGAATCTGAGGAAGAAGATGGTGAAGTACGCATGGACTGCAGAGTGTGAGAACAGTTTCCAAGAATTGAAGAAAAGACTTACTACTGCACTGGTATTGAGCTTACTAGATGACAAAGGGGACTTCGTGATCTACAATGATGCCTCACTGAATGGACTAGGAGTTGGCTTAATGCAACATGGCAAAGTCATCACCTACGCATCTTAACAACTAAAGGATTGAGAGAAACGATACCCAACCCATGACATGGAGTTGGCTGCTATCGTATTCACGTTGAAGATATGAAGATCTACACTGATCACAAGAGCCTGAAGTACATCTTCACACAGAAGGAACTGAATATGAGACAAAGGTGATGGTTGGAACTGATCAAGGACTACGATTATTCAATCAACTATCACCCTGATAAATAATCCGAGAGAACAATTCAAACCCTAGAAGATATGTTGAGAGCGTGTTCTTTGGATTTCGGTGCAAATTGGGATGAACACCTACCACTCATCTAGTTTGCTTACAACAATAGCTTCCATACAAGCATCAGAATGGTCCCGTTTGAAGCTTTATACGGTAGAAAGTGTAGAACACCATTGTATTGGAATGAGGTTGGACAAAGAAAACTAGAAGGGCCAGAGATTATGCAAAAGACTGAAGATGCAATTAAAGTCATCCGAGAGAGGATAAAAGTTGCACAGGATCGACAGAAACAATACACAAATCATCATAGGAAGGATCAAATGCTAGAGGTTGGAGGTTATGCACTGTTGAAGATTTTGCCATGGAAGGGCATCATGCGTTTTGGATAGAAGGGGAATATAAGTCCCCACTATATTTGACCATCTGAGATACTCCGCCGCATTGGCAAAGTAGCTTACCAATTGGCGCAGTAGCTTACCAATTGGCACTACCTCTAGCTTTAGGACATGTTCATGATGTCTTCCATGTGTCAGTACTATGACCCTAAGGGGGACCACACTGGTATCATTGATTACCAGCCTATTGAACTTCAACTAAATTTGCGTTATGAAGAGATTCTATTACAAATTATGGATCGACAAGTGAAGATTCTAAGGAATAAAAAGATTCTCTCCGTGAAAGTACTATGAAGGAATCACAATGTTGAAGAAGCAACATAGGAATTAGAAGAGATGATGATGTAAAAGTACCCCAATCTTTTACACTAGTTAAGTTTCAGGGAAGAAACTTATTTTAAGTGGGGAAGGATTTGAGAACCTGAAAATTTAAATAAAATGTATAAATAATGAATTCTTAGTTTTTATGAAAATTCCATGACATTGCAATATCCAAAAATTATTATGATTTTGTGTACACATGACAATAAACTCAATTAGGACAAGAATAAATCTTTAAATAACTATTAAACCAAAGGAAATTAATATTTAACTTCAATCTTTCAGTATACTCAAACCAAGGCATTAACAAGGGAAATTTTACTGGCCAATCTAGGTAACTTTGCACTAAAGTGATCCAACGACTCTAATTGATTTGCAAGTGATATAAATATATCACTTTGGTGTAAACCCTAGCCCCACTTCCAAATTTTCTTTTTAACTAACCCACCCATCAAATTTCATATCCCCTTTTAAGAGCAACTGTCGGTAGGTCAAGTATTTAACTTCCCCATTAAAGCTCAAAGAGGTAAAAACACTACATTAAAGTTATTGCACTGTATTGTCGTTTTTGTTAATGCCATGGTGTAAAATATATTGTTAACTCACTTTCAGATTCACGATTAAAACGTGCACATAACATCAGTAGTTGTGAGTTTTGCAATGTTATGAAAATCAGACTGGACCGAACAGGCTGGTTCGACTAGTTTAACCATGAACCGGCCATGGGTCCGGTCGGTTTGATTAAAATTAGCAGTGAAAATCGGGGAAAACCGATCGAACCAAGAAAAACCAGTTGAACAGGTTAACCGGGTTTTCTCCTTTTGTTCCTTAAAACTGTGTCTTTTGTGAACCAGTGAACTGGTTTAATGAATTTTTAGAATATTTAATGAAGTTATTTTGATTATTAAAAATTTAAGACTTATATTTGATGAATTTATAAAAATATTTATGATTTATATAATATTTTTCCTAAAAGAATATTAGTCCGATTGAACCATGAACCAATAGTTTCATCGGTTCAATGTTCGGTCCGGTTATGATAACATTGGAGTTATGTATCTTTAAGGTTTATTAAAAACTAAAAGGAAAAATATTAAAGAATGCCTAAGAACCAAATTGAAATTTTAACTGTTAACTGTTGTTGTGTTTTTGTTGTTAAAACTTGGATAAGGTACCCTGTATATGTTTTCTGACCAAATAGGTTTTTGTTGACTTATATCATTCATTTGTAAGGGTCAAGGAAATAGGAAAGAGGACCTGAGCTGAAGCTTTGGCCGACAACCATGGCGCGTCGTGACTCCGGCAAGTTTCCCTCCTTGTTTCTCTTAGTTTTAGACCAAGACAATGAGATTGCAAGGATATTCGCCTATGACAAAGCCTATAGCGACGGTGTCTCCACCTATTGAGTGTGTACGTATGTTGTGAAGCAATAGCAGTGGCGGCGGCCAATCGGCGCCTGTGGCACTAGGATTTTCCCAGCGAGGAAGATGATTGTTGTGCCCGAGAAATTTTTGAAAAATATGGGGGTTGAGTTGTGAGATTGCTTATTTAAAAGTTTCTTCAAAACGCTTTTCCAAAAGTCTAAGTTTTTTTATAAATGCGACGAGGTGATAAGATCATTTTTTTAAACGAGTCACCACCTAACAAATCTGAGACAATGTATTAGGACACCATTCCAGTTTTACCTTTTTTAAAAATTAATTTCAAGATGACTCTTAAATTATGGTCGAGGGAAAACCAAGAAAACCCGAGTTCGTTGCTAGGTTGAACAGGGGGAAGGTGTTAGGCACCCCCTATCCTCACTATAACTAGTGACTGCTTTTTTAGATTTTATTTTTATAAAATCATCTCTTAAAGCCTAAAGTTGTTTTTAAATGAAACATTAAAGTCCATGTATGTGCCTGTGTGTGTGTACTTCGTGTATTTCCATTATCAGTTTTGGGTTACATATTCCAAAAGATAAACTGGAGGTAAAGGACCAGTCCTAGAGTATAAATAATTAACTCCTACTCAAGGCAAAACTAGAAATTACAACATTGTCTATGTAAAATCTAGCTAACTTGGAACTTGACAAGGTGAATTTCCATGAATGTCGACCCCGGTACTACAGATTCTCAGCTGTTATCCAGGAAGGGTTTTAACATCTATGAATCATTAGCTCAGGCATGACACAAAATAAAATGTTAGAAAGAAATCATAATTGTGTAAATATATACATGAAAATATCATAATAAAGATCAAATCATTTTTTAGATCACATTATATAAACTGAAATCATATAGAAATCATGACAGGACAAAATATATTTTGACAGAATGTGAATATGAGGATATTTTCAAATAGAGATAGCTATTGACAAAGCTATTTTGAACTAGAAACCACCCTATTGTAGGAATATGAGCTAACCTTGACCAAAGCAAAAGATGGAGAATCAAGGGGCGAGATAAATAAGCAGTTATAAGCCTTCGTTTTTCTGATTGATATAGAATAGGAAATTACAAGAATGATTTTTATATAAGGAAATAGGGCCTTTTCCTTACCTAAAACTCTAAAAGGAATTCTGAAACTCTCTTACAACTTTCCTCTCTGTGTATTTTTTATCACCCCCTCCCTTTTTTCTCTTCTATTTTTCGTCCCCTCCCTTCTGTTGTTTGGGGTCTCTACTTATAGACCAACTCCTTCGTTCTCTTATTTAGTTTACTTTTTCATTATATTATTAATATAAATAAAACTATATAAGTTTGATATTATTATAAATTTTCAATTTTTGTAGATTGTAATAATTTTTAAATTTTTCAGCCATTTTAACTTAGATTTTATAAGTATTTTTACGTACTTATGTTTCTGGACGCCTTTCTAAATTATCTATTTGTTAAACGGAAACTATTTATATTTATATTTACATTTTCTTTATGAAATGGATAGAGTTTCATATAGTTATATATATAAATAAATTATAGATAAATAGATTGATGTCCACAAGTGCATTAACAATTCTAAATTTTCTTAGTACCAAAAAAAAAAAAAAGGAACAATTCCTAATTTTCGAGGAGGGTTATGTTGGGATTGTCTCTAAATTATCCAGCCCAATATCTATGCTTTCGTCCACAGATGCTGCGATATAGATATACAGGGAGACGTCGTTATACATGCATTTTATATACGCACTATAAATCTATAGATATTTATTTTTAATTTTTTTGTTAAATTCAATTTTACGGAAGAAAATAGCATAAAAAAGTAAAAGAGAGTTTAAATTTTCATATATTTTAGTGAAATATAACATTATTATCATAAACATGCAAAACATGATCATTAAATGCATTTTTATTTTATATTACGCATCACAAAAGCACATAAAAATTTTGATAAGTCCTTCTCTTTTGATATTTTTTTCGTCCGTACAATTGAATTTAACAAAAAACTTTTTAGAAAATGTGTTTTTAATATGTATATATAGTGTGAATATTAGCATTTTCCTCTCTATATATATATATAATTCTGCCTTCCTTTCTTATGTTCCGATTCGTATCTAACTCAACCTTCCCTTCTAAAATTATTCAACATTCGCTTTTGTTTCGTTGAAAATTGCATTTGCATTAAATGTGGGGTGGGGGGAGATGATTGAATGATAAACTAAAAAAAAACATTAGCACCAACAAAGTTCAAGACATTGTTGCCTTCAAAATACCGTCAGTTTTGTAACTTTTACCAAAAAAAGAAAAAAATACGGGTAGAATTGTGAATGAATCGAGCTATCTATTTATTCTACCCAATTCACTGACTTAAAACTCGTTCATCTCAATTTGTTTATTTAAACGAGTCTATCTCAAATACAATTTTTTGTTCAATTAAATGCTTAGATTCAGCTCAATTTGACTCGAAACTCAAAAGTTCGAATATGTTCAACTCGTGTTCGTCTCATTCGACTGCTTAAACAACTTGAACTCAGATTGACATGACTCGTTTACAATCTTATTACTAAACATTATCATTTTTCTAATAATATTCTTGAATACCTTATCCAAAAGAAATACTCAATAAGGTTCACATTAAATTGAGAATTCTAATCTTGTCACCATTTTTCTTGATGGACAATTTAAAAGTATTACTATATATTTCTTTGCCTGATTTTAGATTGAGGAACCTTCCTCGACTTAAGTTTTTTATTAAAAAAAAACTGAACTATTGTATATTTGCATTGAAATAAGTATTATGAGCTAAATCTATTATTCCTTTATTATTATTATTTAAAAAAATTAGGAGAATCGAATATGAGACTTCTTATGTTTAGAAAGTCTTTAAACACTAAGCAAATTGAACCCAATTCTGTTTTGAATTTCGAAAAGAACTTTAAGATGTTTTCAACAAAGCAAGTTCTTACTGGTCTCGGCTTCTGATCTGAGTGGGAGAGAGATATAACATTTCTTACTACTTTGGAAATGAATTCAGTCTCATCAATGTCAATATCTTGAATTCTTGATACTAAATGATAATGGACAATTGAACAAAATAGTGTTCATTATTTCTTAATGGTTAGTCTTTGCTATCGAATATTTGACGAATTAGAACCATAAGTTGGAACAAAAGTGCTCCTCAATCTTCAAGGTTTCCATTTCAATCCATTTGATCATCACAAGTTGCGTCCGAGAAAGACTGCTATAGTAGAAAATTTTATCTATTAATATACTATCAAGAATGATGTCAAATCATTTAATACACACACACACACACAGAATATATATATATATACACACACACACACACATTGAGTGATGGTTGAAACAGCTCTAGTGAAATTTCTGTCTTCATCTTCTTTTTCAGTAATCTTTTATACAAGATTGCAAAAAAAGACCAAAATTCTTACTATATCATCAATATAGTCGACGTTGACCTAACTCATATATTGGTCTTTTTATAAACTCAAGTAAAAATTTGATGATTTATGTGATAAAAACACACTTTAATGATTAAATTGAAAATAACAAAAAAGTTTAATGATTTTTTTATCATTAAATCTATTTAAATAGAATGCCAAAGAAGATAAATTTAATTTTTGGTTAATATAATATCAAAACAAAGAACATAAATAGACGGTTAATAAGGCTCTTAATGAAATTTCAGATTTCAATTTCTCTCTCTCCTTCCTTTTTGTATCAAAAAGTACTGTGCGATAAATGAAGGATTTCTGAAAGGATTATTCATATGTTGATGGACGAAATTCAAGAGATAAAGCGGTAAAAATCAATGAAATGAAGCATGTTCCTTTCGGATAGAAGGGATCAGGCATCATGACAAGACTTCATTTTTACAAATAGCAAGAAGAAACAACAATAACAAGGCCGAGAAAGGCGAAAATACTTCGATTTTTGAGGTGCCTGTCGAAAATGATGCTAGGGTGGATGTGGATCAACTGAGCAGACCCTGCGCATTTTTGCACAACTGGAAGCTGGCCTAATATACCAACCACAAGTTGGAAATATCGAACATCATGGTATTCACAACCAGCAATAACTTAAATAGCAAAGGAAATGACGAATCATTGCTCATAGCAAGATCCTGGTCCAGTTGGAGCACGTCGGGCATAGAAATTTGTGGCTGGGGCAGCTTGAACATCTCGCCTAGTTAAAAGGCACCTGAAGTATTCATACCTCCATAATACAGTCGATGTAGTATTTCCCAATGTTGTGTTTACAGTGTTGCTCCATAAACGCTCTGAGAGTTTGATGATGAATAGAAGCATTAGTAATGAGCAGCAGGTGGTGGTTGCGATGCTAATGAGAAACAAACTTCAATATAAAAAATATAACAAGACAATACATGGATACATATCTTAAATCATCTGATATCAGAACGATATTATCAAAAATAAAAAAGATGAAATACAAGGTAGAAACAGCTTCGTTACTAAGGATCAATAGCAAAATAGGCCAAAATTTCCTTGTTTCCCAGCTTTTTCTCATTTTTGTTTATTACCTTTGTAACATTAAATATCTTACCCGCATGACATTTATACAGATGAAAGGGTCCTTATCTTTCTTTTACTTCCTTAATATTAAAATCAACCACCTTTCTTCAGGTTTTTCTAGCTTTATCTACCACTCTCCAAACACAACAAATCTTATAACATGTCAAATTAATACATAACCAGTTCTTTTAATCTTACCAAGAAATTAGAAAAAAGCAGTTCTGTTAAGATCATGCACATACACTCTCTAATGATGTGGGACACCATGTTAAGTTTTACCCAATTGGGAGCCATGCAAAATTAGAAGGGAGAGAGGGTTACAACCAAGTTTCTGTTGACTAGGCCGGTTGACCTATTTAGCCAGTTACTAATGTCTTAGGGAGATGGATTAGTAGGCCAAGGAAGTGCATTTATACAAACGCTTACTTGTAACTTTGTGAGAACCAAGAACAACATAGTAGACCAAGCAAACTAGCGGTTTACCCTAACAAATCAATAATGCTCTGTTTGGTTCGATAGAATGGAATGATATAGGAATGAAATAAATTTTACACTATTTGTTAGTTCATTTATGTGTAAGGTTCATTCCTTACTTTTCATTTCCACAAGTTTGTGTATTTCTAAACCTACTCTCCAAGATGAAAATTATCCATTCCATCACAACCAAATTTTACACACAATTTATCATTTCTCCATTCCCATACTCTTATATTTTTTATGATCCTTGTCTTCCACCTCTATTTTTCTTCTTATCCACCCATTTCATTCTCATATCATTTCATTTCGTCCAACCAAAAGCAACCTAAGGGGTACGTTTAAATTGGGCTAATGGAGTGGAAGGAGAAATGAAATATCATAACGAGTAACTATAAGGGAGATGTCAAAATTTTATGATAACTATGGGGAGGGTGGGAAAATGATTCATTCATTCCCTGGAGAAATTTCATTCCTTGAGTAATGAGGAGGAAGGGTCCATTCATCTTCATTGTCATTGTCCCTTCGACTCCTCATGTCTCATTCTACCATCAAATTTTATGAAATTCCGTCTAATTTTTTATCTAATACCCTTCACATTCCATTACTCCAATCCAAACGCACCCTAAATATTATATACTATGGTGTAGATTTTTATTGACTAATCAATCTTCCGGTGTCCAAACTACAGATTCAAATTACGTGAATATATTATTTTTATTGACTAATCAAGAGGTTAATATTTGAGTTAAAATAATATATTCACGTAATTTGAATCTGTAGTTTGGACACCGGAAGATTGATCTGCGTCAATACTAGAGAAGTAAATTGCAAATACTGACAGAAAATCATTCAATTCTGCAAATGTATAATTTGAGAAAATTCGCTTGGCCAGTTCTTTTTGTAAATCAAGGTTTTCAACAAGAGGCCATCTTTTTTTACCAGTCATACCTGCAGCAGCCGCAGCTCTAGGCCATATTGTTTGTTGAACATTTGAGGCGTCTACAGTCTCACTCCACATGCAAACTTCTCCCCCAAGAACAAGTTCTTGCTGCGAAACATCACTTATTCCTTCCAGTGGATCAGCATTATAAAATCCATCCCAAGGAATATCCAAGTGGTCAAGATACCAAACACCCTGGTTGCTATAAATGCATCTAAATCCTTTTGCAACAGCCTTGGGACAAACACCGGGACCCAACCTGTGCTAACAATTTTTCATGCTTTAAATACTTAACACTAGTGGCTTAGTACCTCACTAAAATTGCAGGACATCTAAACAAAACTCACCAGTTATGAACCACAGTCCGAGGATCGAGTTTATCTGCAAATGTGTTGAAAGTTTCTTCCCTAAGATGAGAAAAAAAATCCAAATGTCACATCATCTAGAAATGATAAAATATTGTCCTCATAATAACCACCTGAAAAAATATCCTTATAACCTTTTTAAAGTTTTCTAAAATCTTCACAAGTCAAATGCTGCCTCAAGGCTACAAGAAAGAGAATTCCAAGAATTCTGTCTTATAGATAGCAGAAAGCACATAGAACATCATTATGGTATAAAACAAAGGCATACCAGTTGACAGGGGTCCAGTCTTTTGATATAGCTATTTCTTGAGCTCGGAGAACAAAATATTGATATGCTTCTTTAGCAGTCATGTTGTGTTCTTGAAGCCTGCATATAAAATGTTTAAAGATCAGAAAATGTATGGACACAGTCAAAGTAATTATATAGTAATACTACATTAAACTGGAAGGAGAAAATATATGCACTTATAGCATCTTTCATATAAAGGCAACAAGAAACTCGAATAAGAAAGGTCCAGAGTTTTCCCTGAAACAAATCATGCCAAGTTTTCTCCATTCACACAGAGTTGCAGTATAAATACGGAGTAACAAATAATAGACTAATTTACAGACTACAAGTTTTGCCATGTCCTTAGACTAATAGAAGTCCTCTACTAATTATGAAGTCAACAATCACATAATTTAAATAATTGATTAATTGATGTTAGTGTGATTCCATGAAACATAAAGGGTGTACCACTGCTTCACATGTGGAGTGGAGATCCAACAATCTGCAAATAAGAACACCAATGGCAAACAATAAAAATCAGAAGATAGCATTATCTAATGAAAAAGTATGCCTGCTCAGAGCTCACATATATATATATATATAGAGAGAGAGAGAGGCACAACTCAAGCATTTAAATTAAATTATTCCACATTCAGAAAGTTCTGAGGGGTTTTTAGAAGCACTTTGGCTTTGTATATACTGTCATGATCAATAAATTGCAATTTTAATGCCATTAGTGTTACTCGATTATTTAATCACCTCATTTTTAACTCATTGCCTCATCCAACGTTATCTGGTACATTTAAAAAGGTAGCATTAACATTGGAGGTAAATCAGACCAATGATAGAAAGCAAATACGTATTAGCAATATGAGGCAGCAAAACCTGACCTGTGACGATAGTAATATAACAGAATATTACACAAATTATACAATTATATAAATAAAATAAGATAGGAGAATAAAATGGAGAAAAGGAAAACAAAACCATGTAAGATACATATAAATGATACTCAAAATACCATAAAAAGATTTACATTTAAACTTTTTCTTAGTACACGTGAAATCCTGAAACTTAGTTTGAAATATAGTTTAATTGATCTTGACTGAAAAAGAATAAAAAAATAAAAAAGATCCAGCAACATAGTTGCTGAAAAATTTCAATGAACTCATACAGCAACTTAGAAGTAACAATCCTAATGCGAACAAATACAACGTGACTCTTTTTGTGGAATAGAGGGAGTATCATGCATTGGTTGCTTTTATGGTGATTGGTAAACCAACACCATTCTTATATAACATGATAGGAAGTACACATATGCTTAAATATGAAGCCCACATAAAACATCTGTACACACAATTCTAACGCCGCAAATAACCAAATTCAGTAAACCACAATATTGTGAAAGATGTCAATGTAAATGTAATTTTTTGCCAGAAAAATCATTCCTGAAACATGATTCCTTTAACTAATGCTGATGAAAAAACATATATAACAGCTTTAAACCAGACGTGTAGAAACTCTAGCTAAAGTTGGCTTAAGAGGACCATGACAACACTAATTCAAACGGACAATTATTATTTCTTCAAAATAGCCTCACACACATGTTACCAATTCCATATTTACTAATTTCAATATTCATATACTCCCTTCATTCCACAAAAAGAGCAACATCTCATTTTGTTTATACTAGGTTGTGAAATCCTAAAATTCAAATTGTAACAAGAATTTAATAATGTTTTCAAATAATAAAGAGTTTATTATGTTGAAATTTTAATGTATTAGCAATGTTAATCATTTTATAATCGAAATCAATCAAATTCAAATCAACTTTTAATGATAGATAAAATACTAGATTACTTTTTGAAATGTTGCTCTTTTTTGGAATGGAGGGAGAAACATTTTATGTATATAGAAGTTTTGTCACCTCGTTACATTGTTTATCGTCCATCAACTCCAATCTAGCTTAAAATTAAATGTTCCTTGCACAGCAGATCACTTTTATAGTGAATTTATTTTTTATGAAAAAATTAACTAGGAGTACACAAACTTTAATGTAAAGAAGTAATTCTCCATAATTAAGAACTAGTACTAACCTGTATTAACCTCATCCCCACCTAAGTGGAAGAGCTCAAATGGGAAAATCTTTCTCATATCTGCAAACGAAATTATGAATAATGAAAAAGATTTAGAGGACAAAAGGAAGAACATACTAATAGCATTTAAAATAAATATGAAGATTTTCTAGCAACGATACTTTCATTTCAGGTTTACGGTTGAAGCATTGATATTATTAATTTTACAAATTTAGAGTCCTTCTAGATTGTTGGCGTGTGAAGTCTAATCTAATGCCATGTTTGAGCGTTCTCTGATGAAAAGGAAGGGATTGAACAATGACTTATTGATGCAAATTGGTGCATTCTGACAGAAGGAACTCAGCAGTGGAAATCTTAATTGAATCTGGCACAAGACACGTGCACGTTAACGAAACTGGCTCAAGGCGTGGACACGTGCTTAGAATTTGTCTATCTAGAGCAATTTGGATGGGAATTAGGGATAAATATGAAAATCAAGGAATTTGATCCTCTCTAGGATTGGAAAGGACGATTTTACTATGATAAAACCTTCTCTTTTTTTTCCTTTTTTTTTTTTTTTGTTACACAAGAGGTCACTGCCTAAATACTCATGTACAAACTCACACACCCATCAATTATCTTGCAGGGTTTTTTATTAGCCTACAAGCCCTGACCTCCTTACTGTTCACTTTACAGAGGAGGTAGTCGATTACCGGTTGGGCCAACGGCAAAGTCAATAACTCTTTGTAGAATACACTAAGGAGTTTGGCCTTATATCAATTTATTAAAGAGATTTAGGATTTATGAATCACGAGTTCTTCGTACTTTTGAGAAAAAAGGAAGATTGTGTGGTTGTATTTTCTTGTAACCTTCACCATCTAGTGATTGTTCATAACCCATGGTTTTTTTTTTCCTTTTGCGATTTGCGAAGGGTTTTTCCACATAAAATTCTTGTGTTCGTGTAATTGTTCTTTTCCATCTTGAGTAATTTCTTTTGTTGGTTTCTGTTGCGTAGTTAAATTTACTAAGAACTGTTGTCAAAGCTAAGGGTTATTCAGACAATTGAGATATTCGTTTGAGTTGGAGTGATTGCAAAAGATGAAAAAATTAAAATTGAAAAGTTCAATGGGCAGAATTTTGCATTTTGGAAGATACAGATGGAGGATCGGTTATACCATAAATATGTTATACAATAAATATCTGTATATTGGAGGAGAAAAAACCAAAATCGATGTTGAAGGGGGACTGAAAAAACCTAGATCGGAAGGCGTTAACCACAATCAGGTTATGTGTCATCTCAGGTGGCGACACATGAATTAATGGAGGTTCTTAAAAAGCTTTATGAGAAACCATCTGCTTCTTATAAAGTCTTTCTCACGAAGAAGCTGTTCCAGATGACTATGGGTGAGACAGAATCTATAGCGAAGCATCTGAATGAATTCAACATAATTATAAATCAACTAGCTCCGATAAAATAGGAATTGGATGATGAAGTTCTTGCTCTGTTGTTTTTGTGTTCCTTGCCAGAGAATTGGGAAAACGTGGTAACGACGGTTAGCAATACAGGGACCAGAAAGCTGGAATTCAACAATGTGGTGAGTTGTATACTCAGTGATGTGATGCGCAGAAAAAGTGCACACAGTCGGGGTCAGGAACCGTTTTGGCTGTTGAAAAGGGAAGAAAGAATAACAAAGTGGAGGTTTGAACAACATGAAATCGAAATCTAGAGGAAGGTCCAAGTCTAGAGAGAAATATGAAAAGAAGTCAGGCTGCTGGAAGTGTGGAAAACAAGGTCACATTAAATCGAATTGCTTGGACGGCAATGGTGACAAAGCGAAGTAGTACAGTTGATGAAGCTAACATGGTGACTACGGATGAGGAACATGTATATGGTGATTTATGTTTGTCGGCCTCAGTAGATGTTAGTGGTGATTGGTTTATTGATTCCGCTGCTTCATATCATTGTACGTCTAGTGATAGTTACTTCTTAGATTATGTTGTTGGTAATTTTGGAATTGTGACATTTGGCAATGGGAAAAGTGTAGAGTTGCCAGCAAAAGGACAACACTATTTAAATTGACAGGTGGGGGTAATTTGAAATTGAGGAACATTCCATAGTTGAGGAAAAATCTCATCTCCGCATCAAAACTTGATAAGGAGGGCTATGCAATGAAGTGAATTTTGGTGGAATATAATGGAGGATAACCAGAGGTTCCTTGATGGTGACCAAGGGTAATTTGAGAGGTTCCATGTATGTCCTGAATAGTACAAAGGAAGTCTTTGCATTGGCAGCATCGGATGATGAGAATTCCATGTTATGGCACCACAGGCTTGGTCATTTGAGTGGGACTGGAATGCGAAATCTGCACTCAAAATAGTTATTACCTGGTGTCAAGACAATTAACTTCGACTTCTGAGAGCACCGTGTGATGGGAAAGCAGAAGAGAGTTTCTTTCTAAAAAGCAAGAAAGAAGGTGTGGTCTGAGAAACTAAAGCTGGTCTACTCAGATATTTGGAGGCCTGCTCAAGAGAAATCCTATGGAGGTAGCTCTTATTTTGCTTTATTTATCGATGATTCTACTAGGAAGACATGTATATTCTATGAAACACAAGTCTGAGGTGTTTGATATCTTCAAAAAGTGGAAAGACCTCGTTGAGAATGAAACAGGAAATAAGGTGAAAAGCCTGAAAACTGATAATGGGATGGAGTAACAGGGTGGCTTCAACGAGTTTTGTTCTGAGCATGACATTTGGAGGGTGTTTACAGTCAGAAACACACCACAGCAGAATGGAGTTGCTGAAAGGATGAACAGAACTATTTTGGAAATGGATATGAACACGAGAATACATGCTGGTCTGCCTTATCAGTTTTGGGGTGCAACTGTGAATACAACAGCTTTCTTGATCAACAGAAGTCCTGCAAGGGCTTTGGATGGTGGGATTCCAAAAGAGAAATGTTCAGGAAAACAGGTAAATTATTCTTTTCTCAGAACTTTTGGTTGTATTGCTTATGCATTGTGTTAGGTCCCAAACGAAAAATACTAGGAGGGTTGAATAGGATTTTCAAAATTTTTACTTTGCTTAAAAACTTTCTTACTGAAAACGTCTTTCTTGCTTAAGCAAGGTTTGAGAAAGTTTACTTAGGAAATTTTGAAGGCAACGGAATAAGATAACCCCTCTTAAGTATAAGGCTAAGGAGGCAGTACTAAAGCAAGAGCAGCAGATATAAGCAGGATAAAAGATACAAGCAATAGATAAAAATAAGTAAGAGATGAGATAGTATTTTAATAGTGGTTCAGCAATGCCTACTCCACTCTTCTTCTCTTCTTACTTAAGAGAAAGCACTCACTATAAATAAAAGTTCACATAGAACTTAGTACAAGACACTTGGTCCAATTTACAGAAAAGTCACTTAGACCTGTTGAAGTCACACAGACTTCTAAGTAACTTAGACTTCTCTAAAGATATATAAAAGCTTGTTTGGTGACTTTCAAGTATGAACTCCTTGTTGAGTAGATAGCCAACAGTCTGTTCAAGCTTGTGAGTTTGATTGCCTTGCTGAAAGTTTTAGGATGTCAACATAAAAGAATTTTCTTGGTTGTTCACTAGTCATAAATGAAATTTATGACTAGTATTTTTATCTTCTCCAAAAGAATGAGTGTTGCTAATTCGGAAAAGAGTTGTTGGAGAACTTTCTAGAGTTGTTAGAGATTTATCCTTAAAGGATATTTGGCCGTCGGATTATATTTATCCATCAGCAGGTAATTGGCCATCGGCTGATATTTGCTCATCAGCAATTAATTGGCCATCGGCTGATATTTGTTCATCAGCGGATATTATCCATCTATTGGTATTTGCTCATCAATGGATAATTTGACCATCAGCTGATATTTGGTCATCGGAGGATATGCTCTACATAAGTGGATAACTTCTTGAGTCATCTGATACATCATTGCTTTGTTGATGAAGTTTTGCTGATGATCAACCTCGTATGAACTAGTCTTGCTAAAAGCTACTATGCTTAAAATCATCCTAACAAGTAGGATTTTATTCTAAGTTCTTTTACAACCATTCAAGCAAGGACTATATTACATTATCAATTTCTACATCATCAATTTCAAATAAAAGTCTAAATACTTTAATCAGTGAAAGTACGCATACGCAGGGGTTGACTTAACACATTGTTTGACAAAAACTAATAGGAAGAGGCTAGATGTTAAATCAATGAAGTTTGCTTTCATTGTGTATAGTGGTGATGAGTATGGGTACTGTTTGTGGGATTCGGAACGGAACAATGGAACAAGGTCATCAGGTCTTGGAATGTGGCATTCAATGAGAGGTGCATGTAAAAGGATAAACTACAACCGAGTGCTAAATTGGATCAGAAAGAGTTGAAGATGATTTTGCAGAAGGGATTATTCCTAACGTTCATTCTGATGAGTCAACACTAATGAACCTGCTAGTGAGGCTACAGGTGGAGATCATGGTGATGTGATAATCTTCAAGAAGAGGAACCCACAACTCCCCTTAGAAGATCCATAAGATAGAAACGACCCCCTTAGATGTATTCCTCAACCATAAATTATGTCTTGTATACTGACACCAGTGAGCTAGAATGTTTTGAGGAGGCAATACAAGATAGTACCAAGGTGAAGTAGGAGCTTGCCATGAAAGAGAAGATGAATTCTCTGAAAAAGAATCAAATTTAGGATTTGGTCAAGCTACCAACAAGGAAGATGGCAATGTTCAATGAATAATTGTACAAGGTGAAGAAAGAGGCCGGGGCTAAGAAGAAATACAAAGCCAGACTTCTTGTGAAATGTATGCACAAAAGAAAGGTGTTAAGTCCAATGAAATATTTTCTCTTGTAGTGAAGATTAGGGGTGATCATTCAGTTAAAACCGAAAATCGAAATATCCATAATATTCAAAACCATATTATCAACTGAAAATTCAAATAACCAAAAACCACAATAACCATATTATTATTCAGTTATTACGGTTAAAACCAAAATTTTTAAATAATAAAAAAAATTAAAAGAAATTAATATTTAATTGAGGATCCAGCATGGAATTAATGAATATCCCCTATAAATCTTCCAATCAATGTCGATAGATTTAATGATAAACATAATATTATTAATGCATAATTACTTTTGCAATAAGTTCAATAACAAGTCTACAAAATTTTAAAATATGAAATCTAAATCCAGTACAATTAAAATCATCTCATATTTTAATATAACACCACAAAAACGGGGGACAGTAGCTTTCTAGCTAAACATTAAAAAAAACTTATTGGACACAAACCGGTATTAGTAACTAGAAAAAAATATTAATTAATTTATTTAATAATAAAATTTCAGTTATTCGGTTAACCATATTAGAAAATTTCAATAACCAAATAGTAAACCGAAAACTGTAAAAAAAATTCGATTTTAGCCGAAAAACTGAAATATTTCGGTTAAAAAAATTCAGTTCGGTTCTGTTTAAACCGTTTTTTGCTCAGCCCTAGTGAAGATGACCTCAATCAGAATATTGTTGAATCTAGTAGCAGTTAGAAGATTTGCATCTTGAGCAATTAGATGTTAAAACAGCGTTTCTTCATGGGGACTCGGATGAAGAAATCTATATGTGTCAACCAGAGGAATTTGAGGTTAAAGAGAAGGAGAAAATGGTCTGCAAATTGATAAGGAGCTTATATGGCCTCAAGCAAGCTTCTAGGCAGTGATATCTGAAGTTTGACAGGTTTATATCGGGTCTCAAGTACAAGAGATGTCACTCAAATCACTGTCATTATCAAACGTATTTTGATGATAATTACATAATTCTTGCCTTATATGTTGATGATATGCTTGTTACAAGATCAAATATGCAAAGAATTCACAGTCTCAAGAAAAGTTTGTCTTAAGACTTTTGAGATGGAGGAGTTGGGGGAAGTGAAACAAATTCTTGGCATGCATATACGGAGAGATAGAAAGGAGAAGAAGTTGTGGCTATCTTCCGGAAACGATTCAACATGGATAAGGTAAAGCAGTTTCTACCCCATTGGCGGGTCACTTCAAGCTCACAAAAGATATGTGTCCTTCAACAGATGACGAAAAAGAGTACATGTGAAAAGTGCCTTATTCTTCTGTGATAGGGAGTTCTTCTGCGATAAGCAGTTTGATGTATTCTATGGTGAGTACAATGCCAAATATTGTACATGCAGTGAGAGTTGTCAGCACGTACATGCACAACTATGAGAGAAGCATTGGCAGGCAATGCAGTGGATTTTGAGGTATCTCAGACCACAGGGCATTGTTTATGTTTCGAAGGTCCTAATGTTGTTGTGCAGGGGTATGTTGATTCGGATCAGTCAGGAAACAAGGAAAACAATAAGAGCAATGCCAGTTTTGTTTTTATAGTGGGAGGAACCGCTGTGAGCTGGCATTCGAAGCTATAGAAGATAATGACTCTATCAACCACAGAGGCAGAGTATGTTGCCGCCACTGAAGCAAGCAAATAGATGATTTGGCTTCAGAGGTTTATGGAAGAGTTGGGTAAGAAGTAAAGTGATTGTATACTATCGAGTGATAGTCAAATTGCAATCAATTTGGCTAAGAACCCAGTTTTTCATTCAAGGACGAAGCATATCCAATTACGGAATCACTTCATTAGGTAACTTCTGGAAGATGGACGGTTTATCTTTGAGAAAGTTAATGGGAGTAAAAATCCAGCTGATATGTTGACAAAGGTCATTGACAGGGCGAAATTAAGCTTGTGCTCAGCTTTAATTAACCTCAAGTGATGATCGGGTTTGCAGTGACGAATGGTGGAGCTATTGGTGAGGTGCATCAATTAGTCTTCAAGTGGGAGATTGTTGGTGTGTGAAGTCTAATCTTATGTTTGAGTATTCTCGGATCAAAAGAGATTGAAGAATGACTTAATGCAAATTGGTGCATTGTGATAGAAGGAACTTAACAGTGGAAATCTGAATTGAATCTGGCAAACTGGGCACGTTAACGAAATTGGCACAAGGCATGGACACGTGCTGTCAGAAGTTGGAATCTGTCTATCTGGAGCAATTTGGACATGAATTAGGGGATAAATATGGAAATCAAGGAATTTGATCCTTTTTAGGATTGGAAATCGCTAAGGACGGTTTTACTATGATAAAACTTTTACCATAACTCTTTGTAGAAAAGACTTAAGGAATTTGGTCTTCCATCAATCTATTGAGAGATTTAGGATTTATGAATCACGAGTTCTTCGTACTTTGGAGAGAAAAGTAAGATTGTGTGCTTGTATTTTTTTGTAACCTTAATCATCTAGTGGATTGTGTTCGTGTGATGGTTCTTTTTCATCTTGATTAATGTTTTTTTGCCAGTTTTCATTGCGTTGTTAAATTCTCTAACATAAGCTTTAATAAGATGGTTGATAATTTGAATGATATATTAAGCTACCATCTAGAACCCATGTACTCTTGAATAGTTTGTAATGAAAGGATCGGGTTTAGTAGGCATGTTGGCTGACTTGAATCTGTTGGAGATCTAATCAAGGATACCACAATTAACTAATTAATCGTGCTCTGCACATGAGATCAGGAAACATTGAATCAAGCAGCTAGAAGAGAACAAAACCAAACCCTTAGAAACATGATGGATCTTACTTGACAAACATACATGTCACATGAAGAACTTGATGGATGCATAATTTTTTACAGAATCTATGAAAATCCATGCTGATTGAAATTATTCATCTAAATAAGCAGTAACCACAGAAATGCAGCCCGACACTTGATGATGGAAATCAAACCATATTAAATGAACATTAACCTGTCAAAATTCCAGTAATAACATCAAATGTGGAGTTTTTGGAAACGTCAAGAGGTTCTTTACAAGAAAGCGAAGGCCAAAGATCGGGATATCCAGTGCCCCTGTATGAAATGCAATCGAAGTTTGAAATATGTTGCTTATATAATGTACCTTAGTCCAGCACAAGAAATGAACTAACAATGGGATGTAGTTGACGTAACAAAATGTACTAAGCTCACTTTCTTTGAACCTGGACATCTTGTCAATAATAGAAGAGGGATTGTTGTGCAGTTGAAATACTGTTTTTCACTTCTTTCAGTTAATTTCATTTACCTGAATTCTTTTTATCTTTGTTGCATGTACAGGAACGCATAGATTAGATAAAGGTTTGTCATAGAGATGCCTAATTTTAACACATTTGTTTCAATGCACTCCATTCTATAAAATAACATCAAGTGTATGTTGAATTTAATTCATGTCATCATTATATTTATTTGATGAGCTTTATTCTTAAGAATTTTTTTTTTAACATCTAGTTAGCAGTAGTTTCTTATATAGTATATTGGTATAAAATTTTCAAACTCATACTGACAAAAATTAAGAAGATTTATACTGCTGTTAAATGTAAAAGCATGTTAAATTGTTTTAAAAAGTCGGCTTATTTTTATGTTTTGGAAAGGGTTGATTGTATATTAACTACCCTATGTAAAATTTCCATAGGTATATTGTAAATGTTTACTTTTTATAAATGAGATAATAAATAAATCTGGATAACAAAAAACACAAATATTGGAATTCTAAAATTACAATCTAACAGTGTTTACCATGACTCTGCATGACCAGGAACATCTATCTCAGCCATGACATTGATACCTGTATCAAATGAAAATAATCATCAAAACAAGAACTGCAAATTGCAAGATGAAACTCATTATGTGGCGTTTACCCCCAAAAAAAAATTTCATTATATGGCAACACTTGGAAAATATTCAGAAATTAGAACTCTATGACGTAAGCTATGACTTGGATGACATGTCCAGCCGGATACATGTAATTTGAATAATCTGAAAGTGGAATGACTCTATTTTGCCAATTTTTACACTAAATGAAACATCCCATCAGATTCTTGTCTTCATGTGGAGGATTGGGAAAGAGTGCACCAGTGAAAAATACCGAATCAATGTACCACAGCCTCATACCAGTTGGGAACTTTATCTACAAGTCGCAACATATAGTATTTGGGAACACTGATTTTGCTCAAGTACAGATCACATGTCACTCTCATATTTTCCTGAGAGAAATCTTTTGTTGCCAACTATTGTTAAGAAACTTCAATAGCATTCAACCAATAATAACGTACCTCTCGCTTTCCCAAAACTTCAAGCGTTGACATATCAAGAAGTCATGAAATGAAAAAACACAATTAGCATATTGCATGCAGAAGAAGATAATAAACAAGGAAATAAATGAAGTTTAACACAAAATTAGAGATTATAATCAACATGGCAACTTAATTCATTGCTTCTTGTAAGAATAAAAAAAGCTTTATTTGCTGACAAACATTATATAGTGATTTAAGTAAACATACAAGCTTACGATCTTCAAAAGAGGTTGGCCTGAAAGACATTTAAAACCTCACAACTAATAAAAGACCAAGGTAAGAAGAAAAATCTTACTCGACTATTTCATAAGCGTCTTCAACAGTGTAGCGCTCCCACTTTGAATATGCCCCTTTCCACAACTTTGGATATGTAGGTACTTCGAGAGGAAATGATTCCTCGTCTATGATGTGCCAATGAAGGACATTCTACTGAATGCAATTATTGATATTAAAATAAATATGAATTTGTGAGCAGAGCACAGGACTGAATTAATCCTCAATACCCTCTCATAATTTCCACATTCATACAATGCAGGAAAACATAAGGAAAGTAATATGTCTTACTAGTTTAGCATATGACATTGATTCAATAACATGCTTTATTACGTCAACTGGTAAATAGTGCCTTGAAGTATCTGCAAAATTATGTGAATAGTTATCAACATTTTATTTCAATACTATAACAAGATTTATAAATTGATTACAGACAAGTAACGAGCAAATGCATACCAAGCATAAGACCACGATATACAAACTTTGGTTTGTCTAAGATGTACCATGGCGCCTTGTGCACTTGAATAGTTTTAGTTTCATAATCAAAAGCACATAATTGGCTGAATGTCTGCAAATCAATATAAAGGATAGTATATTATGAACTGAACCCAAATTTATCAATTTAACCTTTTAGACCGTGAACGCATCAAACATTTTGCACTGGTCAAGAAGAATCCATGATTAATGATTCCAAATTTAAGGTAATCGTACAGAATATCATGTATAATGTATATGCAGAATACCAATAAATTAGTATCATAATAAAATATAACATAATGAATGACCCGTGAACACTACTAATCAAATATACATGTATTTACTTGTATCTTTAGGACGTTGCCAGAAGTTTGTCATAACACTACTAAAGAAATCACCGACATACCTCTAGTCCACGTAATGCACCATAAACAGAATTTGCCTGCAATAAATAAGTACAAAAAAGAATTAGCCTGCAATAAATAAGTACAAAAAAGAATTAGCGAGAGCCTATTGCTTTAATGTGAATATAAAGCGACATGTACAGGCCGGTGCCTGAGTCGCGTATTCGCACCTGCTCCCTCCCTCCCACCCACACAAATTCTACGTCAACAACTGTGCATGACCCTGGGCTATCCTGCTGGGAACATCACATGTAACCTGGATTAAACCAACTTCCAACAAATGGCATCAAAGCTTCATTCCAACTTTTGCAGCTGCTATAATAACTAGGCTTGCTCCTACTACTAATACCAACTATACAAAGAGGTTGTGGGTTAGCTTAAATGGTAAGAGCATTCTCTTTCGACGTATATGTCAGGAGATCAATCCTCATGGGTGAGAATTGGGTTAGTAGGAGGGATTTTGCCAATTAAAACATAAAGAACCACACAAAACTATGGTGAACCATTTTATGGAGGAGATCTGACTGTTTATATCAAGTATTAATGTGGTTATGAAGGTTACTTCATGCTTAATCCTATGCATGATATGATTCAATATGTCATTTATAATAGACTGGCTAAGCGTTAGAGTGGTGCTATGAGTGTATTGAATAAAAGCTCACAGAAAATTACTCCATATTGCTAGGCAGAATAAGTGGACAGCATGTTCAAAATATTCGGGAATCCTAAGCTCAAAGAAGTCTTCCAAAACTAGTGAACCTAATGATATGGATGAAACTATGAAAGTGTGAAACTAGTGAACCAAATGATGAGAGCAAAATCTAGTGCTCTAATAGTCTAATCCCTTATCAACATAATGTAAATCAATGCACAGGTGTCTACAGAAGTAAAGACAACCATCTTCATTTCAATATCTAAAAAAATGAACATACAACTTTAGTTGTTAAAAATGAAACCTATCTAAAACATATATATAATGTCTAGTTACTTTCACAACAGGACTTGTAACAACCACTAACTCATGAAAATAGAAAGGAAATAAAGCTACATTGCCATCACTTGTAAAAATTAAGCCACTTGGGATTGGACGTGATGTTACCATGAGCTTGAGAAAATTTCCACGTGATTGCTACTTGTTTTCTAAGAGTTTCCTTACCAAGAGGTTTAAGTTGCAACACTTTTTAGCTGGCCTAGCTTAGGATGAGTACCAGAAATCGATGAACTTCTTAGCTATTTTTTCTGATTTGGGAGGAACTCAACCATGCATAAGGACTTGGATGTTCTCAAGGAGTGCGGTATAATCTGTCATTTCTGTGGGAAGCCAAACAATACCATCTTGGCCAATTACCTCACATTTAGGCTGAAGACTAAGTCATGTATTCACGTATTGAGTATTTGAGTCAAGTTGTTAGGATGCTCTCATAATTTCTGCGTAATATAAATTATATATGTATTTGGGCCGATGGGTTGCAAACATGGATAAAGTGAATTGAACTTCCCTGTCTGAATTCTTCTTCGCCCTTTTCTTCCCTCTAGTCCTATCTTTGTTTCACTTCTATTGTGCAGAGTCTATATCAACTGCTGTTTAGAAACCTTTGTCTACCCCGGTTGGAACCATTAGTTTAACTTAATTCAATCAATTTACAACACTACAGCACTAATACGAATTCATTTCAAACACAGCTTTTTCATATCCTCATATCCGCAAATTTGAACACCATCAAACCACAAAATTATCTCAAATTTACCTCAATTGTGGCCTGACCAACAATGGAAAATGCATTAGTTTTTCCCACAAACAGAGAATAGCTCTCGTTTACCCCAAGCCGAAGCTGAAATTTAACCAAAATCAATCAAACAACTGACCCATTTCAAAACTTCAATCCAATTATCAAACCAACAGAAACAAAGACAAAATTTCGCACCTCTTCATCATCAGAATGAACCACAATAGTAAGCTTGTTAATGTCATACGCTAGTTTCCTCCTTCCCCCAAACATAGATAACTTACTAGACGCGTGCTTAAATATAATTCTTCTGTATCTCTCGAACGCCTCTCTGACAATGACGGAGCCGCCGCCATTTCCGGCGACGGCGAGCGAGAGATCGGGATCGATGGATAGAGTATCATTTCCGGAACTGAACTGAGAGGGCAAGGGCCACAGATACACTAGAGAATCATCAATTGAGCTGATAGGAGGTAGAGTTCGAGAAGAATCACTAGGAACAAATGAGGAAAGAATGAGCGAGAAGATGATTAGGGAAACGATTGAATTAGGATATCGATCAATCGACATTTGTTTGTGCAGAGATAGAGGGAGAGTTGACTAGAGGTTGAAGACGAAGACTGCGATGAGGAGTACGACTTGATAATTTTACTGTTTTGAGTTTTTGACTATTGTTTTTTTTTTTTTGGGGGGGGGGGCCTAATAATTTGCATTAAACTTAAAATGCTGAATGAAAATGTTAAATTAGTTTTGATAAATTTTGAATAGTTATGAGTCAATAAGAATACAAAAATGTTGAATGCTAAATAAATAAATTTGTTATTGACAAGTAAATATTTTTATTTGAAATTTCTTTACAAATCTAATTTAAACTAGTACAAATTTTAAATATAATTTTGTTAAAAAAATTCCAAATAACATTTGCTATATTCGAATTCAGCATTTTCAAATTTCGCGCAACTAGCATCTGAATAAAAAATGCTTCTTTTGTCCTTAAAAGGTCTAAAATCTAAATGACGCCTAAGATTAAGATGGAAAAAGTCATTTTCTTTGTCTTAATATTACTTTTGAATGTGTGATTTTAAAATTAAACAAAAAATTAATTCTGTAGGTTAAAGTGAGAAAAAGAAAATAAAAGGGAAAGCTCACTTAACTTTTTATAACAAAAGTTCTTTTTTAGACATTCTTTTCTTTTTAGATCTTTTGGATGGAGAGAGTATTATCTAAGTTTTCCTCTATATTCAAAAAGTCAAATAAAAATTCATTCTTAAAATTTTTCTAATCAATGATTATATTTTACTACCGCGATCGACAAAATTCATGCAACTTCTTTTAAATTTTAACAAACGTCACACTAGATGGAATACCAATGATATCCAACAAAACTAACAACAAGAAGAGAAGAAATCACCTATTATTTCTATCGATAATATTTTGAAATTCGTTTTAGCTCTTTTAAACTCAATTTCAAACATATCCAACTGAAATAACATAAACCTATATATGTATGCATACGCAAAATGTAGATACAACAATTTAAACAGTAATCACACTAAAATTGGTCAAATTATTTTGAATTAATTGGTTTAAATCGAACAAGTGACTATATTGGTGCAGTTTTAATTTGAAACCTAATGAACTAGTACATGTGTTGTTAGAAGAAAATAAGCTAAAATGTTTGTAGAAGGAGGTCGAATACAAACAAGCTAAAATGTTTGTAGAAGGAGACTGAATACAAACACAACTTTTTCGTTCTTAAAAACTTAACTAACACAAATTGGAATATCTACAATATCCAGAAAAACAATAAAGATATTTAAAAATAATACACAAATATTCAACTTAAAATAGTTATATTATAACTTGTCTTTTTCTGAAAATCTGTATAATCACAAAGTGATTAAACAGCTATGAATCTATAAGTGTTTACAGCTTCTTGTTTCACACACTAGCTACGTTTTTCTCTCTAAATATATCTTAAGAACTATTATAGAGTTTCTCTTCTAATGTGTATTACTGTTGACAGAGATTTTTCTAAGCTTTATGATATCTTGAGTTTTTTTCTCTCAACTTGTTTTTGGTAGCGTATAACAATTTTTCCATATATAGGAGAACAAATGTAGAATTCATGTACAAGTCATGTTTCTTTTCCAATATAGTTGTAGTATGTCATGTTATTGTCCTTTCGGAGATACACATGTCACACTGCTATTGACTATTGTTGGTTCTGTTTTTGTCTTTATTCTCCATACATTTCTAGTATAAAGGTTGTTATTGGACCACCAGATTTCAAGGAATATCTTCTCACTCAGTTATACCCCTTGTTTTTTTGTCAAGTATCAGTGGTTTGCATGTAAGTCCTAATGATGAGTGGACTAGGTCATAACTATCTCCTGAATATAAGCCCTGATGTTGACTTGATCAATGTTTCTAGATCCCCTAATGACAAGTCCTGATGAAGACTTGATCAGTGTTTCACTATCCACTGATGATAAAACCTACTTATACCTACTGATGACATCCACTGATGCAATTTATAACATTCCCCCTGATGGTTCCCCTGACGGGTTTTTTCATTTATGTTATCCCCTGATTCAGTAATGGAACTTCCCCTTATGGTTCCCCTGATGGGTTGGTCCTTAGATGTCATCCCCTGATACAGTATTTTAGGCTTTCCCTGATGGGTTTTCCTGACAGGTTTTTTCGCTGATGCCTTTTTAAATATTAACATTTTTATCCACTGATGTTTTGTTGGCTTTTATTGGAACGCCTGATATGAGAAATACTTGAACATTAAGTACAACAAACATCCCCTAACACTATCAAGTCCTTTTTAGTTATCCACTGATGACTTGCCTAGTGCAATTAAACTCATCTCCTGACGGACTATTTTGTTCATCAGTGAATGCTTATTTGTGCAAATATACTAAGGTTTATAGAATACCTTGAGTATTTACAAGTGCACAATTATTGATTAACATCTAAATCATCATCAACATCATTTATACCTAATAGGTGTCGGTGTTAGTATTGTGTAGTTTTAACTTTTTACTTCCCAAAGAATGATGTGTTAACTACACTTATACTTTTATTTTTCTTACTAAGAGATATATAATTAAATTAAAAAATATATTTAAATAAATGTTATATTAATTTCTTTTAATTTTACATATTAGTGCTTCAAACATTTCAATTAAATTAATTTTATATCTCATAATCTTTTATTAAATACTTGTATGTCATTTCATAAATAAAAAAAACATATATTACATTTATTATATAGTATTCTTCTTAATGTTGTTACTGTGGTACGATGTAAATCGGTGCGTCAGTGATGTGATTTTAGTTTGAAGGAATTTTGAACGGGTATTAGTACAATGCAGTTTTATTGCAAGAATATTTTATGAATGATGCATAACTAAATCATCTAAATTAAACTATTGTCGTCCCTAAATTTATCTATGCAATACTTTTTGGCAAATAACAAAAACAAAACAAAACAAAATCTAACGTAAAAGACTTTGTTAAACCAATATCAAATTTTCTTTTTAATGAAAAATAAAACTGTGGCAAACTAAGGCTACAATCAAGATAGTTTTAACTATTTTTGTGGTACAATAAATGTTAGATATAAATGATGATGATAATTCTTTTTATATGAATAATTGTGCATCTATAAGTACTCAAGGTAATCTATAAACCTTAGTATTTTTACACAAGTTTTGCATCCACTGATGAACGACTTAGTCATCAGGGGATGGTCTACACTGCACTGAGTGAGTCATCAGTGTTAACTTGAACGGACTCGACACTGTCAAGGAATGGTTGTTGTTACTTAAAAAAATATAAGTATTCCGCATGACAGACATTCCAGGCAAAGCCAATAAAGTATCGATGATCAAAAGGACAAGTTTCTTTAAGGGCATCAATAAGAAAAACCCATCAGGGGAAGCCTAAAGATACTTCGTTAGGTGAATGTCTCCATCAGGGGAAGCCATTAGGGGAACCCGACAAGGGATGACTTCGTTAGGGGAAGCCATCAGGGGAACCCGTCAGGCGATGACCTCGTCAGGGGAACGCATTAGGAGACGACGAGTTTGGTGATGACTTAGATTGCCCAGCAAGTTTGGCGATGACAAAAGATCAACTCGTCAGTGGAACCCTTCAGTGGATAACAAGTAGGTCAAAACATCAGTGGATAAATGAAGCACTAATCAAGTCTCCATCAGGGCTTGACATCGGTGGACAAAGAAACACTGATCAAGTTGCTATCAATAACTTGTCATCAGCAGATCCAGAAGCACTAATCAAGTAGACATCAGGGATTGTCTTCAGTGGATCGTTATGACCTAATCCACAAATCATCAGGACTGACATGCAAATCATTGATACTTGGCACAAAAGTAAGGGGTATAACTGGGAAGATATTCTTTAAAGTTTGGTTATCCAATAACAACTCTCGAGCATTAAATGCACGCAGATCATGGGATGAAAAAGAAGCAACAAAAGCAAATAGCAGTCTGACACACCACTCCAAAAGGACGTTGATGTGACATATTACGGCTATGTTGAAAAAGCAACATGTCTAGCATATGGGTTCACCAACTAATCTGATATATAGATAGAAAGAGTTGTTACACGAAAGACTAAGCAAGAAGAAGAGAAGCCACAACACAAAAACACTAAAAGGAAGCTTTGTAATAGATCTAGAGAGATATATTCAAAGAATATTAGTAACTAGTAAGAGTGGAAAAAGAAGCTGTAATTTTATTACAAAGAAGCTGTAACTCTTTATAGAATTTGTAGCTGATTAATCACGATTGTGATTAAACAGATTTCCAGAAAAACACCAAGCTTTAATACAACTATTTTAACTTAAATACGTGTGTATTCATTTCAATTTCAGTTAAGTTTTTCTAGCCTTGTAGCTATTTCAGTATTTAAATATTAAGTTTTAAAAGAGCAAAAAGTTTGTAGTGTTTGTATTCAATCCCCCCTTCTACAAACACTTGAGCTTATTTTGTTATAATAATAAATCTTTTTTTTTTTATTTTGTTTTTAGGGTTCAATAGATCTACTTTACTAGAATTGACACATGCACTTGTTTTCATAGCCTTCTTAATTTACATGACTACAACCCCTCATTTACTCATTAGTTCCAAAATCTTGTTAAATTAGTGGAGTTAGAAGAACTCAAATCTGCCTTATTCAGCTTTCAACTCCACCAAGCCCCCCGGTCCTGATGGCTTCCATGCCATCTTCTTTCAAAAAAACCTGGAAACAAAATTAGTCCTCACCTCCTCTCATTTGTTAACCAGTCGATTGCAAATGGGTCAATTGCAAATGGGTGCTTCAATGAATTAATCGATAAAACAACAATTTGTCTCATTCTAAGTATGAAGGCACTACGAAAATCCCTTATTTTAGACCTGTCAGTATGTGTAACACCATTTATAAGCTCATCTCTAAAATCATTGTGCTCTGAATCCAACCTCAACTGGATAACATCATCACCCTAAATCAGAAGGGTTTCATCAAAGACCGTCGAGCTAATTACAACTACATAATTGTGAATGAGATTCTTCATTTTTTTCGCAAGAAAAAGAAAGGTAAGACTGCCTATTTGGTTGCTAAGTTGGACCTTGAGAATGTTTTTGATAGCATATCTCGGCCTTAACTTAAGAAAGTTATTCGAAAACACAATTTCCCTCAACACATCTTTAAGCTAATCATTTTTTCAATTTCTCAATTTCTCAATCTTCCTTATTGACAAAATAGAATGTTGGAGTTGGATCATACTTCAACATTATCCTTTTCCAATTAGGAATAGATTTTTTTTTCTATTTCCTATTGGGATGAATTTTATTTTTTATTCCTAATCAGAATAGGTTTCCATTTGGGTTTTGATTTTGGTTTTATTTCCAATTCCTTTTGGGTTTCTAACATTATGTTAGGGGTCAAGTATTGTACAGAAGTAGGCATTGCAAGGCAAAACATCATACAAGGTATACACCTTAGCAGAATGGAGTAGCATAACTACTGAATCATACCCTCATGGATAAAACTAGATGTATGCAAAGTTGGGTTAGCTTGGAGCCTGAGTTCTGAGCAGACACATTTACTATAGCATATTACTTGAAGAATCAAATTCCTACATTAGTGGTAAAGGATCAAACACAATATGAGGTAATATTTGGGAAGAAGCCAAGTATGGGTCATGTTCGTGTGTTTGGTTGTGATATTTATATGCATGTGCCTAAGGAGAAAAAGACAAAGCTACAAATCTGAGAAGTGCAAGTTTGTTGGCTACAAAGATGGAGTCAAGGGGTAAAAATTGTGGAATCCAGAGACCCGGACTATTGTGTACAACAGAAATGTGGTGTTTAGAGAAACACCAAAGGTTGATGTTGTCACTAAAGGTTTACCTTAGGAGACTAGTCATGTTGAGTTTGATGTGAACTTAGTAAGAGATGTGGAAGATAAGGACCCACATGGTACACCAGAAGCTGTTGATGATGATTCTAATGAAGAACAATCAGTTTGGCAGGATGATGGTTATAATGTTCATTTAGATCGTAGAGTAAAGGCTGAACAAGAGTCTCAAGTAGAGCCTAATTGAGGAGATCCAGATGGGTTAGGAGAACACCTAGTAAGTATTCACTTAGTGCTTCTTATGATTTGACATTCACTAGTGATAGAACTAATTTAGTTAAAGAGATGAGAGCCTTGGATGATACTAATCTGTGGGAGGAAGCCAGGAAGGATGAGATACTAATCTGGTTCAGTTACTAGATCAGAATCACACGTAGAAGCTTGTCAAATTTCCTAAGGGTAGGAAGGCAATTGGGTGTATATGGGTATTCAAAAAGAAGCAAAATGCAAATGGTAAAGTGGAAAAGTATAAAGTTAGGCTAGTTGTGAAGGGGTATTCTCAAATAGAAGGAGTGGACTATGGAGAGATCTTCTCACCAGTGGAAAAGCTATTTTCCATTAGAACTATTTTATATATGGCAGTTGCTTATGATATTGAGGTTCAACAAATGGATGTAAAGATAGCCTTCTTTCATAGGGATTTGGAATAGGAGATCTACATGAAGCAGTAGGAGGGGTTTGTGGTCAAAGGAAAAGAGGACTTAGTTTGCAAGTTGGATAAATCCGTATATGGCTTGAAACAGTCACCTCAAATGTGGTATCAAAAGTTTGATAGTTATGCTCAACGGATGAGATTCACCATAAGCTAAGTCGACCATTGTGTATATGTGAAGAGATCAGGTGAGGATTTTGTCATTCTGACTTTGTATATTAATGATATGCATTTGGTGGGTAATAATAAGAAGATGGTCAAAACTGTTAAGGGATTGCTAGCACAACAGTTTGAGATGAAGGATCTTGGGGTTGCTACTTACATCTTGGGCATGCATATACAAAGAGATCGAGGACAAAGGAAACTATGGCTTGGGCAAAGGAAATATGTTGAAAGAATCTTGAAGAAGTTCAACATGTCTGATTGCAAGCCAGTTGGGACTCTTATATCAGTTGGAGTTAAAGTGTATACGAAGTTATCTCCTAAGCGTGATGAGGAAGAGCAAATGGCACCCATTTCATATGTTAGCACGATTGATAGCTTAATGTACGCATTGGTGTGCACTCTACTAGATATTGCTCATTCAAGGGGAGTATTAAGCAGGTATATGTCTAATCTAGGTAAGGAACATTGAACTTCAGATTATGCTTTATGTTTTTGAGGGTGATGGAGATAAGGTGTCTCTTTGTGTGATGGGGTCAGTTGATTCAAATTGGGGTGGTGACTTAGATTGTCGAAGATCGACAAGTGATTATGTATTCAACTTGTTTAGTGGACAGGTTTGTTGGATAAACAAGAGGCAAAGTGTGGTTGCCTTGTCATATACTAAAGCAAAAAACATGGCGTTGACTCATGCAAGGAAAGAAGGAATATGGCTTCGTCGACTATGCAAAGAGCTTGGGGTTAAGAAAAAGTCTGTTGTGGTGAAAGGTAATAGCCAAAGCGCTATAAATTTGGCAAAGAATCCAATCTAGGGATACTTTTGCACTTATAAGCAAGGTGGTTGGGATTTCCACACTTCCATCAATGTTTCCTAGGTGCATTAATAACAAGAATATAATTAGTATATTTGTTAATTCCCTCCTTAACATTCCTATTATTTTTCAGCTTAACCTCTGATGAGTGAGTGGACTTTGGATTAGAGCTTTTGGCTCTAAAGTCATTTAATTTCTTTTTCAGTTCACTAACTCTTTGTTCTAGCATAATCTCCTTGGATTTTTCTTTAGCAGCTCCTGCCTTAACAAATTTTATCTTTTTAAAGGTAGGAGCATTAGCTACTGGAAACTTTTACTTATGCTAGTTTCACTAGTTCCAGTGATTGACAATTCCTCAATCATAGGTTGTTTTCCCTGGACCTTACTATTATAGCCTAGCCCTTCATTTTGACTGGTGCTATATTTTTCTATTGTCTCCTTAACTATTTTAGAGGAGTTAGTCCATTCTTATATGATGTCTTGCTCTTTCTTAAGTTATGCTATTAGCCATTCTTCTATTTGTTTAGCACATGCAAGATCATCTTGTGCCTTTTTGCACTCTTTTCTGACTTGTTCAAGAACACCTAGTTTAGACTCTAAGAAAGAATTTCTATTCTTTAACAGTTCAATGGTTTCAATGAGTCTAGAATTTTCTTTTACAGAGCATTTAAGTGTTCCTTTTAAATGGTATATTTCTTTATACATGTCAGTTAAGCTTTCTTGGCAATCAAATAATGACATAATAGAAGAAATAGACAAGTTAGTTACCTAGGAGTTTTTGGAATTGGGACTTTCAAAAGCGTTACTACTATCAGAGGAGTTGGCCATCAGTGCCATGTTGACATACTCTTCATCCTCTAATTCTGAATCAACCCAATCCTTGTCTTCTATGATCAGTGACTTTCCCTTGCCCTTGTTGTTGTTGAGGAGATCATAGTATTTCCTTTTATAGTAATCCTCATCTCTTGTAGCATCATTGGGCTTCCTTGTCTTTTTGTCAGACTTGGGCTTCCTGCACTCACTAGCAAAGTGTCCAAGAGCATCACAATTGAAGTACCTGAACTTAGAGCTATCAACCTCGCCAAATTGACTTTCTTTCTTTGATGAAAAGACATTGTTGAATCTAGGCTTTCTCCTAGCAAATTTAAGTTTTTTGAATTTTCTAGCTATTAGAGCTAGAGCTTCATCAATGTCTTCTAAATCTTCAGGTGTGCAGAGTTCTTCCTCTACCTCTGCATCTTTAGTTTCTTTATCAGATTCTTGATCAAAATCTCATTCCTTAATGAGAACTCTTTTCCTATCAAGCTTCAAATTACTTGTTTCTGCTGTAAATACAACAAACTTTTCTTTCTTAAAGTCAAGATTTAGCATGCTTCTCTGTTGCACTTCAAGCTCATAAGTTTTGAGATTACCATAGAGCTTGTCCAAGGATATGGTATTCATGTCCTTACCTTCCCTTACAACAGTTGTCTTGGCATCCCATGACTATGGAAGTGACCTTATGAATTTAATATTTGTGTCTATATTCTCATAGACTTTCCCATGCAATCTAAAATCATTGATGAGTCTGTTGAATCTATCATATAGTTGAGTAATAGATTTTCCAGGTTTGGTAGTGAAATACTCATATTGTTGAATGCATAATGACCTTTTGTTGGCCCGTACTTCTTCAGTTCCTTCACATAATATTTGAATGGTTTCCCATATCTCCTTGGAACTTTGGCAGTTGACGACACTATAAAACATATCATTGTCCAATCTATTATAGAGGATGTTTATGATTTTTTTGTCTTTTAGGACTTCCTCATTTTCTTCTTTAGAGATCTTATTTGGCTTTTTAGGTACAAATGTCTTTAGGGTTAGAATGTCATCAACAATACCTTGTGGCACAACCTTTGTGGGAATAACATGTCTATCCTTGAGGATGTCAACATATTAAGAATCAGTTGATTCCAAATGCAAAAACATTCTCTTCTTCCACAAGAAGTATTCTTCCCTCTTAAGCATTGGAATTTTGACATATCCATCCTTCTATCCCATCTTTTGATCTATTGATTGATGTTTTAATCAATAGGCTCTGATACTAATTGTTTGTCCCACAATATGGTTTGTAAAAGGGGGGCGGGGGGGGGGGGGTTTGAATACAAACCACAAAATTCTTTCGAACTTATACTGTATTAAAAGTTGCGAAATTGAAAGAACACAATATATCACAAGTGTTTCTGAAATTTTGTAAATCAATGAAAGATTACAAAAGCTCACTTGTTTGAATGACCAACTTCTAACAACTCTGTTGAAAATAACAGTTGCACTTTAGAATATGAATTCTACCTTCTCTCAAGTTTATGAAAACTTGTTTCTCTCTCTCTGTAAGTTTATTACAGCTACGATATAATCTGAGATAATATGTATACTAGTGTTTTTGTGTATCTCAGTGATAGTTTTTTTTATATCTCGATGTATATTATCTCAGCTGCATTATGTCTCTATTTATAAACATAGCTTCCTTGTTCTCCAAGTTTCTTCAGTTAGTTGCCTCAAAAAAAATATCTCTGATATTCTTTGGTAATTTTAGCTCTGTCACTTAACTTCTTCTTTTTGCATGACCTTGCTTGCACGCCAACCTGTTATGTAACATCTCTGGTGTATCGACACACCAACTCCCTTATTTTTCTCTTGGAGCTCCTATTATAAGTTATCTTTGAAGTGAATAACTTATCTCTATGAGTTTCCTAGTTTTTCATTGGACTAGCTTCCATATTTTCCTCTTTCAAGTTTCTATAAGTTATCTCTACAGTTTTCACTCCAATAGCTATATACGCATGCTAGTATATAAGTATGACTTTTCTCTATATCAGTGTTCACACCTACAGTGTATAACTTATCTTTTTGAAGCTTCTTTGGTAGCCAATCTCTCCTTATTGGACCACCATCTATATTTTAATTCCACCGCCTTTAAACTTAAGTTAGTGAATTTGTAAACTCAGCCATGTGTCATCCCATATGTCATGTTTTAGTCTTTGATTATTTTATCCCCTGATAGACAATTTTGTTCATCAGTGGATATTTATCCCCTAATACACAGTATCTGGTACTGAGAAGTCCATCCCCTAATGACGAGAAAACTATCAACTGATGCTGAGACACTCATCCATTGATGCCAACAATCTCATCCCTTGATGCAGAGAAACTCATCCACTAATGCCGAGAAACTCGTCCCCTGATGCCAAGACATTTATCCCCTAACACCCGTCTTTGCTTTAGTCTTCGGTTGCTTCAACATTAGTTTTTGATGAATAAAAACTTAGTCTTCGATGATCGAAAACTTAGTCCCCGATGACCGAAAACTTAATCTCTGAGACCAAAAACTTAGTCTCCGATGAACAAAAACTTAGTCTTAGATAGACTAATTTTGCTTGATCACTCTTTGACTTTTGTTTAACTCTCTAAATACAGTCTTTATAGTCTCTGATGCTTACCTACAGTCTCTGATAGTAGTTTCTCATAGTGCACTATTACAAGTACATGTACAATTACAAAATCTAACAATTCTAAGTGTTATACATAATCATCAAATGCTATAAGTTATAACATTTATTTTATTTTTTACCTATATTTTTTACCAAGGGGAAATTTGAAAATAAGACGAGTCTTGATGTTTAGTTTCATTTTGGCCCACCGGTCATTTTTGAAAATTTCATTTCTTCCTTTCTCATTTTAAAATCATTTATTTGACCACAATTTGTATAAAAGTTTTCCCACTTTTTTTTTTAATCTAAAAGTTTCCTTTTTCAAACTTGAAAATCATTCATTTGAATTTTTTTTTTCATACTTGAATAACAATTACGTAAAAGTTTCTTTTTCAAGTTTGGAAAAACATTCATTTGAAAATTTTCATGTTTTGTGTTTGAAAATCATTTGTTTGAAAAATTCATCTTTCTTTCCTTCAATTTGAAAGTTTTCACCTCATTTAAATTGACAATCAGTCCTTTTGTTATAGATAAATAATGATGATGATGTTTAGAGAATAAATTGTGCATCTGTAAATACTTAAGGTATTCTATAAACCTAAGTATCTTCACAAGTTTTGCATCCACTGATGATCAATTTAGTCATCAGGGGATGAACTGCACTTCACTAGGCAAGTTATTAGTTGGAACTTCTAAACGACTTGATAGTTAAGAGGAATGTATGTTGCTACTCAAAGTCATTTAAAGTATTTCGCACATTAGACATTCCAAATAAAATCAACAAAGCTTCATTGATTAAAATAATCAGGGGAACCCGTCAGGGGATCCTATCAGGGGATGACAAAGGCAGACCAACAGTCAGGGGAAAGAATCAGGGTATGGAAATGGCAAGCCAAACTCATCAGGGGGAATGCGTCAGGGCATGACAATGACATGCCAACCTATCAGGGAAACTTATCAAGGTATGACAGTGGCAAGCTAACCTGTCAGGGAAACTGGTTAGGGGAAATGCTCAGCACTACATCAGTGGAAGCCATCAGTGGGTAGTGTAAGTCTTTACATTAGGGAATCAAGAAGCACTTGGATAACTCAAGTGAATTTTGAAATACTGATCAAGTCTTGTTTGTCCCACAAGATGGTTTGTAGAAGGGGGGGGGGGGGGGGGGGGGGGGTG
>CM025787.1:22349776-22362529 GCA_014636745.2 Centella asiatica
GGGGGGGGGAGGGTTGAATACAAACCACAAATTTTTTCGAATTTTGTGAGTTTAGTGAATATACTGTATAACAAGTTGCGGAAATGAAAGAATACAATATATCACAAGTGTTTCTGAACTTTTATAAAAGAATGAAATTTTACAAAAGCTCATTGGTTTGAATGACCAGCTTCTAACAATTCTGTTGAAAACAACAGCTGCTCACTAGAATATGATTTCTAGCTTCTCTTTCTGTAAACTTAATTACAGCTGCTAACTCTCTAAATATGTATGAAAGTGTTGTTCTGAGATATATGTGATCTGAAATAAGATGTATTCTTGTTGTTAAACTCAGAGTTCTCAGATGTCTTACCTCAACTGCTCTATGTCTATTTATAGACACAGCTTCCATATACTTCAAGCTTCTATTCTGAGCTATTTACCAAAAATATCTCTGTAGTTTATTGGTACTTGCAGCCCTATCACACAACTTTCTTCATTATTCAGCCTCCCTTAGATGCCAGCCTGTTTATGTGACTTTTCTGGTGTATATTCACTGCACCAGCTTCCATTTTTCTTCTTGGAGTTTCCAAGATAAGATATCAGCAATATATATCTTATCTTTGTGGGCTTCTCTGGACATAATTAATCCAACTTCAATGAACTTCTTGCTTCAAGTTATTAATAAGTTGTCTCTGCAGTATTTCAAATTGTTGTTTTGCAGGTTTCATGCTTGCGACTTTGCAGGTTTCATCCTTACAACTTGATGTGTGTGTGTGTATAACTTATTTCCTTGAAGCTTCCTTGGTAGCCAATATCTCCTTATTGGACAACCATCCTTATCTTATTTCCACCGTCTTTAGCCATATGTCATCCCTTATGTCAGTGGAAATTTATTCTCTGATGGATAGTCTCTAGTTGCTTCAACATTAGTCTCTGATGAACAAACACTTAGTCTCCGATAGACCGAAACTTAGTCTCTGATAGACAGAAACTTAATCTACGATAGTTCAAAAACTTAGTCTCCGACAGTTCAAAAACTTAGTCTCGGACAGTTCAAAAACTTAGTCTCCGACAGTTCAAAAACTTAGTCTCCGACAGTTCAAAAACTTAGTCTCCGACAATTCAAAAACTTAGTCTCCGACAGTTCAAAAACTTTGTTTTCCCAGTAAGATGCCAAGAACTTGTAGAAGGGGGGTTGAATACAAGTTCTTTGAAAATTCTTCGATTACTTGTTCTTTAAGAAACTAAATTTTTCTTGCGGAATAAAAAGAACAAGAACACAAATCTATCTATAAACAAATGTCTTTATTGATTTACAATTGAATACAAATCCTAACAATCACAATAATGTAATCGTCAGCTTCTTTTCTATTTTGTATAGGAAAAGATACAAAACTATGAAAAACCTATACAGCTTCTGAAATTACAACTCTCTGTAAACTTAATTACAGCTTCTATATCTACTGAATTATAATTAACTCAGTTCCTATTCTGAATAAAATTCAGCTTCCTTATTCGAATCAAATACAATCTTTCCTTTTTGATTAGGTAAAGATATCTTGTGAGTTTCCTTACCAGCTACGTCTTCAATAATATTTTACTTTACGTGGAAGACATTTCTTTTTCAATTCGAACTCTGTATCTTTCAGAGATTAATTTACAATTAGTCTCTGATGCTTCTTTTAGTCTTCGACGGCTTTAGTCCCTGACGTATCTTTTAGTCTCTGGTACATTTAGTCCCTGATGACTTTTAGTCCCTGATAACGTCAGCTTGTGCAGTCTCCGATAGTGTTATTTAGTCTCTGACACGTTAAAGCTTAGTTTCTGATGACGTCAGCTTAGTCTATGATTCCTTTTTCTTTAATCTCTGATGACGTAAGCTTTTAGTCTCCGATAGAAAAACTAGTCTCTGACAGTTAAAACATTTTAGTCTCTGACCAGTTCTTCTAGTCTCCGATAAGCCTTTTTGCAAACTCTAACAGATTAAATACACAACTTCACTTCTTGAAGCTTCAATACTCCATTCCAGCAGTTAATTACAAATAAAAATAATCGTATCTCTTTACAAAGAATAAATGAATTACAAACAAAGAGATAACTACTGGCCACAAAACTTCAGTGTTACTAATTAACACTTTCTATACATTTGTATTCTAAGTAATCTAGAGACAATCATCATCAAATGTTCTAAAACCTAACAATCTCCCCCTAATTATGAATATCAGAATGATAAGCATAATTTCAAGGTTGATGATGATGTCAAAACTCAATATTACAATCACTTAGAAAAAAAATAAAGAATTACTAACTACAAATGTATTCTGAACTAAGATCTTTGATCTTTTGTTCAGCTTCCACCAAGACTCATGTTTAAATCCTATAAGTCTGGCTTCAAAAAAAAAATTACAACTTTCACAGCAAACAACATACCTTTAGTTCAACAACTCTTTTCTTTTCCTTCTATTCTCCCTGAGTTGTACTAACCTTTCCATCAGCAACTTTTTGAGAACAACTTCTGTTGTTTCTTCTGCATCTCTAAGAAGTTTAATAAATCCTTCTATATGATTTTCACTCACTCGGTTGATATCTCTGTTATAGTTAAAGAAAACTTTCTCACCATGGAAAGTCTCATACCATAATCCAAGAGGTACTGATTCAGGAAGATCGGTTGGCTCTTTGTCCACACTCTTTATCTCCTTTATAGCCTTCTTGATCTGACTTCGAAATTCCATGTTGAGCTTTGTAGTAAAAAGTACAATAGACAATAACCATTCCAAGTCTTCTTTTGATTGCTTCTCCAAGTCTGGCTTAGCATACTTCACAGAGTCTCCATCTCTGAAAAAGATATGCAGTAAATCCTTGCCATTTTCATCCTTGATCAGATTTATATTTCTTGTATTCCTCTTCAGGGCTTTGATCACTTCACTTGTACTAGCCATATCAACTTTATAAGGCTTCCTTGATGGATCTATTTGTGGTTTTGTTATTCCACTTACAGCCACCAAGGCAGTCTCAGTTGACCTTGAAGATTCTTGCTTTGTAGGTTTTGAAGTCCTTTTCCTGGTCATAGCCACCTTCTTTGTACTAGTTTTCCTTGTTGAGTATTTTTTCTTCTTAGACTCCTCCTCCTTCCTCTCTTGTTCTGCAGCCATATCTTCCTCTTGCTGAAGTTTTTGAGCAAGCATTGCATCAACATTTATTAATCTTGGATCTCGAGAATTAACTAACTCAACTTTCCCTCCCAGCTCAAGTTCAATAGGAGTGGGAAAGTGAGCAGTCTTCATAGCATCCCCCATTAGCTTAGGTTGTCCTGGTTGAGTAAGAGAATTTTTCTTTGTATCTTCAACCATGACACCTTTGCCTTTATCCTTTGATGAGCTTGGAGCTTCTGCAGTCGGTTTGGAAGAAGGAAGAATTGTTGTTGCTGGTGGTGTTGTTGTTGTTGATGTTGTTGTTGCTGTTTGTGCAAGATCAGCATGCTTCTTCAAAATTTGTTCTTTATAAGCTTGCAGTGCAGCATTTTCTTTCAATGTTTTCTCTTTTAATGCTTGCAACTCCATCTGCATCTGCAAGGAAACACTTGAGTCTGGAGCAATAGATTTGGATTTGGATTGTATAGGTTGTTTGAAATGACTACTCTCCCCCTTTTTGACATCAGTATCTTGGGGTTTGGAGGAGGTAGCCAATTATGGTAGTGCCTGCAGCATAAGTTGTTCCATTCGATCTTGCTTCTGGAGAAGGAGATTGACATTGGATTCTAGGGCTTGAAGTCTACTGTCAGTTTTGGACTTTTCTTTGATAAGAGTATCAATGGCAGTGATTGTCCTCCTTGGCAAGTGTCCTTCATAACTCTGTCGAATCTTATCTTTCTCAATCTCCATCTGCTACTTGATTTCCTTGACTGCTGAATTAATTCCAATAACCAAAAAGTGGTGAAACTTGGTATGTTTCTTGTCCACTTTGGTTATCTCTTCTAGTATGGTCTTGGAAATTGGTGCAGCTGCCGTGGACCCAATGTTGGTCACATAATCCTGCCTTAGTTGAGCAGCTGCATCCTCCAGAGAATTTATGAACTGTGCATCGAGCCACTCGTCCACATTCTCGGCTTCAGTTTCTTCAGGAACAAGTTCATTTGCCATGGATGTCTTTAATGCAGATATGTGATCTTGAGATTGTTAAAGGCCATAAAGGATCTCAAAATCTGCATTTGACATGTCAGAAATAACTTGTAATGTGGCATCCCCTGTCCTGGAGCTTCCCCCAATTTCCTCTGTTGGAGTTGGCTGTTGAGCAGAGGAAGTTTGGGCTGCTAGTGTGGTGGATGTCTCAACAGGTTTTAAAAAATCACCTGCTGAGAATTTCACTCTTTTATTTTCTTCAAGGATCTCATCCTTGCTCACACCCTCTCCTTTTGCCTGGGGTTGGGCACCCAGCTTCTCATGCTCTCCTTTTTCCAAGCTTTCTAAAGCTTGACTCTCTTTTATGTGTATGTGCTCTCCTTTTTCTAGGTCAGGAGCCTGACTCTCACTATTTATTCTCACAGCCTCACTCATTTTGATGGTGGCACTCGTTCCTACAGAAGTGGGGGTTTGAGAAGTGTTTGTGACAACATGGATAGGGGGTTCCCTTTGTGTATCTTGGGCTAGGGAGCTATCCATGGAAATTGTATGAGAACTTGTCTCGAGTATTGGCTCCTCTTGGGAAAAATCAAGAGAATCAGTTATATTTACATCAAAAGAATCAAGAATGAGAGAAAAAGGAGAAGAATGTACAATGGGGAGTGTTGGTTGTTCCTCAGTGATTAAAAATTGAGGAACATCAATAGATGACTTTGTGTGTGCACTCCTTGTGTCACTCTTTTGTTTTATTAACTCTCTTATTGGTTCCTCTTGGTTGTGACCAAGAGTTTGTGCTGACTCTGTACAGTATATTCCTGGTTGGGAACTTTCTTCAATGTCAACATCCTTTTGGGAGGATGGTGACAGTTCACTGTTTGTCCTTATAGCATCCAATGCTTTTTGAGAAGCACTGGATTGAGCTTGGCTAAGGGTTATAATTCTCTTTTTCCTCTGAAGTGGAACTTCAGCTTCTGGTTCTCCCTCGTCCTCACTTGCTCCCTCAATTATTTTTCTCTTAATTGGGAGTTTTGTGATTGTCTTGGTTTTTACAACCACAATCTTTTGGGAGACTGTGGAGGGGGCTATAGATTGTTGTGGTGAAGTTGTTGGAGGATTCACAGGGTTTTGGCTTTTATTATCCTCAAAAAATTGCAAAGAGTAAAGATTGGGAAGCCTATCAATAAGAGTAGATCTCATGATAGGAGGGAAAAATAAAGGAACAGTTACCTTTGCAGAGTTCTTCACATCTTTGACTATTCTTTTACTCTGTAAAATAGTTGGTACAACTTGCATTCCAGTAATATTTAGGTTAGGGATTAGATAATAAGCAATCATCATCAAAAACCTAGCATAATAAATTTTAGTTTTACTGGTTTTAAGTTTTGGCAACAAGTTTTGCAGAATTAAAAGCCCAATGTTTAGATGTCTACCATACAACACACTAAAAGCAATTTGTTGTGTGAGTGTAGTGATAGCATCATATCCACTGCATTTTGTTGTAAAAGCTTTAGTAATTACGTCAAAGAACAGTGACCACTCTTGCCTTAGATGGGGTCGTGTAATAGACCCAACAGACCCAATTTCAGCAGAATAATTTAAGTTTTTCAACATAGAAAGTATGTCTTCATCAGAGGCAGGGGAGTCAAAGTTTTCATAAACTGGTAAATGTAAAGCATTATTTACAACGGTATGATCTATAGTATAAGTAGAGTCTGCATACCTGAAACTTACCATAGGTGAGTCAGTTTTTGTACCTTGTATGGTAGCAGTGAACCAAATAGCCGTGATGACCTCAGCGGCTTGGACGGGAGCGTCATAAATGGCATAAGTAAGTGTAGAGTTTTGAAGAAAATCCACGAAGGGGTGGTACTGGACTTCAAAGACATTCTTATCAGCCACCCCTGCATGGTTGGTCTTAATGAAATCAAAGTCTCCAAACTTGAAAGCAACTGTTTTAGCGGCCATTGCAAGAGATCTGTGAACTTTGGAAGAAACTTAAAAGAGGGTTAAATTGCAGAGTATTATCAGAGAGAAAATAATTTCAAAGCTTTGAGTGATTGTGATTGCAAAGATGTTTGAAATTTGTTTTATCAATTTGTTGGAAACGTTTGTAATTCTTATGGATGGGTAACTACCAGTTTACCCTTGATCGGAGATTGCCCTAATCTCTGATCTGTTCAGTCGTAAGAGACTAGAAAAAGATTAGTCTCCGATAAGGTTTACTACCGGGGACTAAGGTAGTCTCCGATAGTATTAACTATCGGGGACTAGTTAGTCTCTGATAGTATTAACTATCGGGGACTAAGATAGTCTCTGATAGTATTACCTATCGGGGACTAAGATAGTCTCTGATAGTATTAACTATCGGGGACTAAGATAGTCTCTGATAGTATTAACTATCGGGGACTAGTTAGTCTCTGATATTATTAACTATCGGGGACTAAGATAGTCTCTGATAGTATTAACTATCGGGGACTAAGATAGTCTCTGATAGTATTAACTATCGGGGACTAGTTAGTCTCTTACTCACTCTAGCTCATATTATTCAATAATCAATCATTTGATTATTCATTTTATCAACTTTTTCCAGAAATAAAATTTTTGCTCCTGAAATTCTGTTTTAATAAAACATCTTCTTTCCAGAAAATTAATTCTAGCTTCACAAATGCTGTTTAATTAAAAACAGCTGCAATCCAGAAAATAAATTCTAGCTGCATACAACTAAACAACTTGTTTAAAAAATTAATCAATTTTTAGAGGCATAATTCAACATTCCTAATTCAGAAACTAATCTAGAAAAGTTAGATTCATCTAAAGGTTTTGTGAATATGTCTGCAAGTTGTTTATCAGTTGTTACCCAGTGTAATTCGATATTACCTTCACTTACATGTTCTCTTATGAAGTGATATCTAATATCTATGTGTTTTGTTCTTGAATATTGCACTGGATTTTTTGTTATTGCAATGGCACTAGTATTATCACAATAAATAGGAATCTTGGATAATGACATACCATAGTCTAGGAGTTGATTCTTGATCCATAGGATTTGAGCACAACAACTCCCAGCTGCGATGTATTCAACTTCTGCTGTTGAAGTAGAAACTGAATTTTGTTTCTTGCTGAACCAAGAAACAAGTCTACCTCCAAGAAGTTGGCAGCTTCCACTTGTGCTTTTCCTATCAAGCTTACACCCTGCATAATTAGCATCTGAATAACCAATTAGTTTAAAATCAGATTCTTTGGGATACAATAATCCAAGGTTTGGGGTACCCTTTAGATATCTGAGTATTCTTTTTACAGCAATCAAATGTGACTCTCTAGGGTCAGCTTGAAATCTAGCACACAAGCATGTAGCAAACATTATATCACGTCTACTTGCAGTTAGATATAAAAGAGAGCATATCATTCCTCTATAACTAGTGATATCAACTTTCTTTCCTTTTAAATCTTTATCTAGTTTAGTGGAAGTAGGCATGGGTGTTTTTGCAGGTGCACAATCAACCAAATCATATTTTCTCAGTAAGTCTTTGATGTATTTTGACTGACTGATAAATATTCCATCAGGTGATTGTTTAATCTGCAATCCTAAGAAGAATGTTAATTCTCCCATCATACTCATTTCATATCTAGACTACATAAGTTTTGAGAATTTTTTACAAAGATTTTCATTTGTAGACACAAATATAATATCATCTACATATATCTGCACCAATATGATATCAGAGCCTTGCTTTCTATAAAATAATGTTTTATCTATGATACCTCTGACAAATTTATTTTCAATTAAAAATTGAGATAGAGTATCATACCAGGCTCTTGGTGCTTGTTTTAAGCCATAAAGTGCTTTGTCTAACCTATAGACATGATTTGGAAATTTGGAGTCTACAAAACCTGGGGGTTGGCAAACACAGACTTCCTCTTCCAATTTTCCATTTAAGAAAGCACTTTTGACATCCATCTGGTACACCTTCAAGTCCTTGTAGGCTGCATATGCCAAAAAAGATTCGTATTGCTTCAAGTCTTGCTACTGGTGCAAAAGTTTCATCATATTCTATTCCTTCTTCTTGAGAATATCCTTTTGCAACCAGTCTTGCTTTGTTCCTTGTAATTGTACCAGCTTCATCCATTTTGTTTCTGAAGACCCATTTGGCACCAATAATTGATCTATTCTTTGGTTTAGGTACCAGTCTCCAGACTTTGTTTCGAGTGAATTGGTTCAATTCTTCTTGCATGGCAATTATCCAGTCAAGATCTTGAAGTGCTTCCTCAATTTTCTTTGGCTCAATCTTTGAGAGAAAACTGAGATATAAACATTCATTTTGAGTTGCACTTCTAGTCTTGACTCCATCCTCTAAACTACCAATTATCAAATCTGGCGTGTGGTCTCTCAACCATGGAATTGCACGTGGCAGATTTGATCTTGAAGTTGAGGCTACATTTTCTAGATTGGTGTCATCCATTCTAGCTTCATGATCAGAGACTGCTCCCCCTGAACCATTGACTCCTTCATTATTAGCTCCCCCTGAGCTATTTATTTCTACTGAATCCGGTGTCAATATAGTTTCTGATTGTGCATCAATGATTCTAATCTCTGGTAGACCATTAGTCTCCAATGGGATACTAATGTTACCAGTCTCTTGAGTTTCATCTAACATTCTATTTTCTGATAGAGTATTAGTTCTAGGCACTTCATGCACAACTGTTAGCTTCCCCTCAATTATGTAGGGATCATTGTTATCTTGGGGTTGTTCAGTAGTCTCTGATGGATATTCCCATGCATCCAATTCATTCTCAAAACTGAGAGGTTCATGCAATCCTTGTCCAATCATCCCTGGAATCTTTTTATCATCAAACATGACTTGAATTGATTCCACAATGACCTTTGTTCTTAGATTATATACTCTGTATGCTTTACTTGACAGAGAATAGCCTAAGAAGATTGCTTCATCAGATTTATTGTCAAGCTTTCCTCTTGACTCTGACGAATCTCTCAGTACAAAGCATTTACAACCAAACACATGTAAGAACTTGAGAGATGGTTTTCTCCCAGTCATTAACTCGTAAGGTGTTTTGTTGTATGCTTTGTTAATCAAGGATCTATTCTGTGTAAAGCAAGCAGTGCTTATAGCTTCCTCCCAAAAATATGTGGGAAGCTTAGCCTCTTATAACATAGTCCTTACTGCTTCAATAAGGGTTCTATTTTTCCTCTCAACAACTCCATTTTGTTGAGATGTTCTTGGAGCTGAGAATTGATGAGTTATTCCTTTTTCAGTGCAAAATTCAAGTACTCGGGAATTCTTGAATTATGTTCCTCTATCGCTCCTTATAACCCTTACTGTTTTTCCTGACTCAGTTTCTATCTTCTTGATATGATCAATTATCAACTGAGTAGCTTCATCTTTTGTAAAGAGGTATTTTACCCAAGTATACCTCGTGTGATCATCCACAATAACCAAGGCATATCTATTTCTTAAAATAGACATCACATTCACTTGACCAAACAAGTCCATGTGTAACAATTGTAATGGGTCGGTGATTGATGTTGCTGGTTTGCTCTTGAATGATACACTTTTTTGTTTCCCTTTCTGGCATGCATCACATAATCCATCTTGTATAAATTCCAGTTGTGGAATGCCAGCTGCTAGTCCTTTCCTCACAAGCTTGTTGATGTTCTTGAAATTCAAGTGGGAAAGCTTCTTATGCCAAAGCCAACTTTCCTCAGTTGAGGCTTTGCTATAGAGACATGTGATTTGATCAGTAAAAGAAATAAGATTTGCTACATACAAATTTCCTTTTCTTTTTCCAGTCAATATCACATTAGCAGATTCCTTGTCACACATTTGACATAGGTCTTCTTTAAAGGTGACATGGAATCCTTTATCACATAGTTGACTCACACTTAACAAATTGTGCTTTAAGCCGTCAACCAGTGCTACTTCTGTGAAGATGACATCTCCATGTTCAACATTGCCATATCCCCTTGTATGGCCTTTGCTGTCATCTCCAAAAGTGACTTTTGGGCCATTTTTCTCTTCATACTGTTTTAGCAGGGTCTTATCTCCGGTCATGTGCCTTGAACATCCACTGTCCAAGTACTATGATTTCCTCCTTTTGCCCTGCACAGTAGAGAATAACTAGTTTGTGATTTTTGGGACCCAGATTTTCTTGGATCCTTTCTCACTAGTTGTAGACTCAAGACTTGACTCAGATTGAGTTAATTGTCTTTTAACAGTTTTAACTAGAATAGGACAATCAATAGTCTTGCTACTTGTTTGTGAGAGACTGCCAAGTTTAGAATTTTCAGTTTTAATGCAAAGATTATCTAACCTTTTTATTGGTGATTTATCTTTTATTCTCTTTGAAGGTGCAGTCTCAATTATAGGAATTTTATTTTTGCTCCTACAATTTATAGCTATGTGGTTGGGGTTACCACATACATGACACGTCTTTCTAGGAGCATTAGGCATTCTAGCATAGTTTGTATGTTTATTAATGCCTATCTTTCCATTCCTATTTTTCTTCTTTCTGCTTAACTCCACCACTTTTTCAGCCTTTTTGTCTGGAAGAGCTTCTAGTTTTTTATTCAATTGTGTCTTTGTCATGAACCCAATGTTTAATCTTTTTGATTCACTCTTATCAACAACATTAACTGCCTTTTGATCAATTTCTGTTTTTGCAGTAATATTTTGATCTTGAGTGTTTATAAATTTAGGTTCAATAACAGGAGATACAAAATTAATTCTTTTAAAACTTGGCTTACTAGTTGAGGAGTTTGCAGCTACGATTTGATCATTTAAATCTGAACTTTTATCTAGATTTTCATCATAACCTAGTCCAGATTTTTGACCTATTGTTTGATACCCTACCAAGTCAGATAACTTTTTGGAGGAAGTATTCCATTGTTTAATCTTAGCTTGAGCAATTTCAAGTTGCTCTACTAAGTAATATTCCCTCTTTTTCAAAGCATCAATCATATGATGTGTTTTGTTTAAGTCAGACTTGATGGTATTAAACTGTGCCAATCTCTCTTCAAGAAACTTGTTTCTTTTTAATAGAATGTCACGTGATTCTTTTACATTGGTATACTCTATAGTTAAAGACCTAAAACTGACATGTAAATCAGACATATCCTTTTGCATTCTTTCAATGCTAGATGTATCAAGTAAATTAAGCACGTTGAAATTCTGATTTGCATCACATACCTTTGTAGAATAACTTGACTCGTCACTACGAGCCATTAGGGCAAAGTTGACAACTTCTTCATCAGAGTCGCTGTCAATCCAATCTTTTCCCTCAGTAATCAAGGCTTTGCTCTTGGATTTGGCTTTCTTGTCAGCAAAGTCCTTCCTTGATTTTTCATCCTTAGATCTATCATTAGATCTAGGCTTCTTGCACTCATTGACAAAGTGCCCTAACCCATCACAATTGTAGCATCTTATTTTCTTTAAGTCGAAGGTGACTTTTTGACCTTCTCTTTTAGGATTAGGTTTTCTCGATGATTTTCTTCCTTTTCTGCTAGCCCTAAATTTCTTAAACTGTTTGACCATGAATGCCATGAATTCCTCCATGTCATCATCAGTATCCAGTTCATTTTCATTATAAGTCGAGCTAGCATCAGAAGATTCCTCATCAAGCTTCTCTTGAGACTTGCTTGTCTCAACCATCAACGCAACTCCTCTATCCTTTCCATGCATGCGTTGTCGTTGCTCTACTTCAAGTTCATAGGTCTTTAAATTTCCGTAGAGCCTGCCCAGTGTGAGAAGATCCAAGTCATGAGCCTCTCTTATTGCTATTGTCTTTGGATCCCAACTTGGTGGGAGAGATCTCATGAACTTGGTGTTTATATCCTCATTATCATAAGACTTCCCAAGTATTTTCAAGTCGTTGAGCAAAGTGTTGAACCTGTCATATACTGATGTTATAGGTTCACCAGGCTTTGCTTGAAAGAATTCATATTGTTGTGTCAACAATGATCTCTTGTTCTTTCGGACTTGGTCAGTCCCTTCACACAGGACTTTGATGGTGTCCCAGATTTGTTTAGATGTTGTGCAATTTATGATGCTTGTGAACATATTTTTATCAATTCCATTATAAAGTATATTCATCACTTTAGCATCCTTTAACACTTGTAACTTGTCTTCGTTTGTGTAATCACTTTCTGGAGCAAGCTCAAAGTGTTCTGCAACAACAGATCCTTCGACAGTTTTTGCAGGAATGAATTTCCTAGGTAGATAAGGACCCTTCTCAATCCTATCTATGTAATCTGGATCTGTTGCTCTTAAGTGCATATACATCTTTTGTTTCCACATTGGATATTCTTCTCTTTTAAGAATAGGGATTCTGGTACCACCATCTCTACTTCCCGCATACGCTAGGATGTTAGAGTTGCTTGCTTCGTCGTTGGCCATCTCTTGGTACGTTTTAATTGAATAAATTCAATTACAGGCTCTGATACCAATTGTTTTCCCAGTGAGATGCCGAGAACTTGTAGAAGGGGGGTTGAATACAAGTTCTTTGAAAATTCTTCGATTACTTGTTCTTTAAGAAACTAAAATTTTTTTGCGGAATAAAAAGAACAAGAACACAAATCTATCTATAAACAATTGCTTTATTGATTTACAATTGAATACAAATCCTAACAATCACAATAATG
>CM025787.1:22372631-22398577 GCA_014636745.2 Centella asiatica
GTTTAGTGAATATACTGTATAACAAGTTGCGAAAATGAAAGAATACAATATATCACAAGTGTTTCTGAACTTTTATAAAAGAATGAAATATTACAAAAGCTCACTAGTTTGAATGACTAGCTTCTAACAATTCTGTTGAAAACAACAACTGCTCACTAGAATATGATTTCTAGCTTCTCTTTCTGTAAACCTAATTACAGCTGTTAACTCTCTAAATATGTATGAAAGTGTTGTTCTGAGATATATGTGATCTGAAATAAGATGTATTCTTATTGTTAAACTCAGAGTTCTCAGATGTCTTACCTCAACTGCTCTATGTCTATTTATAGACACAGCTTCCATATACTCCAAGCTTCTATTCTGAGCTATTTACCAAAAATATCTCTGTAGTTTATTGGTACTTGCAGCTCCATCACATAACTTTCTTCATTATTCAACCTCCCTTAGATGCAGCCTATTTATGTGACTTTTCTGGTGTATATTCACTGCACCAGCTTCTATTTTTCTTCTTGGAGTTCCCAAGATAAGATATCAGCAATATATATCTTATCTTTGTGGGCTTCTCTGGACATAATTAGTCCAACTTCAATGAACTTCTTGCTTCAAGTTGTTACTAAGTTGTCTCTGCAGTATTTCAAATTGCTGTTTTGTAGGTTTCATGCTTACGGCTTTGCAGGTTTCATCCTTGCAACTTGATGTGTGTGTGTGTATAACTTATTTCCTTGAAACTTCCTTGGTAGCCAATCTCTCCTTATTAGATAACCATCCTTATCTTATTTCCACCGTCTTTAGCCATATGTCATCCCTTATGTCAGTGAAAATTTATTCTCTGATGGATAGTCTCTAGTTGCTTCAACATTAGTCTCTGATGAACAAACACTTAGTCTCCGATAGACCGAAACTTAGTCTCTGATAGACAGAAACTTAATCTCCGATAGTTCAAAAACTTAGTCTCTGACAGTCAAAAGCTTAGTCTCCGACAGTCAAAAGCTTAGTCTCTGACTGTTCAAAAACTTAGTCTCCGATAGTTCAAAAACTTAGTCTCCGATATTTCAAAAACTTAGTCTCTGACAGTTCAGAAACTTAGTCTCCGACAATTCAAAAACTTAGTCTCCGATAGTTAAAAACTTAGTCTCCGATAGACAAAAGCTTAGTCTCCAATGAGCTAATTTTGCTTGATCAACTTTGACATTTTTTGAACTCTCCAAGTATATTCAATGTAGTTTCTGATGCTTTCATGCAGTTTCTTGATAGTAGATTCTCATAGTGCATTACTGCAGGTACTTGTACATTTACAAAACTTTAACAATTCTAAGTGTTATACATTCTCATCAAATGCTACAATTCCTAACAAGTCTTGAACAAGACTTGTCATCAGGGGTTCCGGAAGCGCTGATCAAGTCCACATTAGGGCTTGCTATCAGTGGACAGTAATGACTAGATAAACTCGTCATCAGGTCTTACACGCAAATCAATAAAACTTGTTGAAGAAGCAAGAGATATAAACTGGAAAGATATCTTTTGAAGTTTGGTGGTCCAATGACAACTCTCCATCATTAAATGCACTCAGATCAGTGGATGAAAAAGAAGCAAAAAAAGTAGCAGTAGTCTGACACATAGTTCAAAAAGGACATCGATGTGACATATATGCGGCTAAGTTGAAAAGAGCAGCACGTCTAAGCATGTGGGTTCAACTATTGATCTTCTATATTTGCAAAAGAGTTCTCATTACACAGAAGTGAATGAATCCAACGAATCAACCAAGACAGAAGCACACAAACACTAGAGAAACTTTGTAATATATCTTGAGAGAAATATTCAAAGAAAGTTAGAAGCTAGTGAGTGTGAAATTGAATCTGTAATTCTTACAGAACTTGTAGCTGATTAATCACATTTGTGATTAACCAGATTTCCAAAAAAACCTCAAGGTTTAATATAACTATTTTAACTTGAATGCTTGTGTATTCGTTTTAAATTTCCTTTAGTTTTTCTAATATTGCAGCTATTTCCATCAGTGCTTAAAAAGATTTAAAAGAACGAAAAGTTTGTTGTGTTTGTATTCCCCCCCCCCCCCCCCCCCCCCCCAACACTTAAGCCTATTTTGTTCTAACAATTGGTATCAGAGCTAACTAGCAGATTACACTTGCTAGACGATCTTCGAAAATGGCTAACAAAGCTGGAAATAGTAAAGTCCCCGTGTTGGAAAGGGGAAAGTGCTTTTTCTGGAAACAAATAATGATATTTCATCTAAGAGCAATTGATGATGAATACTTACAAATTTTGGAAGAAAGCCCTCATGTTCCAAAGAAGCTCATTCCTCAAGAGGTTGTCAATAAAGTTATTGTTCCGAAAAATTAGTTCTAAAGACCACTAAAAAAATGACTCCAGAGGAAAGAGACAAAGTAAAGAAGGATCTAAAAGTCACATGCATCCTATATAATGGTTTAGACGATGCTATGCTAAACAGTATCATGAATCTTATAACGTCTAAGTCAATATGGGATACCATCCAAATCCTATGTGATGGAACTAAAGAAGTGAGGGAAAATAAACTGCAGTTGTTGACACAACAGTATGAGTGGTTCACAATGAAAAATGATGAAACACTCACTAAAATGTTTGACAGATTCAACAGGTTGGTAAATGTCCTGAGGTTATATGGGAAGGCTTATGCCAATAAAGATGTGAACAGATCATGAGAGCTCTTCCCATATCATGGGATCCTAAAACGACAGCTATCAATGAATCAAAGGATATAAATCTTCTAGACTTGGATAGGCTTTATAGTACCCTAAAGACATATGAACTGGAGGTTCAACAAAGATCTAAAATATCAGGGGATACTAGAAAGCTTAAATCTGTAGCCCTGATGGCTGCCAAGAAAGATAAAGAAGAAGCAAGACCAAGGGTCCTGATGAAGCAGCAGTCAGGGGACGCTGAAAAAGAAGGGGACATTGAAGCTAACTCAAAATTAAGATGAATACACTCTTGAAGAGTTAGAAGAACTAGATGAAACCATGGCTTTTCTTGCAAAGAGGTTTTCCAAGCTGAAATTTCAAAAACCATCTAGATCAAAAAGATTTTCAGCAAGGAAACCTAGTAGCAGTAAAAACTTCATTGACAAATCAAGAATAAAGTGCTACAAATGCAATGAGATAGGCCATTTTGCAAATGAGTGTCGCAAGGCCACGAAGGAAGGTGAATCCAGGGGAAAGGAAGCTGATGTGCATTACAAGAAGAAATACTTTGACCTTCAAAATGCCTCCAAGAAGGGAAAAACTTACATTGCAGAGGGAAAAAACTGGGCTGGCTCAGATAAAGAAGATAATGAAGAATATGTCAACCTAGTCCTAATGGCCTAATACACTGACAGTAGCAGCTCACAAGTAAGTCTTGAAATTTCCTTTAACATGTCTAAAAATGATTGTGTTAAAACTGTTAAGGAAATGACTTGTGAGATAAAATATCTTTATGACACCCTAAGGAGTGTTGTAGCTGAGACTGAGAGAGTGCAGAAAATAAATGAACATTTGACTGCTAGAAATACTCTTTTAGAATCAAAACTCTCTAGACTCGAGAGTCTTGAAAAAAAACTCTCAAGGAATAAGAATCTATTTGATTGTGCTGTTAAAATAGAGGAATGAACCTCCAATCTTCTGAGACAAGAAAGGGAAGTCATAAAGAAGTGGAATGAGTCTAGCAAAAAACTGGATGATCAATTAAATATTCAAAAATCTGATCCCAAGTCTGGTTTAGGCTATGAAGATACTCTAGTGAAGCAACCTCCTATTGAGGTTGAGAATGCAGCTAGCTTTGGAAAAAGGCCAATACAACCTATCAAATTTGTAAAGGTTGTAACTAAGTTAGAAAAATGGAATGTTTTCCCAATGAGTGAAGCTTCTACAAGTGGTGGGAGAGGCAAAAAACCTGTTCTTGCCAAATCACTCAAACCCCCAGTCAAGAAAGAACTAGATTGTGCATCAGTGGATGCACAGTTACCAGGGGATAAGAGTTCATCAGGCCGTCATAGGCCTTTAGGGGATAAAGGCTTGACAGGGGATAATAAAAAGAATAGGAATGGAAAGTTAAGTGTAAACAAAGCTAGTAATTATACCTCTATTCATGAAGCCCCTAGGAAAGTGTGCTGGAATTGTGGTAGCAATAATCATTTATCTTTTCAATGTAAAAAAAAAAACCACAGATTCTTGCTGGCACAATATTAAATTCTAATGATTTACCAACTGCTCAAGCATGCACCCCTAAGGATAAGGATTAGAACATTATTGTTAAATCAGAAGTTTATAATGTAGCTCTTAAAAAGGAGAAAGTTAGTGATTTACCAAAACCAAAAGTCACAAATAATGAAAAGGTTGTTTTACCATTAACTGTAACTAAACCTAGAGGACCCAAAGCCACTTGGGTACCAAAAACAAATTAAATGTTATTTGTGTGCAGACAAAAGGCAAAAGTAGTCAAATCTGGTTTCTAGAAGTGGCTGCTCAAGACACATGACAGAAAATAAAGCCCTGCTCACAGAGTTCTAAGAAAAGGTTGGTCCAGTGATCTCTTTTGGTGACAACAGCAAAGGATTAACTCTTGGTTATGACAAAACAACAAATGGGGATGTCTCATTTGAAAACGTAGCACTAGTTGATGGGCTTAAGCACAACTTATTAAGCATAAGTCAACTATGTGACAAGGGATACATCACTTCTTTCAAAAGAAATCAGTGCTCAATTTCAAATGAAGATGATGGGAAGCTGGTCTTATCAGGGATAAGGAAAGGAGATCTCTACATTGCTGACTTCAACTCAGTAAGTGGAGAATCATGCTTCTACAGCAAAGCAACCCCTGATGAGAGTAGACTGTGGCATAAGAAGCTCTCTCACCTGAACAACAAAGTTATCAATGATTTGGTGAAGAGAGAGTTGGTAACTAGACTACCTCAAATGAAATTTATTCAAGAACGGTTATGTTCAGCTTATCAACAAGGGAAACAAAGGAAATCATCCTTTGTCAGTAAGGAAGCCACAATGATCAAGAATCCAATTCAATTACTTTATATGGATCTCTTTGGCCATGTCAACATAATGTCAGTGTCAAAGAAAAGATTTGCAATGGTTATTGTGGATGACTACACCAGATATACTTGGGTTAAGTTTCAGAATGCTAAAACTGAAGTACCTCAACAAATCATTGACCATATAAAGAAAGTGGAAACTGAGTCAGGGTCAGTGGTTAGAATATTGAGGACAGATAATGGAACTGAATTCAAGAATGCAGTTGTTGATGGATTTTGTGTGGAGAAAGGCATCAATTAGACATTCTCTGTTCCACGAATTCCTTAATAGAATGGTGTAGTGGAAAGGAAAAATAGAACCCTAATAGAAGCTACTAGAACAATTCTAGCAGAGGTAATGATTCCTACCTATTTTTTGGGCTGAGACAATTTCCACTACTTGTTTAACTCAAAATAGGTCCTTGATTAACAAGGCACACAACAAGACACCATATGAGCTGATGACAGGGAGAAAACCAAACATCAAGTTCCTACATGTTTTTGGATGCAAATGCTTTGTTTTAAGGAACTTTGGTGAGAACTTAGGGAAATTTGATCGAAAGGCTGATGAAGTAATTTTCCTAGGTTACTCCCTGACATCTAAGGCCTTTAGTGTTTATAACAAGAGACTCTAGGTAGTGATGGAGTCTATAAATGTAGCTTTTGATGATCAAGAAATTTCTGGACTTGAAGACCCTGGTTTTCATGAGGAGCTATGATTTGAAAATGAAGATGATTCTGATTATCAAGAGATTGAATCTGATGAGTGCAGACAAATGGAGAATATAACCATTCCTAATGTCAATCCAAACACCATAGAAGCCCCTTCAACAGATAGAGTTAATCTCCTATACAACAGGTCAGGGAATACTCCATTAGGGGATCATCCATCTGGGCATACACCATCAGAGGATAATTTTAACCCTGATTTAAGCATTAATTCAATTCTTAGAAGCTAGGAGCACAGACTTAGGGGGAGGAGATGATAATCAAGCAAGCTCATCAAGATACATCTCTAATCCCAAATGGTCTAGGAGTCACACAATATATTTGATTATTGGTGATCCAAACAAAAAAGTGTAAACCAGAAAAGCAACATCTAATGAATGTCTATATGTTTGTTTTCTTTCATAATTAGAGCCAAGGAAATTTGAAGAAGTCATTCAAGATGCAGATTGGATAATAGTTATGCAAGTAGAGCTAAATCAATTTGAAAGAAACCAAGTATGGAAGTTGGTGCCTAAACCTAAAGATAGATTTATAATAGGTACCAAGTGGGTATTCAGAAACAAGATTGATGAAGCTGACATTTTTATAAGAAACAAAGCAAGACTGGTTGCAAAGGGTTATATTCAATAGGAAGGGATTGATTTTAATGAAACTTAAGTACCAGTAGCCAGACTTGAGGCTATAAGAATCTTCTTAGCCTATACAGCACATTCAAACTTCAAAGTTTATCAAATGGATGTGAAAAGTGCTTTTCTCAATGGGAAATTGGAACAAGAGGTGTATGTCCAACAACCTCCAGGGTTTGAATGTTTAAAATTTCCAAATAATGTCTACAAATTAGAAAAGGCACTTTATGGACTGAAGCAAGCTCCTAGAGCTTGGTATGATACATTATCTAAGTTTCTGGTGGAAAACAAGTTTACAAGAGGTATCATTGACAAGACATTGTTCTTTAGACAACACCAAGGTCATTTGATCCTGGTTCAGATATATGTTGATATTATCTTTGGATCCACTAACACTAGATTGTGTGAAAAGTTCTCCAAGCTCATGCAAAGCAAGTATGAAATGAGTTTGATGGGTGAATTGTCTTATTTCTTGGGGCTGCAGATTAAACAAGTCACTGATGGAATTTACATCCATCAGACAAAGTATGCCAAAGAACTTCTCAAGAAATTTGACATGGAGGACTCAAAGGTAGCAAAGACACCAATGGCCACTACAACCAAGATTGACCCTGATAAGAATGGAAAGAAAGTTGATCTAAAGAATTACAGTTACAGGGGAATAATTGGATCATTGTTATATTTGACAGCAAGTAGGCCTGACATAATGTTTGCAACATGTCATTGTGCAAGATATCAAGTTGATCCAAGGGAGTCTCATCTCATTGCAGTGAAAAAAATCTTGAGATATATCAAGGGCACTACAGAGTTGGGACTTTGGTATCCAAAGTAGTCTAGATTTAAATTACTGGGATATTCTGATGCTGACTTTGGAGGATGCAGAATTGACAGAAAAAGTACAACAGGTAGCTATCAGTTTCTATGAGGAAGGCTTGTATCGTGGTTCAGCAAAAAGCAACACTCAATTTCAACATCAACTACTGAAGCTGAATATATTGTAGCTGAAAGTTGTTGTGCACAAATTCTATGGATAAAAAATCAATTAATGGACTATGGACTAAATTTCAATAAAATTCCAATAAGGTGTGATAACACTAGTGCCATTGTCATTGCTGAAAATCCTATGCAACATTTCAAAACCAAACATATAGAGATCAGATATCACTTTATCAGGGAACATGCATGTCAGGAATGGAACTATTGAACTACAGTTTGTACCAACAAGCAAGCAGCAGACAGACATATTCACCAAAGCTCTTGATGAAGCCACTTTTTCCAATCTTGTGGGAGAGCTGGGTATGGTGAACTATGCAAAATAAAATTCAATAATCTTGCTAAAGACTTGTCAGAAAAGCTAGTGGGATAACTCAAACTATCAAATGCTTAAAGTTCTGGTACTCCTAACTCATTTCACGATTTCTTGATAAATTTAGTTGATATGTGACTATGTATGTTAAAAATGTAAATATGTATATATATTTGTTTGTTTTGCTTGTTTTTGCTTGTTTTTTGTCTAATGCATCAGGGTTAGGGTATCCAACTTGCGCATCAGGGTCAGGGTATTCGACTAAGTGCATCAGGGTCACGGTATGTATATACAATGAACATCAGGGTCATGTAAAAGGCTTTTGATTGCATCAGGGGATTGTGTCGAGTATGTGATAATAATTCATCAGGGAATTCCTTTGTCCCTGATGACATGTCATCATAGAATTGATGCGACACCCTGATTGCATGTTTTCAGGAACGGTTTTCAAACGTCAAAAGACGGCTATTTATACTCTCTCTCCCTCTCTCTCTTACTAAAACACCTCAAAACATTTAATCTGACTCTGATATTCACTTGAGCTTTTTTTTTTCTCTCTCTCCCATATTTGCAGAAACTCTAGAACTTCAAATCTTCAACAACATAAGTGGCACCCAGTATTGCTCAACAACTTCCAAGAAATCTGGTGGTTCCACCCATAAACTATGTGAGTTTCTCTGACATTGACGAGGTAAATGATTGTTTCAAGACAATGATGAACTATCTACTTAAATCTGAGTATGGTCGAGCAATCTTTACTGATGAAGAAATGTCTAGAGAAGCACTTTCACAACTCTGGTCGAGTGCTAAGTTCATTAACTCTTCAACAAGACCAGAGGTTGTGAAAAGGATTTCATTCAAGATTTCTTTTGAGAAGGGAAAAATAACCCCTTCCAGAATCAACTCTACACTAGGGCTACCTACACAGGACTTTGTGGAAGTGCCTAGTGATGCTGATATGCTTGACTTCTTAAGGAAACTGGGCTACAACACTGCTCCCAGCATAGTGTTAAGGTTCAAGGACCTTAAGAGGGTAAATGTGAAGCGGGAGATTTCTTATCTCTTTGACACCATAACAAAGGTGTTCTCAGGTAATTCCTCTAACTTTGAGGTAATAACCTCTTTAACTTTAAAAATAGCTTATGCCATGATTTGGAATGTACATATAAATATAGGTAAATTAATTTTTGATGATCTTGTAAATAAAATAGGTAGTTTTAACACTAGGAAATCAGAAATTTACTATGCTAGATTTTTAACTATGATCATTAAAGATCAAATTACTAATTTTACTTTTGAGGATGACATTTTTGTACAGACTTGCAAACAAACAAAGAAATTATTTGTAGAAATTATAAAGAAATCTTATACCGTGGAACCTTTTGCACTTCCATTACACATGGAACAGGTATCGAACACTCTTCCCTCCACCTCTCTACCTACTACTTCTTCTCCTTCAACTACTATGGCAGAGATCACTTCCACTTCTCTTCCTACCCAAGTAGTACAACCATTGTCAACACAACCACTCTCATCAGCCCAACCCTTAGTCTCCCAAAAGACAAAGGGTACCAAAAGAAAAACCCTCTGAAATATATACAGCAAGTGAGAAGGAGTAAGGAGAGAGACTGATTGACTATAGGAGATTGAGAAAGAAGGTGGCAACGAGAGTTACCCAATAGCCAAACTAGGCAGTATCCTCTCAAAAGAATACTGCTTTTGAAAAGGAATTAAACACATTTCTAACTAGTTCCTCTCAAATGAAATTAGTTATTGAAAATAGTCCCTAACTAGGGACACAGTTGAGTGAGTCACATACACTGACCACAACCTCTGATGAAATTAGAATCAGGGACTCTAAGAGCCACTTGCAGATAATTGACACAGTGAGTGCACACACAACTTCCTTTAATGGATCACCTCCTCACTCAGTGATCCAGCCAACGCTCCCTTCTACACCTCTTCCTTCTCTCACTAATCCTAAAATATCTTTAGATATCATGACACAAACATTAAATGTCATGAGATCAGATTCTCCAATTTCTCATTTCATGGAGGAGCCAATAATCCTTGACACAGTGATTGATAGCCAACATACTCAAATGGTTGATTCCTTTTTATTTGATACAATCAGTGATGATCAGACAAGGGACATAAATTCATCTTTATATACTACTGCAATAACTCTTTATGTTCCCCCACCTGTATATACATCTTCTATAGAAACATACACTTCTCCAATTGTACATACACAATTTTCTTCCACTCCTTCACCTATCACTTTCGTGGAACCAGAAACTGTACATAATCTACTTAAATTGGCCACAGTTGTTGATTTCACAGCCCATAAGAGCCCTACTAGGACAATTTTGAGTGAGGATGTGAGAATACTTAATGAAAAGAGGCAAAGTCAATCCCTTGAGAGGACTTTGGCAAAAGAAGAGACTGAGAGTTCTGCCTTAGAAGGCAAAGAAAAAGGAAAGTCTACAAGAGATGCCTTAGAAAACACAGAAAAAGGAAAGATTGAGGGAGATAAGGATAAGATCCTTATAAATAAAGAAAATAGAGAAAATGTAAATACTATAAACACTGTCAGTTCCTCTAAGAGTGATAAAGATGACACTCCAATGGAAGATGTACCTTAGTTCATTGGAGTTGATTTATACTTTTAGAAGAATCAAATGGTTGATATTGTATAGTTACTCAAACAGGAACTTTCAAAGACCACATATCCAACTTTGTCAAAAGTGATCAAATCACAAATAATGATAGGGCAATCTGTGGATGTAGAAAATTAGAAACTGTATACATACTTTACAAACAAAATCAACAATTTATAGCAAGTTGTTGACTCCCTTGTTTTCAGCTAAACACTGCTCCGGATGAAGAAACAGGCTGATAATGTTGACTATAAGCTTGCTGAATTCTCCACCAAAATGGCCAGGATGGAATCTTTGCAACTGTCAATGGCTGACACTTTAAAACAAGTTCTTTAAGTCACATCCCGACTCTCAATTTCCGCTGATAATGTTGTCAAAAAGGGGGAGAAATCTTCAAGACCATCGTTGTCAGGGGTTGTTGTAGAGAAGATCTCAAATACTCAACCATTAGGGGATGTGACTGCTCCTGCTCCAAAACCCAAGGATAAGGGCAAAGGCATCCTGATTGAGGAACCAAAGAAGAAATCAAATACTCAATCAGGGCCTAAGCTACTTGAAGATGCCATGAAGACAACCCACTTTCCAACACCCGTGGAAGTTGTAATTGATGGGAAAGTGGAGCTTGTCTTTCCTCAGGAAAAGAAACTTGTGGAAGCTAATGCACTATATGCACAACAACTTCAAAAGGAGGAAGAAAGGGAAATGGCAAAAGAGAAGGAAGAAGAAGAAAAGAAGAAAAAGAGTGTCAGGCCAAGATCCTCCAGGAAACCTCAGCCAAGGAAATCTCAAACTCGCAAGGGTGGATCAGGGGGTAAAAACCAAGAAAAACATGAAACCCCTAATGCCACCAAAACCAAGTCATCTGAAGCCAAGGATCAAGCACCTTCTCCTATAATTATAACATATGGACCACCCACACTAGCTGAATCCCTAAGAGACGAAAGGCGCAAGAACCTGACATTTATGTTCTCAATAAAAAGCATAAATGTCAGGGTTAATAGAAAAAAGGGAAAAGCTAATCACTGTTCAACTGGAAAGTGGGTCACAGTTCACAGTCACTATGGACTGGTTTAGGAGAATAGATGCTGAGCAGTTGGGATTGATCCTGAATCTAATTTCAAGAACATTAGGGCTAAACAGAGACTTAAGGGGGATGATTGAGAGGCTGAGGAAAGCCATCAACGATGAAAGAAGCATGCACACAACTTTGGATAGACCATTAAAGTTATTCTATATATCCACTGATGGGTAGGAGAAAAGTATAAGAATAAGAGACGTTAATGGACTTGACCTGGAGGAAGCGATGCATGTTCTGAACCAAATTGCTTATCATAAAAATGAACATGTCAACCATTTCAGAATCCTGCTATTGCAAAGAGTGTTGAAGGAGATTGAAGAAACTAGAGCTAATGATGGGAATACAACAACAGTAAGAGATGTGCCCCTAGTAAAAGGATTTAAAGAATATCCTAAGATGATTATCAAACCCCATGGGTTAGAATTAAAAAATGAAAAAGGGGAGATCTTCACCTTTTACTGGTCACAACTTGCTACAACAAATGTGCCAGAGATCAGATCAGTCCTTGAAGCTTTGGAATCCAACAGCAATGTCAACATTGTAAATTTCAGAAGACTTCTTCAAAAGGAGCTGGAACAGCTTTTAGCATGAGGGGAAGACAACAGGCTTAGGATTCTTGATCAAAATCCAGATCAAAGGAGACAAGGCCTTGGAAGTGACACTCAACCTATTGAATCAAGTCATCCATTGCCCTTTGTTTCAGTTAAACAGAAAAGGGGATCCTGGTGTCTAAAAGTGTACATTTCTGTAATAGTTATAGGAAACAATTGTACGGTTATTTTCTTAGTTCATACAAATGCAATAGATTAGATCAATACAATTTTGTTAAACTTCTGTTGTAAGTGTATAGTTTTCGATTTTGACATCATCATCAGTGCTTCAAGTAGATTTATGGTTATCAAATTGATAATCATAAATAGGGGGAGATTGTTAGAGATAAATAATGATGATGATGTTTAGAGAATAAATTGTGCATCTATAAATACTTAAGGTATTCTATAAACCTAAGTATCTGCACAAGTTTTGCATCCACTGATGATCAATTTAGTCACCAGGGGATGAACTGCATTTCACTAGGCAAGTCATCAGTTGGAACTTCTAAATGACTTGATAGTGAAGAGGAATGTCTGTTGCTACTCAAAGTCATTTAAAGTATTCCGCACATCAGACATTCCAAATAAAATCAACAAAGCTTCAGTGATTAAAATAATCAGGGGAACCCGTTAGGGGATCCTATCAGAGGATGACAAAGGCAGACCAACCAGCCAGGGGAACCCATCAGGGTATAGAAGTGGCAAGCCAAAGTCATCAGAGGGAATGCATCAGGCATGATAGTGACATGCCAACCTATCAGGGGAACTTATCAAGGTATGACAGTGGCAAGTTAACCTGTTAGGGAAACCGGTCAGGGGAAATGCTCAGCACTGCATCAGTGGAAGCCATCAGTGGGTGGTGTGAGTCTTTACGTCAAGGAATCAAAAAGCACTTGGATAACTCAAGTGAAGTTTGAAGCACTGATCAAGTCTTGAACATGACTTGTCATCAGGGGTTTCAGAAGTGCTAATCAAGTCCACATTAGGGCTTGCTATCACTGGAAAGTAATGACTACATACACTCGTCATCAGGTTTTACACGCAAATCAATGAAGCTTGTTGAAGAAGCAAGAGATATAAATTGGAAAGATATCTTTTGAAGTTTGGTGGTCCAATGACAACTCTCCATCATTAAATGCACTCAGATCAGAGGATGAAAAAGAAGCAACAAAAGTAGCAGTAGTCTGACACATAATTCAAAAAGGACATCGATGTGACATATATGCAGCTAAGTTGAAAAGAGCAGCACGTCTAAGCACGTGGGTTCAACTATTGATCTTCTATATATGCAAAAGAGTTCTCATTACACAGAAGTGAATGAATCCAACGGATCAACCAAGACAGAAGCACACAAACACTAGAGAAACTTTGTAATATATCTTGAGAGAAATATTCAAAGAAAGTTAGAAGCTAGTGAGTGTGAAATTGAATCTGTAATTCTTACAGAACTTGTAGCTGATTAATCACATTTGTTATTAACCAGATTTCCAAAAAAACCTCAAGCTTTAATATAACTATTTTAACTTGAATGCTTGTGTATTCGTTTTAAATTTCCTTTAGTTTTTCTAATATTGCAACTATTTCCATCAGTGCTTAAAAAGATTTAAAAGAACAAAAAGTTTGTAGTGTTTGTATTCCCCCCCCCCCCCCCCCCCCGCCCCGCCCCTTCTACAAATACTTAAGCCTATTTTGTTCTAACACCTTTTCCTTTTTCTCAATTTTGAAATTATCTTTGTTTGAAAATTCTTTTTTATTTTAATTTAATTTTTCTGGTTTTTTAATTTTTATATTAGTTTTGCAAATTTGCAAATTATTTATTCTTACACATCAAAGAAGAAACACCTTTGAAATGTCACTTTGAAATCTATTTTAAAAACCATGATCGTCTATCCTTAAAACTTTCAAAATGAATGCTAACAATGTATATGAGTTAAAATGCATGAACAATGATGCATGATAACAAAACAAATTTAAACAATAGAATATATATGTTAGGAATTATAGCATTTGATGATGATGTATAAACAATTAGAATTGTTTGATTTGTAATTGTATAGGTACCTGTAGTAGTGCACTATGAGAAACTGCTATCAGAGACTGCAGGTGAGCATCAGAGAGTTCAACAAAAGTCAAAGTTAGTCAAGCAAAATTATCCTATTGAAAACTAAGTTTTTGCCTATCGGAAACTAACATTTAGTCTCTCGGAAACTAAGAAATTAGTCTCTTGGAAACTAAGTTTTTGCCTATCGGAGACTAAAATTTAGTCTATCGAAGACTAAGAGTCAGAGACTAAGTTTTTGCCTATCGGAGACTAACATTTAGCCTATCGAAGACTAAGTTTTTGCCTATCGGAGACTAAGTTTTTTAGCCTATCGGAGACTAAAATTTAGCCTACTTGAGACTAAGGAAATTAGCTCATCGGAGACTAAAATTTTAGCCTATCAAAGACTAAAATTTTAGCTTGTCAAAGACTAAAGTTTGATCTATCAGAGACTAATGTTGAAGCTACTAGAAACTAAGGCAAGACTTTTTATTGCATTGAAAAGTGGTCGGGGATGCAGCTCATCAGGGAATATTTCATGAAAGCTCCATTGATAAACAAAGGATTGCATCAGGGGATATAATATCCACTGATAAACCTGTTAGGGGATAACAACCACTGCTGTACTAAATAGCCCGTCAGGGGATAACATCCACCGATGGATAAACCATCAGGGGATGATTTTTTCAGTAAATTTAAATCATCAGGGGGATGAAATATTATCATCAAAATCAGCACCAAAGTTCCACAAAGCATTAAACTTGAAGTTAAAAGTCACCAAAGCCATTTACCTATCACCAGATTTCTCGACATTAGGGGATAAGTTCTCGGCATCAGGGGATAAGTTCTCAGCATCAGGGGATAAGTTTCTTGGTATCAGGGGATGGATTTCTCGACACCAGAGACTGTCCATCAAGGGATAAAATGATCAGAGACTAAATATGAGATATAGGATGATAAAGTTAAGCCGATGGAATTAAGATAATGATGGTTAACCAATAAGGAGAGATTGACTACCAAAGAAGCTTCAAGGAAATAAGTTATACACACACACACAAGGGTATAAAGACTGCAGATGTGAACACTACAAAAATAACTTAAGAGATAAGTTACAAATTACATACAAGCATACATATAAATCTGCAAGTGTAAAACCTACAAGTCGTAAGTATAAAATACTGCAGAAATAACTTATGGCAACTTAAAGAAGAAATTCATTGAAGCTGGACCAATAAAGTCTAGAGAAGCCCATAGAGATAAGTTATATATTGCTGATAACCTATCTTGAGAACTCAAAGAAGAAAATAAGAAGCTAGTGTAGTGAATATACACTAGATCAAATAGGAAAGGGTACTCTGAATCATAAAACTAGAATGAAATATATACACTAGTACCAATAGGCCGCATAAGGGAACCAATTGGTGAAATGAAGGAGACTCCCTTTGTTGATGAAACAAAGCGTCACATAACAAACTGGTATCCAAGAGAGGCTATACAAAGAAGAAAGATATGTGACACAGCTACAAATACCAATGAACAACAGAGATATTTTAGGTAACAACTCAAAATAGAAGCTTGGAGAACAAGGGAACTATGTCTATAAATAAAGACATGGAGTAGTTGAGATAATAGAAAACGAGAACATCACTCAGATACACAAAAAACACAAGTCTATATATTATCTCAAATAAATAGCAGTTGTAATAAACTTACAGAGAGAGAGAAACAAGTTTTCATAACTTGAGAGAGGATAGAAATCATATTCTAGAGAGCAACTATTATTTTCAACAGAGTTGTTTGAAGTTGGTCATTCACACTAGTGAACTTTTGTAATATTTTATTGATTTATAAAAGTTCGGAAACACTTTTGATATATTGTATTCTTTTGATTCCATAGGTTTTAATACAGTATATTCACTAAACTTACAAAGTTCAAAAGTGTGAGAACTCGAAAAATAAAATGGGTTTTGTTGTATGATTAATTCTCATTATGATTAATTTATTTTTAAGGTTTAATTTTTATTTCTTTTTTGGGTATGAATAATGAATTCATATCTTAAATGAAATTCTATGGCAATGTGATGTCCAAAAGATTTAAATATATTTTGAGCTCAAATCTTTAAATGATTATTTTTATTCAAGTTTTATCAAGAGTAAGTGATATGTTTTCATGTGGGAAGGCAACACTTGGGTGGGAGCTAATGTGAGCTACATTACCCACATTGAACCAAAGACTGTTGTGAGGCGAGAGATATAATTACTCGATGTCAGAGTTGTTGCACGTGACCCGTCAACTAGTAATCAACTTCAACAATACACTAGATTGTTGGTTATGATAGATGATTGACTGACTAACTTTTAGCAGCCATAACACCAGTCTTTCAAACCAATCATTTCATTCTAAATCTTGTTAATGTGTTTTTCAGCCAATGACTGAAATCCAATCTCAAACAATTCAACTACTCTTGTTGCTCGGCAAGGGATATATATATCATTTGGAGTACAACCCTAACCCCACTTTCATAAAAAATTTCTATACAGCCAACCACCCACAAAATCCATGTTCACTTTCAAGAGCAACTGTCCTTCTCGTAGCACAACCCAAGCTCTAACTTCTTCGTTACAGCCAAAGAGGTAGGAGCACTATATTAAAGTCCTACTCTGTTCCTACACTTTTTTTTTGTTGTTTCGTTATTTATGCCATGTTTGCATAATACTTTGTTTATTCACTTCCTTGAGTATGTTTGTTCTTTTATTCATACCATGCCATGTTCGCAAAATACTTTGTTTAAATACCATACTTGAGTCTCTTGCAACCAGAGTCTTTGAAGTCTAACAATGTCTATAAGATTTAGTAGACAACAAGTAATGTTACACACTACAAAAAAGATGATGAGAGTTGACCTATATATGGTTATCTGTTGATATCACCACCTCATTATAGTTGGAGAGGCCACCACTGTATCGAAGACAAGTCCTAGCTTAGTCTCTATCAACGTGAAGTTTCTTTCTGCCTGTATAAAATAGTCCCCGGGAGATTCCTAGTTAGTCTCCGAGGAACAAATTTTGTTATCCCCGATGAAGAAAAATTTGTTAGTCTCTGACGAGAAAATTTTGTTAGTCTCCGATGGACAAAATTTTATTAGTCTCTGATGAGAAAATTTTCTTAGTCTCCGATGAGTAATTATCCACTGAGGAGTTTGGTGCTGAACAACTTATCCACTGAGGAGTTTGGTGCTGAACAACTTATTCTCTGAGGAGTTTGGCGCTGAACAACTTATTCTCCGAGGAGTTTGGCAAAAGCCAAAAGACTTTGGCGATAGTCAAATGGATTATTGACAAGTTTGGCGATGACCAAATTCATCCCCTAAAGGTCAAGACCATCCCCTGATGGCCATGGACCATCCCCTGATGACCAAAGACCATCCCTTGATGGTCGAAGACTATCCCCTGATGACCGTGTTTGTCCCACAAGATGGTTTGTAGAATTGGGGGGGGGGGGGGGGGGGGGGGGGTTGAATACAAACCACAAAATTCTTTCGAATTTTGTGAGTTTAGTGAATATACTGTAAAACAAATTGCGAAAATGAAAGATTACAATATATCACAAGTGTTTTTGAACTTTTATAAAAGAATGAAATATTACAAAAGCTCACTGGTTTGAATGACCATCTTCTAACAATTCTGTTGAAAACAACAGCTGCTCACTAGAATATGATTTCTAGCTTCTCTTTCTGTAAACCTAATTACAACTGCTAACTCTCTATATGTATGGAAGTGTTGTTCTGAGAGATATGTGATCTGAAATAAGATGTATTCTTGTTGTTAAACTTAGAGTTCTCAAATGTCTCTTACCTCAGCTGCTCTATATCTATTTATAGACACAACTTCCATATACTCTAAGCTTCTATTCTGAGTTGTTTACCAAAAATATCTCTGTAGTTTATTGGTACTTGCAGCAATGTCACACGACTTTCTTTATTATTCAGCCTCCCTTAGATGTCAGCATGTTTATGTGACTTTTCTAGTGTATATTCACTGCACCAGCTTCCATTTTTCTTCTTGGAGTTCCCAAGATAAGATATCAACAATATATATCTTATCTTTGTGGGCTTCTCTGGACATAATTAGTCCAGCTTCAATGAATCTTCTTGCTTCAAGTTATTATAAGTTGTATCTGTAGTATTTCAACTTGCTGTTTTGTAGGTTTCATGCTTGCAGCGTTGCAAGTTTCATACTTGCGGCTTTACAGGTTTCATACTTGTAACTTGATGAGTGTGTGTGTATAACTTACTTCCTTGAAGCTTCCTTGGTAGTTAATCTCTCCTTATTGGACAACCATCCTTATCTTATTTCCACCGTCTTTAGCCATATGTCATCTCTTATGTCAGTGGAAATTTATTCTCTGATGGATAGTCTCTGGTTGCTTCAACATTAGTCTCTGATGAACAAACACTTAGTCTCCGACAGTCAAAAGCTTAGTCTCCGACAGTTCAAAAACTTAGTCTCTGACAGTTCAAAAACTTAGTCTCCGACAATTCAAAAACTTAGTCTCCGATAGGCAAAAACTTAGTCTCTGACAGTCAAAAGCTTAGTCTCTGATAGTTCAAAAACTTAGTCTCCGATAGACAAAAACTTAGTCTCCGATGGGCTAATTTTGCTTGATCAACTTTGACATTTGTTGAACTCTCCAAGTGTATTCATTGTAGTTTCTGATGCTTTCCTGCAGTTTCTTGATAGTAGATTCTCATAGTGCATTACTGCAGGTACTTGTACATTTACAAAATTTAACAATTCTAAGTGTTAACATCATCATCAAATGCTATAAATCCTAATAGGCCAAGAGACATTTCACGTCAGGTAATTTATCCGCTGATGACCAATCATCCCCTAACGAGCAAATTATCCATTGATGGCTAATTTATCCCCCGATGATCATTCTTAGTCCTTGATGGCCACTTTTATGCGTCAATGTTTATCCATTGATGCGCAGTTTTTCTTTAAAGATATAAAATATTATTTTCTTCAACTAATTAAGAAAATTTTTATTAATTATTAAACGTCAACAGTTCAGATGTCAACTTAAGATATTAAAAGTTACGGACATCACATGTGCATTTTTTCTTCTCATATCTTATCAAGGTATAAATTTCTCATGTTATATGCATATTTTACGAAATGTCTCACTCACAAGTGAATTGAATTTGATTTTTGCTAAAGACCAAGGCAAGTATATATTCAATCTGATGCTTATTTCAATTTAACGCATTATCTTTTCCTTCGATATGCGTGCAAAGTGGTGACATACTTATTTTAATTATTTTCATGAAGGATTATGCTATGTTTTAGTTTCCGCTAGCATATTAAAAATGATGTGTATGGATGTACTTGGGCTTTGATCATCTTACTTCTTAAACGTTGCATTTGTACAATGAACGAGAATGACCTGTACTTTACTGGGTTATGCCACATGGTTAGCAAGAGGAAAGGAAAAATGGGGATTCTGATGGAACACCTCACCTAGAGGTTTTTAGTGACTACGTACGTTCAAACACTGAGGGATCATGCTGTTACAGTTCGGCCAACTGTACACAGTATGGTTAGCAGATCCAACGGGTTTAGGCCCCGATGGATATTATTTCGAGAAAGATATACACAAGTGGACACTTGTCTTTCTTTAAGGAGGGTTACACGTTGTTTATCATCAGTAATCCTCAAAATTCTTCAAAGATTCTGAGGCATCAGTATTGCTTCACCGACCCTCATAAACATAATTGAACCTCTATTAGCATTCCAGAACCTTTTTTTTTTGTGTTTATATACTTGCTGAGCGTAAATCGTTCATTCTTGTTGAACTTAATATTTTTCAGGGTATGGTGAAAAGGTTGAACCCTCCAACAAGGGGAAAGCAAAGATGATTGGTTATTGAACTTATGATGATCCTGTGTGTGGCCACCAAGGAAGGAAGGTATTTGAAAATTCGTAATGTTATAGACTGTAATTTAGAGACAATTTAGCTTCCGTAAAAAATACTATATTTTGCGTTTGTAATAACTCACTACTAATATTTTGACTTCGTTTATGCTACGAATGGATGTGACGTTATATTTTTCCTATTTGACGGAGCCCTAGTTCAATAGGAAATTTTGGGGCCGTCACAAAAAGAATTTTTTGGTTTGTATTCAAACCCACCCACCACCCTCGCTTCTACAAATCATCTTATGGGACAAACAATATATATATATATATATATATATATATATATATATATATGGGAAAAAGGAATATGAGGCATGTCTTAGCCAAGTTTGCCTAAGGCCACTAATTAAAACGACGTAGTTTAGGATTCAATTGCTATTCATATGATTTTTATTTCTTATTTTAATAAATACTTTAATTAAAAGTAAATATTTTACATAATTAAAATTACGTCGTTTTATTAAGTAGCCTTAGTCAAGGTTAGCCCTTTTGATCATTCTTGGAACGAATCCAAGCGGCGCTATTTTGCAGTACCGTACCAGAGGATTAGCCTCCGGGTAAACTAATCGAGACGCCTTCCTAAAAGGGTGCGATCACAAATATAGACATCAATATTTAATTAAACATAAATATATACAATCATTAATTAAACATGGAAACACAAAAACAAAATGGAACTAAAATGAAGAAGGATATAAAAAAACATGTTTATAAAAAAGTTTTATTATTTTTAAGTGATGATCTCAAAAAAGAAAATATTGTCTAAAAGTTTAAGCGAGTCCTCATCAGAGTCGCGAGTTGTCGGTCTCGGAAATTTTTGAAAAATACATGTGAGATTTTTTGTTTTTTGAAATCAAATTTTAGTTTAATTAAAAAAACACATTTTTATTTCTTTTTATTATTCCTTTATTTCTCACAATTATTTCAAAAATCTAAATTTTTTATGAAGTACGACAGAAAGTTTATAAAACCATTTTTTTAATTTTAAAAAGTCCCCACCTAACAATTTTATTTAAAATGGTGTGTTAAGATACCTTTTATTTCTATTTTTATTGCTTTAATTCCTAAAAGAAAGATGAATCTATAAAAATGTTTTATGATGACTCTAACTTAAAATTTGGTCAAAACAAAAACCAAAAGATTTCTTAATTCAATGCAAATTTGAGTAGGAGAAGATGTTAGGCACCCGCTACCTCACTATACCTAGTGACTGTTTTTACAACTAAAAAATTTCTTAATTCAATGCTAATTTGAGTAGGAGAAGGTATTAGTCACCCGCTACCCTCACTATACCTAGTGACTGTTTTTACAACATTTTTCTTTTTTACGAAATCATCTCTTAAAAAATTTATTTGTTTCACCAATTATTTTTGTAAAATTTTTTTGTTTGATTTTTATTGATTTTTCTAAAGAAAAATACGAATAAAATAGATTGAAAAATAAACAAATATAACTCCCGATTATGTGCATGTGTGTGTGCATGTATTCTTCACTATATAGTTTTAGTTACATTTTACAAGATACAACTATAAATGCTAATCTAAAGAAAAGAAAATTACATAAAGTCCTTATATACAATTATTCTAACAAAGGAAAAGAAATGAAACAAAATTACAATTCTAATGAATTGAAATTACATAAAATAAATAAAAATGAATGTATAATTTTCTTGAACTTGAACTTGTTAATTTTTTATAAATGTTGATTAACTTTTTAGGTATTCGGCCATTATAAATAAAGCCTAAACCCTCATTTGGTAAACCATCACTATTCCCCCAAATATCGCACACGGTTACAATAATAAATCTTATAACGTGAATTTATAAAAATCAGAAAAAGACGCAGCTTGTGCATCATTAACATCATAAAGACTGCAACCAAGCCCAATATTTTCTCTGTTCACACAAAACCATAATAACAAAGCTGATTTCGTCTCACATGTTTTACCCGAACACCTCCAATATACCAATTATACAGAAGTTTCATCAAAATCCCACCATTATGACTGAACTACAACCCGTTGTCCTTTCAAAAAAACCAGAACCAGATAAAAAAAGATGGGGAGGATTAGAAATTGCAGTCAAAAGAAAAACAAACTCACACCACAAAACCCATCTATACTGAATCTCACAAAAACAAACTATACATATATCAAATGGGGGAATCAAAAGATAAAAAAAAAATTAAATAAATAAATATATATATATATATAAACTAAAACTAAATGATTATCAAAATTGGAAAGGAAATAAGCTATAATTAAATTAAATGATCATTGACACTCACATCATATACCTAAACCAAAGAATTGGAAGCAACTGAACTATGCATTTCAACTATTCAACACCAGCACAAAACTCAAACAGATCATACCTAATATGTGAGAAATCAAATTGAGTCACTTCAAATGAAAGATCCTCCATATTCACTTGTTCTTACAAATACGTATGCACGACATACCAACAAACATTCATCACGTATTCGAACCCGACTAAATATCGAACAAACCTCACCCTAAAAACATAGAACGAAATCTAAAACTAAAACAGAGACCCATGACATGGAACAAAATATCAAAACATAATCCTAACAACAAACAAAACCATATAGAATTATGGCGACAAAACAAAAAATGAATTAAACCTTCCAAATTTCATTATTCCAGCAATCAAATACACACCGAAATAAAGACTGCGCACACAACCCTACAAAATCTCAATATCATCAACCAATTGGAGATCCCGAAAGGATCCATGATATATAAACAACCCCACCAGACAGATTATAGTACGTGAATGAATTCAGTAGCAAAGAAAAGGGGAAGAGTTTACACCGAACGAGCGAAAGTAAACCGAAACTCAGATACACAAAATAAAACCCACAAAATATTTTTTCGAAATATCAAATAATACAAACCTACAGCGACGTATGTAATTCCATAGCGATTCTCAGGGTTGGATTCATAGAGGGACAACCATGGGAGAGGGCTTCCATCGCCGGAATCATCCTTGGATTGCATACAAAAACACCCCAATACAGAGTATGTCCATACATTATAAAGAACTTTAAAATGAAAGTAACACAACCATAACCGAGCGAAAACAAGTTAAAATCACAAATTAAAACCTCAAATTCTCCCAGATCATTTTCCCAAATCAGTAAATAAGTTAAAATCACAAATTACAATCTCAAACCACCGTCACCGTCTCAGCGTCGACACTACCTCTACTCACCATCCCATCCTTTCTTCCATCACTTGGGTTAGTATATGTTTTTTTGATAAAAATTCAATGTAATCCCTTAAACGTCGTTTGGATTTCATGGCTCTTGGGCTAGTTAAGGTTTTCCTGGTCCATAATTTAATTTCAATTTCATGGTTCTTGGGCTAGTTAAGGCTTTCATAGCAATAGGTTGCCGAGCAACCTTTCATTAGAAATTATGATTTATCAGCGTCTGTTAATGTTAATCTCGAAAATTATAGACAAGGAACCGAAAATATGAAAAATAATAATTTAAAATTTTTCATTTTTTTGTAATTTTATAAATCACCTTATATGATATTATTAATTGAGAAATTATTAAAATCATACAGTTGTAAATTCGACGACGTTCATGTAAAATCTTTACGCACGAATTAACACCGCAATCTTTATCCTTTACGCTCCAATCGATCCCCTTAATCCGTCTTGCAATTTATTCCACATTCTTGATTGTTCCACTGAATCCAACGTTTACTACTCAAGTGTGTAGTACTCTAAAGGTGATCCACCAGAAAATTTTGATTATGAAAAATATTGGATTTCTCTCACAATATTTTGGTGACAAATATTATAGAAGTTACCAATTATTTTTTTAATTAAAATTTAATATATGATAAGTCTCCTTATATAGATAACCCCTAAATAATTCCTAAACCATTTAGGAATTGATTATTTATTAAATAATAATAAAACTCCATTATCTAATTCCTAAACTATTTAGAAATTTGATTCTTTATTATTAAATAATAACACCACTTTTTAATCTAATTCCTAGACTACTTAGGAATTGGATTATTTATAAAATAATAATAATATAAGAATAATTCTTATTTGTTATTATAATTAGTATTTCTAAAATACTAAATTATAAATATTAAACTATTTAATTTATTCCACCATGGTATAAATTAAATTACTTAATTATTATTATTTCCCAATATCTTTATAATTTATTATTTCTCTTTTATGGTGTGACCCTTTAGGTTCAATATTAAGCCGATTGTAAAAATAAATTAAATTAGAACTATTCTAATTTTATTTATACGAATTAAACACTTTAATTCATTAAATATAATTAATTATATTAATGAAAAATAGTAAAATATCTACGCAGTGATAGTGCAGAAGACATAGTAAAATATCTGTAAATGAAATTTATAAACAACATTAGCATTTATTCATTTAATTAATCACCAAATTAATTAGGTCTTTATTAAAATGGTGTCTCCCACTATTTCTTCAAATTATATAACCTTTTTTGTATATAATTCGGCAAATTTATAAATTAAAATTTGCTAGTGAGAATAAGGATCCTATTCAATAACATACAGCCTTGTGTGTGTACAACAAACCATATATTATTTCATAGGGGGACAACTCTTGTCAATTACATCTCATGTTATTCCTTTACCTTTTGTCTCTTATACCATAAAAGTCTTGTGTGTGCACAACAAACTTAAATAATCTAAGTTAAGTATAACCCAACATTTTTATATGTGAAAAAGAAAACTACAGTTCTTGAGTGTGCTCAACAAAACATTTAATATTCGATTCCATCATAAACATTAAATGTAACAAAGCAACATCTCTAATACATAAAACAGGTCATGTGTGTGCTAACAAACCCATTATAAGCAAAAGATACTCTGTGTTTTTGTCATGCTGGAAGACCACGACCGACACTTTACTAATGTCATTGGTCATTACTACTTAATATTATTTTCTTGAGGGGTTTTGTTATTATGGTCTCATTTTCTTTAAACGCGCATGCAAATATATATATAACACGCTCCATATTAAACATACATCATATGTATAAATAATATATAATTATATATATAGTATAAGCATGCATATATAAAATACTTTATTCTACTCAGATAATTATGAACTTTATTCTAGTTTGGTTCACTTCAGCCATCAAGTGAACCAAAAGGTCAAACTTAGGGTGCAATAATAAAATTAAATTTGAATATAACTATTACATTCAAACTCGAGCATCATTACAAATGGGCCTTCATTGCTCCTTGTCTTCGTCTTCAATTTATCTAACAAATCTAACTAATCCTATTACAATCTATTTTCTAAATAGAAACCTTGATCAGTAGTCGGGGAAATACATAGGAGGGAGATAGAAGTTTACATTAGAATAAATTAGAGAGACGAGGTGTGCGAACTCCATTTATAAAAAACTAATTCATTCATGCATCCACTAAAATTAAAATCCAATCACATTGGTCTTAAATTCATAATCATCCGTTGATTAATATACATAGCTATTATGTATATTAAACAATATAAATATACATTGCATGCATAAATATATTAAACTAAATACATCACATGAATTTAAATATTGCGTATATATTAATCTCATTTAATGGACAAATTTTATTTGCATAAAAATAATTCCAATTTGAAATAAACACTTTATTTCAATTTTTAAACACTTTAAATTTTTGGAATTAAATTTTATTTGAAATTTTAATCACATTAAAATTCCAACTATTATTTAATTATTCATTATTCTAATGATTAATTCTCAAAACCATAATCATCATCATCATCATATATATATATATATATATATATATATATATATATATATATATATA
>CM025787.1:22398587-22424927 GCA_014636745.2 Centella asiatica
TATATATATATATATATATATATATATATATATATATATATATATATTATGCTTATCAAAATATTGCCCAATAAATCAGATCACATCTGAATTAATATATACGCAATAGAAATAATTAATAATTCGTATAAGGATGGTTTGGATACCACTGTTAGTTCAGAAAATTAAAGACAACGAAGCGGAAGCATGAAAAATAGTAATTTAAAATTTTTCTGCAATCCTAGAAATCACCTTATACGATATTATTAATTGAGGAATGATTAAAATCATACCGTTGTAAATTCGACGACGTTGATGTAGAATCTTTACGCACGAATTAACACCGCAATCTTTATCTTTCACGCTCCAATCGATCCCCTTGATTCGTCTTGCAATTTATTCCGCGTTCTTGATTGTTCCACTGAATCCAACATTTACTACTCAAGTGTGTAGTACTCTAAAGGTGATCCACTAGAAAATTTTGATTATGAAAAATATTGGATTTCTCTCACAATATTTTGATGACAAATATTATGGAGGCTACCAATTATTTTTTTAATTAAAATTTAATCTATGATAAGTCTCCTTATATAGATAACCCCTAAACTAATTCCTAAACTATTTATGAATTGGTTATTTATTAAATAATAATAAAACTCCATTATCTAATTCCTAAACTATTTAGAAATTGGATTCTTTATTATTAAATAATAACACCACTTTTTAATCTAATTCCTAGACTACTTAGGAATTGGATTATTTATTAAATAATAATAATATAAGAATAATTCTTATTTGTTATTATAATTAGTATTTCTAAAATACTAAATTATAAATATTAAGCTATTTAATTTATTCCACCATGGTATAAATTAAATTACTTAATTATTATTATTTTCCAATATTTTCATAATTTATTATTTCCCTTTTATGGTGTGACCCTTTAGGTTCAATATTAAGCCGGTTGTAAAAATAAATTAAATTAGAACTATTCTAATTTTATTTATACGAATTAAACACTTTAATTCATTAAATATAATTAATTATATTAATTATACTTATTCTACATCATGAAGGATACCTCTCAACATATCATGACTATCCGGATAATATGAAATCAATGTTTAATCACAAAAAACCTATTCAGTGAATAGTTACCGTACAATTCAATCCTTCTACTACACAATGTCCCGATTAAATATAAGACATAGAATTACTGTCAAGTCTTATTTTATTTAATCATATGCATTCCGATTCATAGATGCATAACTCAATATAATGTCAATTAAAAACACATTCTAATTACCATTCCACTTTGGCCAGAGATTCTCGAGTTGTCACTAATGAAATTGCATAGGACATTCTCTCCCTTTACTAGAAGCGGTAGATCCTTTGTTGATCATTCACTTATCTCCATGTACACTTTATTATACCCGAACATACACTTATATACACTGTTTGAGTTAAGATATATGACAAAATATAATTTAGTGTACACAAGATAACCGCAACGATTTCAAGTCTAAGGATCACTTGTACAACTATCACTAGATGAACTCCTATTGACAAACAGGTAAAACTCCATTAGGTATTCATTTAAGCGAGTCACGTTCAGTGAACTTATTCTCTAATAAGCACCTACATACTTGCTTTAATGTCATCACACAAATGATTATGAGATCAATCATTCTCTTGTTAAGAGCGAGCACAGTATGTACTAATATTTCTGAATTCACTAACTCCCTTATTAGTGATCTTATGATTAGGAACATTTTTAGTTTTGAGTTAACATATTTTAGATCTCATTAGCATGATCTTATTATGATCCTAAAATATAACTTTAAACTATGAGTTAATATATTTAACAACTTAAACATATAAATAAACGCCTTTGAATAAAATTTTATTTTACTAATAAATGAATAAGATTACAAAATAAATATTCCATCACGTTTAACGTAATTGGCTTGAGGACATATTACTTTCAGTTACATTGTCTTTTTCCACCCTTTCATGTAAAGGAAATAACTTCCTGTGATAAAATTAAAATTGTTCTCAGTACTCGGTTGCTATAAATCTTCCTTTATAAATGTGTGTGTGCGCGTAAACTGGCTTATTAGCTGATAGCTAACGAAAGTATAAATGCATAACTATGCGGGACTTTCATTTGAATGGCTACAAAATTATAGAGTAAAAAAGCAAAAAACTTTAATCTCGAAAGGCATGCTACAATAGTTATATTAATAATATTGTCAGATCGACATGAAATAGATTTGATGTGGAACATAGTTGTCAAAGGTGCATTGAGGTGTGCCGAGACGAGGTGCAAGTTTTGGGCGTGAGGCAAGGCGCCTTCAATGAATCTTTGTGAGGCCCCATTTATTATATTTTTAATTTTTTATTTCATTTCCAGTTCATCTTTCGCAGAGACAAGATGCTAAAAAAGAGGAGAAGAAAATATGAGAGATAAAAGAGAGGAAAGAAGATAAGTTGAAAAAGAAGAGAAGACAAGAAGTAAGAAAAGAAAGACATGAAAGAAGATAATGAATAGGAAAGAGCAAATTACAAGAAACGATTAACATAGGGTCGTCTTTTAATTTCCTTTTCTTTTCTTTTGTAGATGTGAGATATTATGTATGGTTGTCATGTTCAAGTAAAAAAAAAGTTTTAGTCTATCTACCCTGGAAAATTATAGCAAAGTCTATTATATATGTTGTCCCTTTGTTTTGCATTAAAAGGATTTGTAATTTCACTTGTATACTAATTGAATATCTGTTGTATAAAAGTTAGTTACAAATGTTCTGAGCAACCTTAAGTTTTCAAATTTTGACATTCCTTTCTACTTTCCTTAAAACAATGAATTATATCATTTTACACACAATGTGTATGTGCATGTGTGTTTGTGTGTATTTGGGGTGGATGTACATGTATGTCCTCATGATTATATTAAGCATGTGCGCCTCACTTTGCTAAGGGGTGTGCCTCGCCTTGTGTCTACGCCCCAGGGAGACTTTTGCGTCTTGGTGGGCATCTCGCCTTTAATAACTATGATGTGGAAAATATACAATACTTCAATTCATTTGTATGTCCCAAATTAGAAGGACAACGTCCATGCATTTTGCACTTCATTCATCGACCCAGTATGATTGTGAACTCATGGTTCCATCCAACTAATCAATCATATAAGGGCATGGCCTGATACAAAAAAATGTCTAATCTCTATACTTGTTGAACTTTTAAGATCGTAAGCCAATTAATTCAGTGTAATGTATTATTCTGACCATTTTCAATTATTTGTATAATTTCCTCCAGCTATATTTGCTGTGAAAATATTAAGTAGCACCCTTTGAAACCTTTATGTTTGAGACTGCCCGAGACTTTGAGTCTAAAATTTCTTAAATTTGATTTGTGCATTTCCTTCCCTGTAACATAAAAAATAAATTTATAAATTGGAGTGCATGTGATACTTTTGTTCACCGTAGAATTGGAATCTCTTTAACAGAATTGGTCCTTAACCAACTAATTTTACAGTTTGAAGCAATAGGTACCCTATATAAGTGGTCCTATTGTACAACCAAAATTATGCCACAATTATTTAGACAGTTTGAACTGAAGCAAGGAAGCAACACCCAACCCTGTCCTATGTATTCAAGCATATCTGAATGGAGCCAAATGTGAATGTAGTCGAACATTGGTCGACAGCAATGTAATTGCATCATATCTAGAATCTGTTAAACGTCTAGCTATTTGGAATTAATGGTAGAATTTCACATGATCCTTTTGCGTGTGTCAGTTTGCTAAAACCAGAATTTAAATATATAAACATGTTTCTTTCTCATTTGCAGCCCTGAGAAGAGACAACGCGTTCCTTCTGTATATAACCTATTCATTAAGTAAGTTGGTTACTTTTATGGAGTTTATTTTTTTTGTACAACTCTTGCTTCTTGATCTCGTCTCAATTTATTTTGCACAAGTCATTAAATTGGTCTCATGGTATTCTGCTTCTTTTTTTTTTTATCCAATTTCTGGAGCTGTTATTACAAGGATGTTTTCTATAATGTATATTTCTTGGGAATACACAAAAGGATGATGTCGAGGTCAAAATAAAAATAAAAATTAAATTGAGATACTTGGTGGATTACTTCATTGTCATTCACCCTCTCTGCAATCTCTTCATTGTTCCTCCTTCATCGTCATTCCCCATCTCAGCATCGACACATCCTCCACTCACCATCCCATTCATCTCCAGAGTGTTGCTCCTTTCTTCCATCACTTGGGTTAGTATTTTTCTTAAATAAAAATTCAATGTAATCCCTTAAACGTCATTTGGATTTCATGGGTTCTTGGGCTAGTTAAGGTTTTCCTGGTCAATAATTTGATTTCAATTTATTTTATGGAAAAAATTGAAGTTGTCGCTGTTGATCTAATTTGGGCTGTTGAACTAGGGTACCGCAATTGATTGCTGGTTGTCTAATTTGGGCTGTGAATTTCTTCAACTTCTGTTCAGAGGTATTTGTTAGTTTATTCCTTGTTTATTTTGATTCAATATCATCTTTTCAATTTAACTTTCTAGGGTTTCTGGGATATAATGTAAACTTTTTTTTTTCCAATTGCTTTTTGATGCATGAAGTTAAGCTGAAGCTATATAATTTGTGTCTTGATGTTTTTTCCATTTATGCACATTTTTTAGCTCTGCATCTTACAATGTGAGTGCGCTTGTGATTTATCAAGTTGTTAGCGTAGTATTAGTTCATTCAGTGCATCAACCACTCAGCATAGGTGAATGGCTTGTGTATGAGATTGAGTCCCAAGACATGTTTCTGTCCTTCTGTAGCAGAAATAAGTTACGGTTGTTACACTATTGTACAACCAAAATCATGCCACGATTATTTATACAGTTTGAACTGAAGCGTGCAAGCAACACCCAACCCTGTCCTATGTATTCACGCATATCTGAATACAGCCAAATGTGAATAGAGTCAACATTGATTGCAAATAATGTAATTACATCATACCTAGAATCTTTAACATCTATTTGGAATTAATGGTAGAATTTCACATGATCCTATTATGTGCGTGAGTTTGCTATAACAAGAATTTAAATATTTAAACATCTTTATTTCTCATTTGCAGCCCCGGAGAAAGACAACGCATTCCTTCTGCGTATAACCTATTCATTAAGTTGGTTTTGTTTAGTTTACTTTTTGTACAATTCTTGCTTCTTGATCTCGTCTTAGTTTACCTGCTCATGTTTATTAAATGGGCTCATGGTATTCTATTTTTTTTATCTCCATATCGCTGGAGTTGTTATTACTATTTTTCTTGGGGATACCCAGAAGGATGATGTTGAGGTCAAAATTAAAAAAATAAAATAAAATTGAGATACTTAGTGGATTACTTCTCTCTTCCCCCATCACCCACCCTCCTCTATTTGAAGCTCATAGTGGATTACATCATTTAGTAAAAACAAATATAGAATACTTGAATACAATCGTGGAACAATGATGACTGTAAAAACTTGGTTACTATTTCATGATTGTATGATAATGATTACTAGCTTATGACTTAACTTAGAGAGGTGATTTGATGTCCAGTTCCATAAAGTTATTTTATTTCATGAGGTATAGTTAGTTACCTCAAATAACATCTATTCTTATGATAATGATTGCCAGTCATCTTAGTTTCTACGTTTCCATGTTATCTGCCGTTAATTTTGATGCATAAAGTTAAGCTGAAGCTATATAATTGTTGCTGCTGAATTTTGTTGCTGGCTGGTGCTGCTGTTTGTTGTGAGTTTTCATTTTAAAATTTATTGGTGTTGTTGCTATATGTATATATATTGTTGTTAATTTTTTGGAAACAATATTGCTTGGTGCAGTCGTAGTTGCCATTTATGATTTTCATTTCAGTTAATGTGTGAATTTTAGAACAATTGATGGTTAGGTATATATGTTCTAGTTGTGCCTCTGGAATTTAACACACTGATTGTAGTACAAACATCCAAGTTTTTCTTATGATATTGGGTATGAATTTGCATATTGGGGTGTGTAATTAACTGAAGCTTCCGACATAAAAATTTCAATTTAACTAGTAACAAGCTAGTGAAAAAGAGCTAAAATCAACAAGAAAAGATCAATAAATCTACTTATCTTAGATGCAAACCTTGTTAAGTTTAGAGAAACAGATTGTACTTCTATTGTTCAAGCTCTTGGTAGACAATAATAACGTGCATTAATTATAGAGCGTATAAAGCAAAAAGGCTCCAATTTGTTAAGTATATTACAAAGTTCCAAAAATTCATAAGCAAATATCACTCAATTTATCCTTTTGTTGTTTTAAGACAATCCTCCTCCTCCTCCTCCTCCTCTCTCTCTCTCTCTCTCTCTCTCTCTCTCTCTCGCTGGAGGAACTCAATCTCTCTGGGAATCAAATATCAAGTATCGTGGAGGTTGAACACTTGTATAACTTGCCACTTCTTGAACTTAGCTCCAACAGCATAAAAGTGAGCTCTCTAGAACTATATCTTATATAAAATATATTAACAATCTCATTTCGTAATTTAACTGAAAGTCCTCGTTAAAAGTAGAATTTTGGGAATGAGAAGAATAAGTATTACAGTTTGTGCTTGGATTACTTGCTCAAACCTCAAGTAATAACTTTATTAATTCAGGTGATGGAGAATGTGCAAAATCTACTACATTTACAGGAACTTTGGCTGAATTACAATCGTATTGAAGCAATCAACCTTTGTGGGTTGAGATGCATTAAGAAGCTTGGACTGCAGGGCAATCAACTAACTTAAGTTACAGGATTAAAGGTATTTTAAGTTTACACGTGAGATCCATATAAAAGAAACAACTTTTACAATACAAACACCTCGTGTTCAACTTGTCTCTTAATAATATCTTTCATGGTTTGATTTATCTTTAGAAGAAGTGTACTTGAGTGACAATTATATTGCAGAAATGGATGGCCTGTCCACATTGTTAGGCTTCGTATCTTAGATTTGTCATCAAATCAGATTACCACAATTAATGACATCGAGAGCCTAAGCGAGTACGAATATCCATCCTGCTCAATGACATGAATCACACATTTATTTGTCTTATATTTGTATACTAAATCTCGATGTCTCTATCCAGATTAGAAGTTTTGTGGCTTTTGAAAAACAATATTCCAACCTTGGATTGTATTGCAGAGGCCGTTTCCGAATGTAGACAGAAGCTCACAACCATCACCCTTGCCCACAATCCATGTGTAAGTTTGTCTACCTTTGGAGGGGACTAAGTTATGATATACTTCTTTTTTCTAGTTCTTTCTTAAAATTCAGGCGGTGGGAGCTTCCATTCAAAACAAGTGAACTTCCCTTTATAGATAAAATACCACTACTAAATTAATTGGAGAATTGAGTAGAGTATAATAGGGTGGAGGCTACTGCCACCCCTACGCATCTCTGCCACTAACCCATGGTAGTAGTTCATAATTGTTTTTCGTAAGGATTCTTCAGGTTATACCTCCTTAGGAAAACTAGTCAATGATCTTTAGAATTCTTCAAGTGCTTCTGTGGAAGTCTTTGCCAATTGAAAAGCATTTTTATTAATATGTGAGATGGTCCTGATATTGGTATCTCCCTTTTTCCTTTGTTTGGTCACTAAGAATGACACGCAATTCTTCTCATGAAGGCATGTTTAAAAATCCTTTCATGCTGAGATTGGTTGGGTGGGGGGAGTCTAACACTGGTGGAGAAGCCTTAGATAAACTGATATGATGGGACTGAATGACTGAAGCTCTCATTTCCTTACTTTCATGGAAGGAACTTATCCAAATATCTGGGTAGGGAATTCTAAGGAGTTGAGAAAGAACTGAGCCTTCAATCCATGTTATGAGCAAATGTGAATATACATAAATTTGAAGTTTATTTGTAAGTGTTTTTCTGCATACAACCAGAAGTCCATACTTGCCATACTTGAAAAGATGCTGATAATTCCTAAAAGATTTATGTAAACAACATATTATATAACACGCCGTTGGATTTTGAGTGGATGTATTGGATGTAATTAGTTTATTTGATTGATGGTCATGTAATTTATGGTACATAATAGGGATTTTGGCATAATCCGTAAAGAGATGTAGATGCTCTTATTAAGGGGAAAAGTTTGTTACAAGAATAAGACGCAAAACGGAAGACGTCGGTGGAAATTACTCAGGAGAAAGTAGGAACATAATTTGCACAAGTGGGAGATAAATTGCACGTGGTTTGTGTTAAAAAGAGTAGAAGAAAGATGTTAACATTTGCGTGTTGTACTTTAATTTATCTTCCTTTTTGTTTTATTTATTGCTCCCTGTTCTGAAATATCTTTATTATTATTTTTTCTTTCGTTTTATTTAGATGTTTTATTCATATATCCATATTTTATTGTCTTGTTTTTTTCTCCCCCATTTTGGCTTCTACTTATTAGGTTTCTTTTGTATGGATTCATCAGCCACCAAGACGAACTAGTTTCTGTTTGAGGTAACAATAATGTTGATCTTTAATCATTAGGGACTTTATATCTTTATCTTATTAGTTGACTACTGTGATGGTTATGTGGCCTCCAATGAGGTAATAATGACAAGGATGTTGAGAAAAAGATATTTTTCTGGATGAAATGACAAATGGATCTATGAAGTATGGAAGAGGAGAAAGATTTCATATCACTTAGCAGGAAAGAATGTGGCAAGAAAGGGGATCAAGTGGAGCACAATTTAAGTGTGTGGTAAAGTCGTCCAGAAGGGGTTCCTTGTACTCTTTCTTACACTTGCTTCACCAACTTCGTTTTTTTGCCCGCAACTAAACTTCCTCCTACCTAGCCCATTCAATGTTCAAATGCATTTTATTTGGTATTGTTTGGATCTAGTTTATTACCCTGTTTGTTTTAGCTTAAAATTATGAGATTTTAGATTCGATAGTGTTTAATAAAAAACGGCTTAATTATCTCCAATTTATCACTTTTGGTTGTTAATGTTTAGAAATGCCTTTTTGTTGAGATTAATTTTAGCATTAGTTCTATCATTAATCAACTTTTCTTCGTGTTTTTGTGACACTTGTGCAGGCCAATTCTTCGACCTATATTGCTACCTTGAGACTAATATTTCCAAACATTCACGAAGTTGATACTGAGAACTTTGCATAGAAGGTTGTCAGCCAGCTTTGCTCCTAGTATTGAGAAACAAAGAAATTAGTTGCTACATGTAAAAGTTTGTAGTTGAGAGACTGTATTTACTGTATTCAAATTTATGTTATTCATGTCTAATGGTTGAACTAAATTGACTGTGGAGTTATACTTTTTGTTCTGAAACATTTGCTCTAGACAAACTCTGTATTCGACGAGCTTCTTGTTTAAAGTTCATGTTTATTACATAGACTTAATGACCCCTTTTTTTTAAGGTTCTTACCATTAAACTTTTACTAAAATTTACGAAAAGTATCATATTTGAGTTAAGTGACTAAGGTTAACGTATATTGATATGACGTGCTTATATGTAATTTAAAAATAAAAAAGAATGACATGGATTTTTCAATTCATAAATTTAAAAAAAAAATTCTAAACAAGAAAGGACTAAAAATTTCTCTATCATCTTCACAATCCTAACTGTTGCTTGCCATGCCGTCGGTGCGTCTGCTACGGCAAGTTGTACTAGGCGACCAGATCTTGAATGTCCCAACGGAATCAAACACAAACCTAGTAGGCAAGATCGAACATTTATGATGACAATATCAACGTGAGGAGCGATGGCGCTGAAGATGTGAGTTAGTGGTTGTGCAAATCTCAATAAATAACCCAGATAATCAACCCAAAAAAACTCTCTTCCTTAACTTTGTCACTCTATCGTTAATTATAGCATTCGATGATAATGTATATATTTAAAATTGTTAGTTTTTCAATTGTACATCAACGGATAAATTTTGTAGTTAGATTTTTGTAAGTATTAATGAGTAATTTGTTCAACACTCAATGAATATTTATCCTCTGATAGTGTAATTTGTTCATTAGAGGATAAATACTATAAATGGTCATCGGCGAATAAATTGTCATCGATAGATAAATGACCATCCGCAGATAAGCTCGTCGGCAGGTAAAGTCATTGACAAATACATAATTATTAGAGGATTTTGATGATGAAGTACAACTAGAACAAAGCAAAACCTAATTTGAATACAAATTTGACTAGAACTAAGCGAAACCCAATTTGATTATGATTTGTAATCCCTGACAAGGACGACAACTGATTTGAATCTACATAATTATTAGAGGATTTTGATGATGAAGTACAACTAGAACAAAGCAAAACCTAATTTGAATACAAATTCGACTAGAACTAAGCGAAACCCAATTTGATTATGATTTGTAATCACTGACAAGGACGACAACTGATTTGAATCTACATAATTATTAGAGGATTTTGATGATGAAGTATAACTAGAACAAAGCAAAACCTAATTTGAATACAAATTCGACTAGAACTAAGCGAAACCCAATTTGATTATGATTTGTAATCACTAACAAGGACGAGAACTGATTTGAATCTAATTGGATCAAACATATTTAAATTCAAATCAAATTATCAGAGGTGATAAACAGACACGTCGACCATATCATAAAGAGAGAGAAAATACTTAACATGTACGTAAAAAAGACATTATGTATCAAAGACGTATCATCAACATACACTCAATGTAGTTGTTCACCTATGAAACAAATTGAAAAAGGAAGTTGTATATATATATATATATATATATATATATCAGATTATAGAGCATAGCGAAAATAAGAATCTATTCATAAAGAAAAATTATAATTTATTTACAAAGAGAGTTAGATATTGAGAGATATAAAATAACAAGTTATTAGAATTTGAGAAACTATGATTTAATTTATAAGTCACAGTTGTACTTAAAAAACAAAGTACAACAGTTGTTCATCTTTGAACACTTTCAGTATTCAATTATCTACATCGGTGAACTTTTGTAATCTTTTATTGATTAATAACAGTTCAGAAGTATTTGTAATATATTGTATTTTTTTAATTATATATTTTTCAATACAGTATATTCACTGAGTTCATAAAATTCTAAAGAATTTTGTAATTTGTATCAGAGAGATGAAAACTTTATGTCTGATGAAAAAATATCCTCCGAAGAACAATTATTTATTAATGAAGGACAAATGTTTACTAATGAAGTATACCCTCCGATTATTTATTAATGAAGGACAAATGTTTACTAATGAAGTATACCCTCCGATAATAAATATCTGTTGATGAAAAAATTATCGACCGATGACAAATATCTGCTGACGAAAGATTATCATCTGATGGATAAATATTTACCGATGGTCTATTTGAATTATCTCCATTTGGGATTATCCTCCGATACGCTTTTGGGATTAACCTTCGATTGGCTTTTGGGATTATCCTCTTATCGGCTTTTGGGATTATCCTTCGATGCCATGTCACGACATCATTGTGCTGCTGAATTTATCTCTTGATGACCCATTATCTGTTGACACCATGACACATTGCCATTCTAGATTATTTGCTGATGCAAAGACTTCTCAGACCTACTCTAACCTTCTCGCGTTTGGGTGCACTTTGGTCTAACCCTCCATGGTTCACGAGTTCTTCTTTCCCTGCAATAATAATTATCTTCATTAATTAGTAGTAATAAATCCTAGAAAATGTCCTCAATTTCCTAAAAGTCATCTAAAAATGTTGGAGATGATGTGAATGCATGCTGGACTTTACTCATGACAAATTTTGTGTTTTCCGATAATTGCAAAATGTACTTAATAATTAAGATGAGTGCAATAAAATGGAAATTAAATGTTCTAAAATGCCTAAAACACTATGAAAGCTAGAAAAATATGTTTTTAATGAATTTAAATGATTAAAATGCCCTTTTTGGCTTTAATAAAATATTGGAAGTAAATCTAATAAACACCTAGAATGACATAGAAAATTAATAATAATAAAACAAACAAATAAAACAACCCTCGAATGCACAAAGAAAAATATTAAAAAGCCCTTTATGCCTAATTTTATTAAAGAACCCGAGTATGTAACTTCCGAAAATATTGCGACCTATACGACATTTATTTAACGTAGGACACATGGGTAACCCTAAGCCCTAAAATTGATTCTTAACCTGGCGTTTGAAATTTTGGGGGTGTCTACCCCATTTTTACAAGGATGTTTTCTATGATGAATATTTCTTGGGGATACGCAGAAGGATGATGTCGTGGTCAAGATAAAAGAAAATTAAATTATATTGAGATACTTGGTGGATTACTTCATCATCACTCACCCTCTCTGCGATCTCTTCATTGTTCCTCCTTCATCGTCATTCCCCATCTCAGCGTCGACACCTCCTCCACTCACCATCCCATCCATCTCCAGAGTGTTGCTCCTTTCTTCCATCACCTGGGTTAGTATTTTTTTTTTAAAGAAAATTCAACGTCATTCCTTAAATGTCGTGTGCATTTCATGGGTTCATGGGCGAATTGAAGTTTTTCTGGTCAATAATTTAATTTCAATTTATTTTATGGAAAAAATTGAAGTTGTCGCTGTTGAACTAGGTTACCGCAATTGATTACTGGTTGTCTAATTTGGGCTGTGAATTTCTTCCACTTCTGTTCAGAGGTATTTGCTAGTTTGTTCCCTGTTTATTTTGATTCAATTCAATGTCATCTTTTCAATCTAACTTTCTAGGGTTTCTGGGATATAATGTTAATTTCTCTTTTTCTCATTGTTTTTGGATGCATGAAGTTAAGCTGAAGTATGTAGTTTGTGTGTTGATGTTTTTCCATTTATGCACATTTTTGAGTTCTGCATCTTACAATATGAGTGTGCTTGTGATTTTTCAAGTTGTTCGCGTAGTATTAGTTCAATCAGTGCATCAACCACTCTGCTTGGGTGAATGGCTTGTATGAGAAATTAGAGTCCCGAGACATGTTTATGACCTTCTGTAGCAGAAATAAGTGCCTACAATTTTTTACCATGATTAGCCTTGCCTTTTCTAGTAATGAGTTATTTAACTGTATTTAATCTAAAGTTAAAATAATAAAAATTATTTAATTAACTCACATTTTGTTACGTTTTGTCACCTCCGAGTATCAAAATTGTGTTGCCTCTGCTATTCGCTCTTTCTGATCCAACAGATTAAGAGTATTATCTTTTGTAGTCTTAGCTCTTTGCTCCGCTGCTATTTAAAATTAAGATACACTGGTATCTTAATGTCAGTTGTTTCCCTATTTCAAATAGTCTTTATCTCCAACTGTAATTCCTTTATTTAACAAATCTGTTTAATCTGCTTCATTTTTTTTTCTATCCATACTATTAACTTATTTCATTTCTCGCAATTATTGAGATATATTTATTTTATTTTCTATTACTTATCAGCAGTTTGTTCTTATTTATTTCTCAATTATCTCTATCTAATTCTATCAAATCTTGATTTATTATTTATTACGGTTGTTACACTATTGTACAACCAAAATCATGACACAATTATTTATACAGTTTGAACTGAAGCAAGCAAGCAACACCCAACCCTGTCCTATGTATTCAAGCATTCTGAATAGAGCCAAATGTGAATAGTCAAACACTGATTGCAAATTAAGTAATTACATCATATCTAGAATTTTTAACATCTAGCTATTTGGAATTAATGGTAGAATTTCGCATGATCCTATTATGTGTGTCAGTGTGTGAGTTTGCTATAACCAGGATTTAAATATTTAAACATCTTTATTTCTCATTTGCAGCCCTGTTACATCCCCAGAGAAGAGACAGCGCATTCCTTCTGCGTATAACTGATTCATTAAGTAAGTTGGTTTCGTTTAGTTTATTTTTGGTACAGTTCTTCCTTCTTGATCTCGTCTCAGTTTACCTGCTCATGTTTATTAAATGGGCTCATGGTATTCTATATTTTTTATTCACCAAATTGCTTGAGTTGTTACTAGGATGGGATGTTTTCTATGATGTATTTTTCTTGGGATACGCAGAAGGATGATGTTGAGGTCAAAATTAAATTAAATTGAGATACTTAGTGGATTACTTCTCTCTTCCCCCATCACCCACCCTCCTCTATTCGAAGCTCTTAGTGGATTTCTTCATTTAGTAAAAAGAATATAGAATACTTGAATACAATCGTTGAACAATGATGACTTTAAAAACTTGGTTACTGTTTCATGATTGTATGATAATGATTACTAGCTTATGGCTTCACTTAGAGAGGTGATTATAATTGTATAAAATACTATATGATTCATTGTAAATTCAGTATATGAGTTCAACTATTAAATTTTTGTATATGGAAGTTGATTTATGCAAACCATTTGTAAGCTCGATATTTATTTTTGGTTGAAATTTTATTTGAATCTAATGTAGGATACTGTCACCATATTATTCTCAAGTTATCCATAATCAACAATTATATTAAAAGTAGTAGTTGATCAATATTCAATATCTTTGTTCATAAATTTTAAAATAATATTGAATTAACGTGTTAATTCATTTTCAATTTGTTTATTTCATTAAAAGAAATACAATTGTATCCTAACCCAGAACAACTATTTTGGTACACTAACTCTTGGCTACATGGTTTATTGTTCAAATGGAAAATAAAGTCAAATTGTCTCCTCATTTTGCATTCTAAATATGGTGTTGCTTCATTCTTAACTTTCAAAAACAGAGCTCCGTTTAGTCCCGTATTGATGGTAAACTGTTGATGCTTGAGTTTATGTTGTATAACATTCTTACTAAATCTGTTATAGTAAAATCTTCCTGTGCTGCTTAGAGGTGATCTGTTCAATAACTTTTGAGACATCAAAGAGTCATGCTGACGTCTAGTTAAGAAAATCAATCAAAATTTGTTAGGCGGATAATTTTAGTACTTTTTGCACAATAGGAAAATTTAAGAAAATTGGAAAGAGATTTTAATGTTTGATATATAAAATACCATACATGTTATGATATACTAATTTAGGGTTTAAATTTTAACGGAAATATTTTTTCTTAGGTTGTATAACAATTTAAGCAAATGAAACTTTTATATTTTTCATCTTGAACAGGTCTAGGTTCTACTAGGTCGGGTTGACCCCGATAAACATGGAGCAAACAAGCAGCTCACTATGAGCCTTATCTTCTGCTCGTGTTCTGATTGATTTCGTTGATCAGATTGAAGCCTTCCAAGAGAGCTAAAATATTATTCACGTTGCCACTTTAACCCTCTATAAGGACCCCTCAACTAGTTGCTTGAATTAACTGTCAACTTACCCAAAACTCTCCCAAAATTAACTATCAACTCTAAATATATATACATATGTTTACACACAATAATCAATATATTTTGTTCAACTCTAAATGTTTTCTTTAGGTTTAACTTAGATCAACTCTCTAGCAAGTATGCGGTTCTCTATTTTTGGCTGTTATTTGAAGAATTATCCTTCAGTGAGTAAAGACATAAGAGATGCATGACAACAAGGATTGCTTTTATTCGTTGATCTCTAGCATGCCGTGGCTTGTCATCCCTTACGATCATTATGACATACGGACTTTTTTTGAAGATAACTTTGAGATGCCACTCTCCGGAGTTTTTTTTAATAAAGATGAAACGGTCTTGGATGCAGACATGAGTTTCATATTCCGTTATTATGGAGTTGATGCTTTTCCCTTCACGAATGAAAATATGTTGGAAACTATGCGTGGAGACAAGCTATTCATTCAAAACATGCCATTGACTAATATGTTGGGTGCATATCTAATATCCAGCGAAGGAGGAGAGGCAAGTGAAATCTGATACAATTAGTTTTTTGTTGTTGACTAATAATTATTTTTAGTTGGTTCATTCTTTCTTTCGATGTCGTTTACGTTTTGAAGTTTATAGCTTTCATTTGTTGCAAGTTTCAATCATACATGGGAATTAGACGAACATGAAAACTTTTGAGTACTTGGAAATTAATGAAGGGAGACCGTCTCTATAATAAATTTGTGATTGTGTTAGTACTTGATTTTTTTTGTCAATTATTCTGTTGCTAAACACATGTTTGAGAAAAAGTTCGAGTCCGTCCCTTGGTATTTGCTGCCAGGTGATAGTAGAAAGTTGATTTGAAGTCTAAAAGTTGGTTATGGTAATGGTTATCATGACCCGACACCTTTTGCTAAAAGTTTTATCATCTTTGAGCCCGTAAACTTCCATGCATGAGTTATTTCGCCTTTAGCATCTTGGAAAGGTATGGACCGGACGCATTCCCTTTTACATTGGAAATAGTAGCAAAAATGGAGGCATTCCCTTTTACATTAATAATAGTAGCAAAAATGGAGAAAAAAGAAACCAAGTGATCTGGAGTTGAAGTGAAATTTTATCAACCCAACTCCAGAAGAAAGTCTCCTTCGCAAAGGAGTTGGGGTGATAAAATTTTGCTTGACACTAGATCATTTGGTTTCTTCTTCTCCATCTCATTACGGGCTCAAAGATGATAAAACTTCAAGCAGAAAGTGTTGGGTCATGATAACCATTAGCATAATCAACTTTTAGACTCCGAATGAACTTTTTACCATCATTTAAGGGACTGACTCAAACTTTTTGTTAAACATGTGTTTAGCAATAGAATAATTGACAGAAAAATCAAGTACTAACACAATCGCAAATTTATTATAGACGGTCTCCTTTCATTAATTCCCAAGTACTCAAAAGTTTTCCTGTTCGTCTAATTCCCATGTCTGATGTATCAAAGAAATGAAATCAACAATCTTATCTTCAAACTCGACAACAAATGAAAGCTATAAACTTCAAAACGACATCGAAAGAAAGAATGAGCCAACTAAAAATAATTATTAGCCCACAACAAGAAACTAATTATATTAGATTTCACATGTCTCTCCTATTCACCCAACATATTTAGTCAATGACATGTTTTGAATGAATAACTTGTCTCCACGCATAGTTTCCAACACCTTTTCTTTCGTGAATGGAAAAGCATTGACTCCATACTAATGGAATATGGAGCTCGTGTCTGCATCAAGACCATTCCATCTTTATCAAAAAGAAATTCTTCATAATGATCGTAAGGGATGACAAGCCACGACATGCTAGAGATCCAAGAATAAAAGCAATCCTTGTTGTCATCTAATGCAACAAGAACAATCTCCAACTCTCGTCGGGGTATAAAATGGAGTATGCATATCTGATGTCTTCTACGTCACTTAAGGATAATTCTTCGGATAGCAGCCAAAAATAAAAAACCATATACTTGCTAGAGAGCTGATCTAAGTTCAACCTAAAGAAAACATTTAGAGTTGAGCAAAATATATTGATTATAGCGTGTAAACATATGTATATACATGTATTTTTTTATTAGGAAATATAGTACACTCCATAACTATAACTCCTTATGTGAGATATGTACATGCACTTTGATATTAATTATTGGATTGACAGATTAGAACTTCTTTATTGAAGTAAAAATTTAAACAAATAAGCATTTTACTGTTACAAAAAATGCTTTATATATTTATTCTTGTTCATAATATCGTTCATTTAAAGGATATCATTATTTCTAGAAAGAAATTTGCTAGGTCTTGAAGAATAACAAGTGAGAGACTACACAATTTTAGTGTAATTAACTAAAACGACAAAATACTTAATTTTCCTAATAATATATATTATATTTGAAAAGTGCTCGTTTTTCTACTCTATTATATCTTTAGAAGTAAAGTCTTAAGTGATATTCATGGCAGTATATATTAATCATCAATTAACAAATTCAAAGCATATACATCTTAAGCTTAAAATATCTTCAGTGTTAGTTGTCATGAAACTTGGTTGGTGAAAGTATTATTTCTCTACATTTATGTTTCTTCTGATCTACATGTTTAAGCTATTAGAAATATTATGTTTTTCACATGGAACAAGCTTCTTCATACACAAGCCTTGGATTATTATACATTGAAGCCTAACCTGGCCCCATTTCCCCTTAATTCTCCTCTCCCATGGAATTATTAGCAATCTTTTGAAATTATTCACAATTAAAAGCTATGAATGATTCTAACATGATCCTTCCACTTCGAACTCAAACTCCAACTTGTTCTTCTCACATTATTAATTATGGATTTCCTATTCCTCCCCTTTTTTAAAGGTCTTTTATCTAAACTAATTCCACGTTCTTCTTCTGAGATTCCGATACGAACTTGCCTATACAAGATGAAGAAAATGAACATGAAAATATTCTGGAAGATCGTCGATTGAAGTGAAGGTTGAGAGAGTGTGTTCCCCAACCAATAAGGTTGCAGGATATTGGTCTGGAAAGAAGGAAAAGAAAAATGAGTAAAATTGATATGTAGATACGTATATGTTGTCGTTGTCGTTGATTGTGTTAGTTATCATTGTAGGGCTGTGATTAGTTTGTTATAAGTATTTATACAAACCCTTGTAATTGCCAAAAGGCTGTGTATGAATAATCTCAGTCTTTAATTCAAACTTCTTCCTTTTCTATTTTCCTTTGTGTATTCTTAGGAGACTTAGGCTTGGTCTCAAAAGTAGATTCTCTGTCCTTTGTCCTTAACAGATTTATTATTCTTCCCCCTCCTTCCAAAAGTTATGAAATTTGGGATTGGAAATATTTTATACTCTCGCCGTTCTTCAAAAAGAGCAACATTTGAATTTTTGATGACATTTAATTTTGTATAAAAGACTCTAGAATCAGTCTTAATTTGTATGGTAATGAAGCCATAATGCATTAACAATACTGAAGCCACAAGATAATAACCAGCAAGATCCTACCAAAATTGCCAGGTATTCTACCTGAAGGGAACTAGTCGCACATCTCATTCCTCCCGAAAATCTGCAGCTATCACTGAGTTCAGCAAAGATTCCAATCCCAGTCACATTTGATTTCCAGCTTCCATCAACTTGCAAAGAGACCTCCCAACTGTAGCTGTTCCTTCTGAATGATTTGCAAAATTATAGATATTATGTTACATATAAAGTTTTAACTAAGATATATAAAAGCTTTGTATTAGATATTAGGAGTTTATGTAATTTCTATTGATTGTACCATATATTTGGTTTAAATGTTATTATTTGGTTTGACCATTAGCAGTAGTCAAATGTTTTGTTATAAAATGATCCTCAAATAATTTTGACAGGGACTTTGTTCCATGTATTTCCTATTTCGGTTAGCAGAAAATACCAAGTTGGGACCTTTGATCTGAACAATTTAAGATTTGGATTTATGTATAATCATCTTGGATTTAATTGCTGAAATTTTTGCTACTAAAATGGCCATCAGTTTGGCAGTCTATGGTTTATCTTGATTAACCCTAATTATTATTCTGAATTTGGTTCTTTCTACCGTGTTTTCGTTAACCAATTTAACCATTACATGTCTAATGGTTTTAATACATCAATTGACGTAGTTATAGTCTTAATAGTTAGTTCTTATAAACATCCATGGCGGCCTTTAAATTTAATAGAGCAGATGACCTTTGAAGTTGGATTAACTAGATTTCCTTTTCATATTAGCTTAGCGCCACTATCAACAATTTAATGTAATGCACTTTTTAAAGTTTTAATAAGACTTGTTTTTATTTTGGAGTAATAAAAATCGTCACGCAACTAACATCCATACAATCCACAATTATTTTCAGGGCAGTTCTTCTCCTATAAATGGATGTTCCACTTGAAACAATATATGCATTACTTTACCGTTTGTCGTATGGGTAGGAGACCTGTAATTCTTAGTCAAATATACAAAATTAAAAGTCGTCAAAAGTTAAAATATTAATCTTTTTATTGAACAGAGTTAGTAATATACAGTATAATAATCAAGTTGTTTCTTGCTTGTTCTATTGTGTATATCTATTTTTGTGTGATAGAGAGAGGTCGTCTATTTTCATATTTCTTGTTTAGCACTCTTTCTTTGCATGGAAGCGTGTAAAAGTATGCAAACAGGAGCTAGTACAGTAAAGATATGGAAAAATTGATTTATGTCCATTCCTATTTTTCTGTAGAACTTTTCCATCTCTCCTGCTTTTCTTGTTGTAGTTTTGTTAGGATTAGAAAAACAGGTGAAAAAGTCCAATCACTTTTCTTTCCTGTTTCTGTAGCTCTGTCATGTCGGTGAAATCATCTTTTCTTTTGTTGCACAAAATCGATGAACTTTGGTGATGATCAAGAGTAGACTTTGGCGCTGAGTTCATTGTTTCCTGATGGTACTCACGTTGGCGCTAAGTCTTTTAACCATTGTTAGCGAACACTTTGGCGCTATGATTTTTATCCACTGATGCCGAGCACTTTGGCGCTTTAAGCTTTTTATACACCGACATCGAGTACTTTGACGCTTAAGCTTTTTATCCCCTAACGTCGAGTACTTTAACAATAGCCTTTTATCTCCTGATGTCGAATACTTTGGTGATAACCAACTGACTTTGGCGACGGTCAATTGACTTTGGCGACGAAGTACCTTGCATAGACTTCGGTTATAGTCAAATGATTTTGGCGACAGTCAAATAACTTTGGCGCTGGCTTCTTGAGTTTGACGTTGAACAATCTTTGATTCCATTCTTGAGTAAGAAAGAATACCTTATAAATATTTTCACCATTTGTTTGTTTGCTGAGGTATAAACATCTAAATGAACTTCTCTCATCAAACTTTATTCCTATGACGATCTTGTATTTCCCTTAACTTTTCACTTTGGTGTTGTCGCAAGTTTGGTGTTGGTAAAGATTTTGGCGTAGTTCAACTTGAAACACCTTGAAGAATTCTAAATCTTTTAAACCTGGTTTTCAACTTTAGTAACAAAGCAAATTCAGAGAAGTTGTACAACTGTGCTTCTAAATTGGACAAGGCTAAGTTTGTTATCTATTCCTAAGTTACAAATGGGCAATCTTTATACCCAACAAAGCCTTCGGCAAACTCAATGCCAAGAAAGTATTTTAGAGGACCAAGGTCTTTGATATTAAATTGAGTTGCCAAATAGTCCTTAACTTGCTGAATGACAGAGGGAGTGGATCCAGTGACAAGGAAGTCATCAACATAAACCAAAACAGCAACAAAATGTTTTTGCAGCTGATATGTAAAAACACAGTATTATCAGCACGTGATTGTTTAAATCCAAAAGCTACAAGTACAGTTGACATCTTCAAGAACCATTGCCTTGGAGCTTGGTTTAAGCCATACAAAGACTTTTTAAGCTTGCAGGCTATAGGAGATTGGACAGAGGTAGGAACAATAGATGACATTGTATTGGAAAGCTAATGATAACCAGGAGCTAAATCCATGAATACCTCTTCATCTAGATCACCATGTAAAAAGGCATTATTAACATCCATTTGGGTGATAGACCAATAATGCTTGACTGCAACAGCAAAGAGGACTCTAATAGTGGTCATTTTAGCTACGGGGGCAAAAGTTTTGAAGTAGTCCATCCCTTCAGTTTGAGTGAATCGTTTGGCGACAAGCCTAGCCTTGAATCTCTCAACTTGACCATCAGGCTTGTACTTCACTTTGTATAGCCCTTTACACCCCCACAGACACTTTTCCTGATGGTAGGGGTACAACATCCCATGTATGATTAGCTTCCAGAGCTGTTAATTCAGTAAGCATTGCTTGTATCCACTTGTCTGATTTGATGGTTTGTCTATAGGAATAAGGAGCGGGAATGGTGGCAATAGCAACTAATAACTGTTGATATGAAGGAGAAAAATTAGAGTCAGAGATATAGTTTGACATGGGATAGGTAGCAGGTGTTACTGAGAGATTAGATTTATGAAACTGAGATGGTAAGCATGCATAATCTTTGTATTTCTGTGGAATTTCAATAGTTCTAGTAGGCCTGGATGTATCAGGTTGCCTTAATTTTTCATGATCAAGGCTGAGATCATTTGTAGTAGAGGATGGGGAGTCTATTTCAGGATCAGACAATAGATTGGAGGCATTCTCATGGCTAGTAGAGGATGAATGTGATTATGACATTGGATCTATCACATTAGGTTGAGATTCCTGTGATGTATGTGTAGGAGTAGACGTAGTATATAAAGGATATGTGGTAGGTTTATAAAGAACAAAATTGTCATCAGGAAAATCCAAAGGAAAGTTGAAACATGAAACAGGAAACATAGAATTGTCAGTGGTTTTTGTGGATATGAACTGAAAGGGAAATACATTCTCAACAAATTTGACATCTCTGGAGATCAAGACCTTTCTAGTGCCCAAATTGAGTATCTTATACCCGTTGATTCCAAAGGGATATCCCATAAGTACTCCCTTTGAAGCTCTCTGACTGAATTTGTCTTTAGCCTTAAGTATGTTTGTCACATAACATAGGCAACCAAATGTTTTTAAATATTGATATTCTGGTGGCTTGTCATATAGCAACTGATAAGGTGATTGGCCTGCAAGAGCTTGTTTTGGCATCCTTTTAATAAGATAAGTAGCAGTCAAAAGAAAGTTTCCCCAAAATGATATCGGAAAATAGGAAGAAACCCTCAAAGCTCTGGCTGTGTTTATGAGGTCTTTGTGTTTTCTCTCCACAACCCCATTTTGTTGAAGAGATTGTGCACAACTTGTTTGATGTGAAATACCAAGAGAAAGGAGAAAATGAGTGACATCTTTATTAAGGAACTCAGTAGCTTGATCAGTTCTAACAATTTTGACCGTACAAGAAAACTGTGTTTGAACAAGAGCTAAGAAATTTTTAATGAGAGAGAACACCTGATTTTTATCATAAAACAGAAATGTCCATGTTGCTTTTGTCATATCTTCCACAATAGTAAGAAAATAATTACATTTTCCATGAGTGGCCTGTCTATAAGGCCCCCAAGCATCACAGTGAGATTCACTTATGGGAAAAGGAATTCTGGTTTGTCTAGAAAAATGACATACATCACATTTAGAAGGAGCATGTCCAGTACAATTAACAGGAAGAAATTTCATAAGAGAAAATGGCATATGACCAAGTCTTGTGTGCCATAGTGATACATCAAGAGGTGCATTACAGGTGTTTGCATGATCCTGTAGATAGCAATGTGTTGCAGAAAACACAACATCACAAATAGAAGCATGAGTTAATTTGGGTATGGATAACAAATTGAATTGAAACTGTGGAACACAATGCACATTGTAGAGTCTAAGATTGTTAGGTAAAGAAATTGTGCCCTCACGAGTGATGTCTGCAAGTTGACCGTTAGGAAGTTGTTATTAAGGAATGCCAAATGAGGTGTGATGTGGTTTGTTGCACCTGAGTCAATAATCCATTGTGTATTAGTAAAACAATTAAGAGTGGTGAATGAAACAGTGTCTGCAAGGTGAGAAGAGTGCAGTTGTTACGACGAGCCAGCATTCGAGTTTCCGAAGCAAGTAAGAATGAAATGTTTACGGAATGAGGAAGAAAGAAGTATACACATATAGGTTTCCCCGGGAAATTTCTGTTTATACTGTGCCAGCATGGTTCTGTTTTCATCTAAAAAATAGCAAGGTTCATTTTTCCACTACTTACCAGATCTTTCTCTTTATCATGTTACATGTAGGCTGCATGCTATTGTACTATGTCATGCTGTCTAGTAGATATTGCATTCTGTTTTTCTAGGTAGCTTGCTTACAACCTGATAAGGTAGTATATAAAAGAAAGAGCAAAGCAGGGCCATCTGAGGGCAAAGCAGGGCCACAGATGGCCACTGAGAAGATTGCCACTGATGACTAGCTGTGTTTGAAGATGGAGATGAGTGTGCTTTGAGTTGAATGCCAGTGTGAATCAGGCTTATTAGTATCTATTGATACTGCTCATCAGTGAATTCCATTGGATTGTTTACTAAGTTGAGTTGTTGAGGCTTAACATTAGAACCAATATTATCAGAATTTGACACATATTGAGCTTCAACCACATTTTCTCTGCTGTGACTTGAAGTATTAGGTGCTCGAAGTTTAGGCTTAGGTTGACCAAATAGTCTTATGCCATGGTGGATAGCCATGAATGTAGAAACATTTTTCAACTGGATGACCACCCTTGTCATACGAACACTTGTTGCATTTCTCTCAGTGTTTCATATCTTATTTGCATATTTATTATATTGAGATCCACCAGGATAATTGAACTTGTTAAAGTTCATAACAGCCATAGCGACATTAGCAATAAGTACTGAGGTTTGCTGAGATGCTTCTCTCAGATTTTTTTTCTTGTAACAGTGAGTAAGCTTGACTTATTGAAGGAAACAGATTCATTACTAGCAATTGACCTCTAATAGTTGTATATTGTTCACTAAGTCCCATAAGAAATTGACTTAGTTTAATAAGTTTCACATAATCACTTGTTTCAACAAATTGCAGGTACATTGACCACGAGCATTTAGGTATATTAACTAGATTATCTAATTCATCTGTTAACGCTAGAAATTTTGTAAAGTATGCAGTAATTGATAATGAGCCTTGTTAGAGCATAGTAATCTCCTTTCTAATGTTAAAACAGACGAGGTGCATTAGATTGAGCAAACCTTGTATGCAAATCATCCCAAAGTAGTTTTGCAGTAGGTAAGTATACAATACTACTGATTTCACTAGACACAACATTCAATAGTCAAGATATTACCATATCATTACAGCAGATCCAATAGGTGAGATGAGGAGATTCAGCACTTGGCTTGGGCAATGAACCATCGACAAAACCTAATTTCATCTTAGCAGAGAGGGCTATGGTCATGGATACTCCATTGACTGAAGTTATGCTCATTTAGAGCTTGCGTAACAAGCACCGTGCCTGAATAATCAGAGTTTTGCAGGAAGTATGGATGATTGCCATCGATTTGATCTTGTGTTACTGAAACTCCATTGGTGGTTCCTGATACCACATTTGCGAACGATTTCTGTGGCATTTTCGATGTTGATTGCGAAAATGAAAACAAACTTAATGACTTGTGACTATGATTTCACGCGAGATCGAGCACGAAGCTCTGATACCATAAAAGAACATATAGAAAATGATGAAGAACAAAGATGAAGAACAGAGAAGAGAGGAGGAAGATGAAGTTATATACTGAATAAACTTGATTAGTAAGATACATAGCAGCAGTACTCGTATATATACTAGAGCAGAATACGAGAAGATTCTTTTCTAAACTTTCTAACAGCCTAACTAACTTTATAGCTATAATGACTAGTTTGCCCTTGTATTCTGACCTGCTTTTACTGTAATATCCTGGACACATGTCACTTCGAAAAATCTTTTAACAAAACCACTTCAAAGCATTGTATTGAACATAAATTAAGAAAAGGAGAATTGAAGATAAACAATATAATCCATGAAACACTTTCACATCTAAAATAACAAATCACAATAATTGAATAATCAGTAAGAAACATATGAAAAGAAAGGAAAGTGGCCTTTAAGATTCAAAAGAACTGAATATTGAAGATAGGATTTCATATGATGTCAAAATTAGAGAGAACAGCTTTCAATCGGAGAGATCAAGTTATATCAAGAAAATGAACCAAAATTTTAAAATTAAACTCAGATCTTGCGCACTTTCTTACTAAAATTCAGTACGTAGCCGGAAGAAAATAGAACATGATTATTTAAAATAACAATCTGAACAGAAAAAATACGAAGAAATAAACACAAAGATGTGAAACGGATAAGAGCGGTGACTAGAAGAAGAGGAGACACGAGGGAATGCAATGCTTAGAAATGGGAAACAAAGAATGGGCGGTTTTCTCTTTAATGGTAAAGAGCAATATTTGTGCGTAACAACAGAATATTAAAAGGTTAAAGCAAACACTCCATATCACTACTGTTAGAGATAAATGATGATGATGATTATGTAATAAATTGTGCAACTGTAAATACTTGAGGTATTTTATAAACCTTAAGATCAGCACAACTTTTGCATCCACTGATGATAAGTTTGTTCATCAGTGGATAGTTAATAACTTCATAAGACAAGTCAGAAAACAGGAACATTCAAAAGACTTGATAAAGTGAAGGAGAATGTCTGATGCTACTTGTAAGCAAACGAAGTATTCCGCACATCAGAAATTCTAAGTCAAAGTTACGTTGATTAAAATCCCATCAGGGGAACCCATCAGGGGGAACCCATCAGGGGGAACCCATCAGGGGGAACATGTCAAGGGAACCTGTCAAGGGAACCTGTCAGGGGATGACAAGGGCAGACCAATCCGTCAGTGACACACTTCGGGACATATCAGTGTCAGGCAAACCCATCAGGGTAACCTGTCAGGGAGAATGACCAACATGACATCAGTGGAAGCCATCAGCGTATGCCGTTAGCTATAACCATCAGGGTCAAGAAGCACTTAGTATAACTTAAGTGAA
>CM025787.1:22424937-22484094 GCA_014636745.2 Centella asiatica
TTGATAATGGTCCAATGAGAACTCTCAAGCATTAAATGCACACAGATTAGGGGAAGAAAAGTATCAACAAAGCATGTAGCAGTCTGACACATAAAGTTTAGATGTGACATACTTGCGACTAAGTTGAGAAGAGAAGTACGTCTCAAGAACATGATTTCAACTCACTGATTGATATATAAGCAACGAAGCTCTCATTACACAAAAGATAGATTGATTGAATCCATCCAACAGATCAAACAAGCACTGAAGCACAAAAACACTAGAGATAAACTTTGCAATAAATCTTAAGAGAGTTATTTCAGAGAATATTAGAAACTAGTGAGTGTGAGAAGCTGTGAACTTTATTCACAGAATTTGTAGCTGTAAATCACATTTGTGATTATACAGATTTCCAGAAAAACCTCGAGTTATAATATAACTATTTTAACTTGAATCTATGTGTTCATTCCATATAGTTTTTCTGGCTGTTCAACTGTTTTCAATAAGCCGTATAAGTTTTTAAGTGCGAAAAGTTTTAAGTGTTTGTATTCAACTCCCCCTTCTACAAACACTTGTGTGCTAATATTGCACTAACAACTACTACTTCATGTTTTCTCTTTCCCACAAAAATTGTAATACTTTTTTTTTTAGACATCCACATTATTTGCTATATTTTCACTTTTAGTAATATATAAAATGTAAAAATATCAAATTAATCTTTCTGTCTCTTACTTTTATTTTATGGACTAACATATCATCATTACAAATTTTATTTTATATTTTTTACTTTATAATTCAAAATTTTTTCTCTCCTAAACTACTTTAAATTAAACAATAACAAATTAAGCATTTATTACAAAATCAAATACATTTTTTAATAAGAGCAATATTTGTGTGTACTCAACAGAATATTAAAAGGTTAAAGCAAACACTTCATATTACTACTACTTTATATTTCGTTCTTTCCTATAAAAAATATTAACATTTTTTTTTGATGTCTCACATTATTTGCAATATTTTCACTTTTAGTAACATATGAAGTGTAAAATGATCAAATTAGTCTTTATCTTTTACTTTTATCTTATAGACTCACATATCATCATTATAACTTTTACTTTATATATTTACTTTATTATTCAAAAAAAAACAAAATCCCTTCTAAACTATTTTAAATTAAACAAAGATAAATTAGATATTTACTACAAAATCAAATACATTTTTTAATAGTTGTACTAAGTTAAACTGTAGCACTAAATATGGAACAAATGGAGCATCTACTTTACCATCAAGTATTTATTTCAAAACAAAAACCTTTAAAATGCTTTTTTGGTTACAAAAACTTTAAAAGAAAATACTCCCTCAATTTCAAATGTTAGACTTTTTAGGATTGTTTTCAAAAGAAATTATGTTTATCATTTTATATATTTATGTGCATTAAAAAAATTACTCGATACTCTTCGTTTATTTTATTTTATTTTTTTATCTAAGTATTTCACATGTATTTAATTAATGGTTAAAATGAAAATAACATATTTAAAAAAAATAAAAAACATGATATTAATGTACACGTTAATATGTGTAAATAATTTTTTTTTAAAAACTAGAAGTATAAGTTATTGTATTTTGAAATTTAAAGACACTATAATATACTAAAACGGTATGGGTAAAGGAATGGGAACGTGGCAAATTAATAATGAAAGGTGGGTATTATGAGGTGGATGTTATATCCTTTTTATTTGTATTTTTTAACATAAGCATGTTACACAACTTTAAAATTACGGAGTAGAAAATATCAACATAAGTAATAGTAGAACAGTATAATTTTTAAAAGAAAACAAGAGATTGGATTAAAAAATATAATACAACATAGAAATAAAACATGCAAATTATATTCTTAATACACTCAAACACTGCGAGACAAATTCTTATCTTAATAACTCATTAATTTTGAAAAACTTAATCCAGCTAAAATTTACAATTCAAAATGGATTCGCATTTAATATAATTCATATTTGATAATAATTTATTCTTATTATATTTTTTATTTGGACATAGTTCAGTTTAATAAGATCTTTCATTTACATTATGTTAAAATAATCATGTTTATATTATATTAAACATATATAAAAATTGTGTCGGGCGAAACCACCACAAATATAAGACTAGCTTCTTTTGGCATAAAATTGAGTATTATGTTTGGATTAATTGAGTATTTATTATAGAATACTTACTCTTTCTTATTAATAATCATATATACTATACATACTATACTGTACTACAATATGACTACAATATAACTGCTCTCATAGTGGTTTTGTACTTATTATATTATAGTTTAGTTTGTTTTAACTTAAAATTATAAAATTTTAAATTTTAATAATGTCATAATCTAATATCTCATAGTGGTTTGGTACTTATTATATTATAGTTTCGTTTGTTTTAACTTAAAATTATAAAATTTTAGATTTTAATAATGTCAGAATCTAACATCTCATAATTTTAAACTAAAATAAACGGGTACTACATATTTGCTCTTAAAATTATTGCACCGCAAAAAACAAAAAAAAATGTAAAATTCAATATACACATAACCTTTTGAATAAATGAACAACTATTAAAATCTTAAAATATTTTCAAAAACATATTATAAAAAAAGAATAAAATTATTCGAAATTTGTACCCATACTGTACGCAGACCACATAGCTAGTAATAATAATTTAAAAATGGAATCAAACTGGATACCCCAACTCCCCAAGACTCAAAAGGATTTACGTTTTCACTTTTGGGCACTGAGAAGACACGTGGTACGAGTATGAGAACTTGAACATAAGCCCATGAACCAATATTGTACTGACCCAACTTTGTGGATCTATCCGGTATTTGAAAAAGAAAGCATGGCTATTTTAGTAAAACAACACAATCGAATGACATTTTTATATATATCGCCCTGTAACGTATGAACCCTAAACCCTACTCCCAGCAGCCGCGGCAGCACTTCGTCTTCCTCTTCTCAGGTTCGTCTCCATTCCCATTTCCTCCATTTTAATTCGCTCAATAATCTGTATTTAGGGTTCCAAATCGATAGTTTTTAGTGATTGTATGTTTCAATCTCCATCGAAGATCATAAAATCGGAGCTGGAATGATGTTTATTTCAATCTCTGTCGAAACATTGGAACTAGAACGAAGTTGTTGTAGAACTTTTTCAATTCTCTCTACAATATTTTTTTGTTTTTTGGGTTTTGATTATGAATATTTGGTGTAGGTTTGGTGTGTGCTAGCAAGTATCATCGATGTCTCCAGCTAAAGGTAATTTTAAATCCATTCACAATGAGTAGTTTAACTGGAGTAGATAGATGTAGGTTTTGATATTGTTACAGGAACATATCATACTATGATTATGTTTATGTTTTTTATACGACGTTGTAATATGTAAAGTGTAATTCAGTTTAAAGGTACTCATTCAATCTTAATCTATCTCTGGGAAACCTGTATATTAAAGATAAGCTTATAAAGTACTGGGATAGCTTATACAAATAAATTATATTGCGCAGACGTTTTTGTTCTTTCAAAACCTATCCTTTGATAGATTGCTTATTAGGGCAATTTTTTGACCATGTCTATGGAGAATATTATTCTAATGGTATCCGTAGGTGATTACATTGTGATATTCTTATCTATCTAGAACTACAATGAATATATAGTTCTATTACTAGACCATATCTGAAGTTTCTGCCTTATTCAGAAATCACTATCAATATTAGTCATCATTTGCAGCACTATATTTTGACAGTTTGTTACCTATAGTTTTACTGTTTAGGATCTTGAACTCGAGTTTGAATTTCAATTTTGCTGTTACTTGTTGCTATCTCAACTCTGATGACTTCATCAGTTATAACGTACCAAACAGGGTACACAATAGATATCTTCGATAACTTAGTTAAGGCAAGGATTCAATCTTAAAACTTATTTAGGGTGCCTTTGATTGAAAATAAGCTTATAGTATACTTCTTGGTACAGCTAGCATATGGAAATAAATCTTATGACCTATGTTCCATGGACACTTCATTTTGCCGCGAAGTACCCATGTCCAATGCTCGATACCGAAAGAAGAATGTGGGTGTGGGACACTCCGTTTTAGCGTAAATATATGGTAAAATTGAGGCATATTTGTATCCAATTCTTCTAAGTACCTATATCCAATAGGACACGTCACTCAAGTCCATGTAACTTAGATTATAACCACTCTTGGTTTATGAGAAAGCTGACAATTTGTCGCCAATATATCTACTGTTTAAGGACTTGAAATCGTTGTTGAATCTCTCTTTTTTCTCTTCTTGCTAGTAAACCTTGATGTACTCTTCATCAATTACTTTGTTATGTAAGTGTGTTATGAGCAATAGTTCTCATTATACGAACTCATATGGTGTTAGCAGGGTATTTTTTGATAGGCCATTGGTAGAATGTAGGCTTCTTTGGTACATCTTTACTCAAGTTAAAACAATGAAAAATTTTATTTGGAATACTTACAATTCCTTTTTAACTACATTCTCTTGCATTTCCCTTTCAATTTCCTTTGATGGGGTGTTCGGACTTTGAAGATAATTTTTGTAATACGTGTTTGTTAATTATTGTTTTAAATTTTAATTCAAGGTGCTCTGTGAAAAACATTATATGGTTTACTTGTTAAATTGCTATTTGCTGCTTTTCAGTTGTATTCGTATATAACTTTGTCTTTTATAGTGGACAATGTAAAAAAGAGTGACCCAAAGGCTCAGGCCTTGAAGGCTGCCAAGGCTGTCAAGGGTTCTTCCACATTCAAGAAGAAAGCTAAGAAGATCAGAACATCAGTGACTTTTCACCGACCAAAGACATTGAAGAAGGAAAGGAACCCCAAGTACCCTCGTATTAGTGCGCCTCCAAGGAACAAGTTGGACCATTATCAAATCCTCAAATATCCACTGACTACTGAATCTGCCATGAAGAAGATTGAGGATAACAACACCCTCGTATTCATTGTTGATATCCGTGCTGACAAGAAAAAGATCAAGGCTGCAGTCAAGAAGATGTATGACATTCAGACCAAAAAAGTGAACACTTTGATTAGGTAATTAATCTGACCTCGCTTTTGGCGTCCTTAAACAAATTGTTACTTGTTAGATTAAGTAATTTTTACCATTTTAGTAATTAATCAGTAGTCACACTTCCACAAAATATCTGCTTGCTAAACCAAATTATAACTTATCTTCTGAAAATTATGTTTCACTAAACTATGTTGAGTGGCCATTCCTGTTTACGTGAAGCACTTAGATCATTTAATTTCATCCCTATAAAAGCTTTCTGTACCTAGTAATTTCAAAACTGACTGCTAATCTTGTTTCATATATTTTTATATGAAACAAAGTTATTTGTTTTTTAATCATATATTTTTATGCTAAATATATGTTGCATCTTTGAATTGATTCAGGCCTGATGGGACCAAGAAGGCTTATGTTCGGTTGACTCCAGACTATGATGCTTTGGATGTGGCAAACAAGATTGGAATCATCTAAACTTACATTTGATAAGTTCGTAGGTGTCAGGACAGTTTTGTTGGATTTTAGTAGTGTTTCAAATTTAATGCTGTGCTCAGAATTTGTAATTGAGCTCCACTTGATATTCAGTCCTGATAGTGCCATTCAATTTATAACATCTATCCACGTGACTATGGTGTACTTTGATAAGTAGTTATGTTTTCTTTTACCTTTCTCCAATCCTCCTTATTTCAGGCCTAACAGTGCTTTACAATTTTAACTAGTGCTTAATTATAATTTTATATGATTTGATTGAGTTTGCTTTTCAAATGAACATCAGTGTCTTTAAATATATAAAAGCTCCATCAATTTAAACTTCCTTTTTTTTTTTTGCCAAGTCATTTAAACCTTTCTTACTAAAGTTTGTTAAAATTGTTCAAGTTCTTTTATTCTAATTTATTCTAATTGAGAAAATATTTTTATTATAATGCATTATTATTTGGAAATCTTATAGTTTCATTTGTTTTCTAAAATATGAAAGTATAAAGTTTATCCAAGGGTAATCTTTATGTTTCTTAAAATAATTGTTTTACATATTAAAAATCGGAAGGTTAACTTTAATTTTGATATGAATTATAGATCGGTGTAATATATTCATATATCTTATTGCTATTACTTAAATCTACTTTTCCAGTATGTAATAACTTCGGTAAAATCATTTTAATTTTTTTTTTTAAAGATTGACGTTTGACAATTTCCACAATACCGTTTGTGTTTTATGCCTAGCTTTTTCCATGACCTCCTTTATCTTTATAAAGTCTTTGAAATATATTCACATAAAAAAGGAAAATGAGTTATTAAATAATCATATATATTCAGGGGCAAGGGCGGATCCAAGAATTCATTTCAGCTATGGCAATATAATTTTTTTGACAATCGCTCAAACAAAAAATATACGGAGTAATATTTATAATATGATGATCAAAGTAAAAATACATACAATGATTTATAACAACATTTTCCAAGTTTTCATATCTTGAAAATATTGCATGATATCCCTGGTTTCAATTGTATCAAAGACTTCTTTTTCACTATAAGCTAAACAGTCATTCATCCAATTGTCCTCCATTTGGTTGCGTAAACAACTCTTGACAATATTTATTATTTAGCAAAATAATAATAATAATAATAATAATAATAATAATAATAATAATAATAATAATAATAATAATAATAATAATAATAATAATAATAATAATAATAATAATAATAATAATAATAATAATAATAATAATAATAATAATAATAATAATAATAATAATATTTATTGCGGAGAATACTCTTTCAACACTTGCAGCCGCAACATGCAAAACTAATGTCAATTTCACGAGCAAACACGGATAATAAAATAGAATAACAAAAATAGAGAGAGATTATTTAGTTATTCACTATGTAAAACGCATCAAATTCATAGAATTTAAGAAGCAAATTTTTCATAACTTGAGAAACTAGAAATTATCTTCTAGTTTGTAGTTGTTCACACTTAAACAAATTTTAGTAGCTGATATCAATTTTTCATAACCAGATTTTAATTTCAAATTCAATATCAATAAAATGCATTCTTTAATGATTGATACAATCTGCTGTGTTTTTATTTTCACAATATATTTTCAGATTATATTGTGATTTTTTACATTGGGAAACAAATTCGAAAATTGTATTCAACTCTCCCTTCTACAATTACTCATTTGGGAATAACAAACCTCAACCATCCCATGAGGGCTCTGTGAAAACTGATACTGATACAACCTTTAGAAATCATTAGAATGAACCTCGTCGATGGCAAAATGATTTTATGAGGACTTAGATCGCCAAAGGAGGGCAAGAGATCTACGGTATCACATTCTAGATTGTAGAGAAAGAGGCGACTACCGCGATAGGCATGCACGACCAGACCGTGAAGAAGAATTAAGGAATAGTCTCTCTCAACTTCAAGATCAATTAGAGTGCACTAGTGGAAGGTAGCAATCTATGAACTCTAGATTGGTAAGAGAAGATGACTTAGAGGAAATCATTGAAGCTGAGGTACAGAGTAGACTCCAAGAGTGTTAGGAATTATATCATTTGATGATGATGTATAAACATTTAGAATTCTTTGATTTATAATTGTACAAGTACCTACAGTAGTGCACTATGAGAAACTACTATTAGAGACTGCAGATGAGCATTAGAGACTACAAGGAATGCATTTAGAGAGTTCAACAAAAGTCAAAGTTGGTCAAGCAGAACTAAACTATCGGACACTAAATTTTTGCTTATCGAAGATTAAGATTTAGCCTATCGGAGACTAAGAATTAGTCTGTCAGAGACTAAGGAATTAGCCTATCAAACACTAAGTTTTTGCCTATCGGAGACTAAGAGTTAGTTTTTCAAAGACTAAAGAAATTAGCCTATCGAAGACTAAATATGTCATGTCGGAGACTAAGAAAAATTAGTCTGTTGGAGACTAAAATTTTAGCCTATTGGAGACTAAAATTTTAGCCTATCGAAGACTAAGAAAATTTTAGTCTATCGGAGACTAAAATTTTAGCATGTTGGAGACTAAGGTTTGTACTATCAAAGACTAATATTGAAACTACCAGAGACTAAGACAAGACTCTTTATTGCATTGAAGAGTGGTCAAGGGATGCAACTGGTCAAGGGATAAAGCATCAAAGGATAAATCAATATTTGTAAACAAAGACCCGTCAGGAGATAAATTTACAAAAGGTTTGTCAGAGGATAAATATCCACTGATGAACAAAATAGCTCGTCAGGGGGATAAACATTCACTGATGGATAAAACATCAGGAACTGAAATTGAGCTATTAGGAGATCAAAAATCATCACCAAAGCCAACACCAATGTTCCACAAAGCACCAAACTTAAAGCTAACTATCACCAAAGTCATTTTGCCCAATATTAGAGACTGTCCATCAGGGGATGGATGATCAGAGACTAAAGATGGCATAAGGGATGACATATGACTGATAAAGTTAAGATGGTGGAATTAAGATAAGGATGGTTGACCAATAAGGAGAGATTAGCTACCAAAAAAGGTTCAAGGAAAAAAGTTATACATACACACACATGCATATAAAACTGCAAATATAAGAACTGCAGACCACAAGTGTAAACACTGCAAGCTGCAAAGTGTGAAAACTGCAAAAATAACTTATGGAAACTTAAAGCTTGAAAAACATTGAAGATGGACCAATAAAGTCTAGAGAAGCCCACAAAGATAAGTTATATACTACTGATAACTTATCTTGAGAACTCCAAGAAGAAAATAAGGAGCTGGTGCAGTGAATATACACTAGAAAAGTCATATAACAGGTTGGTATGCAAGAGAGGTTGTACAAAGAAGAAAGTTATATGACAGACCTTCAAGTACCAATGAACAAAAAAGATATTTTTGGTAACAACTCAAAATAGAAGTTTGAAGAATATGGAAACTATGTCTATAAATAGACACAGAGCAATTGAGGTAAAAACATCAGAGATATTAGATTGAGAATTAACTGAGAATCTAAGAATACACATCTATGAAAATTATACATCTCAAAATACATATTATCTCAGATAACAGCTGTAATTATATTACGAAAAGTGTAGCAAGCTTTCATAACTTGAGAGAAGTTAGAAATTATTTTTCTAGAGTATAGCTATTATTTTAAATAGAGATTGTCTGTAGCTGGTAATCACTACCAGAAAGAATTGTAAAGATTCAAATTAATTAACAATAAAATACACATTGTTGATTAATATTTATATCTTGCAATTTGTTTTACTGTTTCACTTGTTATATCTTTTCAGTAAATAATTAACAATAAAATACATATTGTTGATTAATATTCATATCCTGCAATTTGCTTTACTATTCCACTTGTTTTATCTTTTCAGTAAAGTTATTTTAATTGATCTTAAGTTATAAACTATACTAAATAGTTTAGTTCAAAGAAAAATTAGTAATTGTATTTAACAACCCCCACCCCCAATTACTCTAGTGGACAAAGAAAGAGAGACAGTGAGTTGGTGTAGCAAGCACACAACTCATTTGCCAACAACCCCAAGTTACATCGGTTACTTCAGTCGTGCAATCAAATATCTCTGCCACTACTTATAGGGTTGTTACCCCACCATTCACTCTGTTAGGTATAAATGATGATGATGCTTAGAGTTTTGTTTGTGCATCTGTACATACTCAGGGTGTTTTATAAACCTAAGTATATGCACACTCTTTGCATCCATTGATGATAAACTTAGTCATCAGGGGATGAAGTATTATTCACTAGGCAAGTCATTAGTTGAAATTTCTAAAGGACTTGATAGTGAATAAAGATGTCTGTTGTTACTCAAAAACTATTTAGTATTCCGTACTCAGACATTCCAAACAATATCAACAACGCTTCAATGATTAAAACCATCAGGGGATCCCGTCAGGGAAATAATTGACAGACGAACTTGCCAGGGGAAACCCATTAGGGGATGACAAAGGCAGACTAACCTGTAATGGGAACACGTTAGGGTATGACAGTGGCAAGCCAAACTCATCAGGGGGTACGCGTCAGGGCATGACAGTGACATGCCAACTCGTCAGGGGAACTCATCAGGGTATGACAGTGTCAAGCTAACCCATCAAGGGAAATGCTCAACACTGCATCAGTGGAAGCCATCAGTGGATGCGTTGAGTCTTAACGTCAATGGATCAAGAAGCACTTGGATAACTCAAGTGAAGGTTGAAGCACTGATCGAGTCTTAGACATGACTCGTCATCAGGGGGATTTAGAAGTACGGATTAAGTCCACATCAGGGCTTGCTATCAGTGGACAGTTTTGACTGCATACACTCGTCATTGGGCCTAACACGCAAATCAATGAAGCTTGTTATAGAAGCAAGAAATATAAACTGGAAAGATATTTCTTGAAGTTTAGTGGTCCAATGACAACTCTCGATCATTAAATGCACACAGATCAGGGGAAGAAAAAGAAGCAACAAAAGCAACAGTAATTTGACACATCGTTCCTAAAGGACATCGATGTGACAGATATGCGGCTAAGTTGAAAAGAGCAGCACGCCCAAGCACGTGGGTTCAACTACTGATCTTCTATATATGCAAAAGAGTTTTCATTACACAAAGAATAAAGAAGATATCCAACGGATTAACCAACACATAGAAGCATAAAAACACTAGAAAAGCTTTGAAACTTTTTGTGAAAAGAAAAAATATATTCAAAGAAGTATTGTAGCTAGTGAGTATGAAAGAGAAACTGTAACTCGTTACAGAATTTGTAGCTGATTAATCACATTTGTGATTAACCAGATTTCCAGAAAAACTTCAAGTTTTAATACAACTATTTTAACTTAAATGCTTGTGTGTTCATTTTAAAAGTCATTATAGTTTTTCTGATATTGTAGCTATTTCCATAAGTGCTTAACAAGTTCTAAAGTTCGAAAAGTTTTGAGTGTTTGTATTCAACCCCCCCTTCTACAAACACTTGAGCCAAATCATGGAGGAGCCATTACCATAAGGGTTTAAGATGCCTCAAGTAGATAGATATGAAGAGATAGGTGACCCCAATAGTCACATTCTACAAATTGAGGCCTCATTATTGCTACATAATGCCTCATATGTCATTAAGTGCAAGGCTTTTCTACAAACTTTGAAAGGGCCAGCTCAGGATCGGTATAGGCAAATCCCTCTGGCATCTATCAATTCTTTTGAGCAAACAACTCAGATATTTATAAATCAATTCGTAGGAGGAAAGATTTATGCAAAGACCGTTGCATCCCTGATGTCAATATGTCAACGTAATGATAAAAGCCTTGGGGATTACGTTGCTCAGTTCACAAAATAAGCGTTGAAGGTTTCACACTTAGACCAATTTGTGGCCATAGTAGCCTTGACTAATGGAACAACAAATAAGAAATTTAGGGTGTCACTAGCAAAGAAACCCCCAAAGACAATGAACAAGCTTCAGGTTCGGGTTGACAATTATATGGTGGTTGAAGAATCTCTGATCGAAGACCCGACAAAGATAGAGGAAAGAAAGATGAGGGAAGAAGAAACTTTTTATTGGCCAAAAGATTAAAGGTGATGAGTTATCTTAAAAGAATTTTGTTGGCCAAAAATTCAATAACTACACTTTATTGAATCAACCAAGGAGTCGAATTCACATGCAGATAACCTTAGAGGGTTATGTGAGATGGCCTAAACCTCTAAGGAAAGATGTAGCAAAAAGGGATGATACTCAATATTGTCAATTTCATAAGGAGCACAGACACGATACCGATGACTATAAGTATTTGAAGGATGGGATTAAGTTCCTTGTAAGGAAAGGATACCTAACAAATTTTACAAGGAAAAATGAGTCAAGAGGTGGAGTTATCAACATGATCTCTAGAGGACCAGGTCTCAGGGGGCATTAATAAATACTTGATGAAAACTTACTAAAGAAGTTTTAAAAATAGGGGCATTACCAAAGAAAGGAATAAATGGAACACAAATCTCAAAGGTTATGGACATCTAAAGAGAGTTACCATATGTAAAGCCCAGGACTGTACTAATATTAGCCAAGTAAGATCTTATTCATAGTAGAAGGTCTTAGAGTATGAAGTATTTAATTATACATAATACTAAATGTAGAATAGGTTAATTTATGTAGACCTATAAAGCCATAAGATGTTATTGTTAAGAAAGAATATTTCTCATGTTTGCTACATTGTAATCTTGCTTGTTTAAATGAGTCTAAGACCAAGTAAGGTCATGATGAAAGGTCAGAATAAGGCCAGCTAAGGTTATGATAAAAAAGCTAGATAAAGTCAAAACATGAGATCCTGAATCTAAAGCCAAGTTTGACACCAGATGTGAAAGGCCTGAGGCTATGACTAAGTTGAGTACTTAAGAGATACTTGATGCATCCATGGTATATCTTTACTAAAGCTCCACGAGAATATATATATATATATGGTTGTTGTGATTAGGGATGATGGATAAGTGTTGAGGACCAATGATGTGCTTACTTCTCCAATTGAGGGCAATGTAATAGCGAGAGTAACCTTTAAAAATGATACGACCTGAGTTTCACTATGGGAACGCCATGTGGCAACGTGAGGAAGCCTAATTCCTAAATGAATAAGAGACTGAAATGTGGCGTCAAAAGAACAGTATGGATGCCACATGGCTTTTTAGGGACCTTGGTTAGGTTGTAGCATAAATGTGCCAAGAGAATGCACGATAACGTGCCTTGTGGCATTGTAAAGGATGGTTCATCTAAACTTAGTACGTGACTTATGCTTTGATACATGAATGACACATTACAAAGCCAGAGATAGGTAAAGCCCTTGAAAGACCATAAGACTTTTCAATCATTTTGAAGGTGACACATGGCGGTGTAGTATCTCATTGCGTGGAATTAAACCTGAAAGTGACGTATTTCTCAATGAGGGTAATGAAAAGCTCTTCAGAATCATACGATTTATGTTGCATTGTGGTGACGACACATGGAAAGTCTTTATGTTATATGACCTCTAGTCGCTTAGGAGAGCAACGTGGCTAATTAAAAGAGTGGATTCCTCTGAGGAAGGCAAGAATGCCATGTGGCATGATGTAAAGCAAGGGGAAGGGTTTACAAAACCTACAGGTTATCACCACTTGAAAAGTGACATGTGGCGTAACGCGAGACTGGGAAGCTTCCACGGAGGCTATGACTTATCATGCACTATGGGCTAGCCACGTGGCAACCTCATGATGCATGGGGCTTGAGTGATCATAGATGTGACACTTGCCGCATTGTGGTGCAAGAGGAGGTGTGGAAAAAGTCTTAGGTTATGGCTTTATTAGGATGTGACGCGTGGCCAGTCCTAGTGATGCCACATGACGTATTCTGGTGAAGCCACATCATCACTACCAAATTTTTTAAATTTTTTTTGATTATTTGATTAATTTCCTGATAATAATATTTTTGGAAAATTAGGGGGCAAATGATATGGGATGTTATCCCCTAAAAGCCCAGTTAAAGGTGACCTAAGGTTATGAGTTAATCAATATTAATTGATAAGGGCTGAAGCCCACAATTGGGACCTTCATATTAAGTCCAGATAAGGATAAGACTAATGAACGTATTCCTAAGGGGAATAGGTTTCATAATGTGATAAGACATAGGAGTCCAATTTCTATGTCATTTTTGTTTAATGGCCCAAGTCACTATAAAAGGATCATGACATTCTACAATCAGGTATGCAATCTTTACGTAATACACAGATTATTTTCTCTCTGGCAGTTACTTACTTTCACACCGGAGAGTCTTCCAAGGGTTGAAACCCTACCCCTTGGAGGATTTTTCTACAGGTTTTGCGAGTTTTACTAGGACGTGATCAATGTGACATTACGCAAGTAAATTGACACATCATCGTTGGATAAAATAAGTCCACACGTTGAAAAACTCCCTCCCAAGCCGCGACACCAAAGATATGTGAATTTTAAACTATCTAAAACTCATCATAATGAAGAAACCATGAAAATTGACGGCTAGAAGTCATTGTGGAAACTCTGGTGCATGCAACGAAGTTGTTCTTGTAGTCTGGACGGATGGAAAAGATAGAAATTTGACAACAAAATATTCTTTGATGCTTATGGTCATTTGGCAACAAAATAAGAATAATAATATTTTTAAAAGTACGAATATTTTGTTGCCAATAGTCGAAGAATTGACAACGAGTTTTAGACTTTCGTTATTTAATAATCCGCAATGACGATTGGGCAACGAGATACTTTTCGTTGCCTAAAATTTTTGGCAACGAAAAATAGTACATTTTGCAAAGAAAGTCGTGTGTTTTCAAACATCTATTTTTTTGTAGTGAAGGATTGCGATAAATCATTGGTAATCCCAAGCATTGTATGAATTAAGTGTGCCAAAAAGACAAACTCAAAGTCAAATATAATGTCTAAAAGGTTACTTGCTTGGAACCTTTTTTTCTTTTCATTTTCTTTTTCTAATGCCTCCAGAATGCTGATAATTGGAGAGAATAAACTAAGTAAACTCACTATTGCACCAAAATGCGAACCCCTAATGTGTATCTACAGTGCACCGCAATGTTGCTTCTTGATTTAGCCTTCTTAGAGTAGTGATGTCGTCGAAAGCAATTCCTTTAATTATATTTTCATGTTGTCTATCTTGAAGAATCTCTAGTACTTTGTAAGAACCACCAATTGTATTTGTAAGCAAAGTAAGATATTTAAAAAAGTCATTAAGTTTTCTATGATTCATTGTTACCACTACATAAGTCAATTGAAGTTGATGAGCAAAGCAGTGAACATAATAAGTAGATTTGTTTTCAAATAATATCACACTTTTCAATCCATTAAACTCCCTTTGAATGTTACTATTTTCGTCATAACCTTGTCCATGTAAATGTGAAATACTCAAGCTATATGATGAAAAAAGTGTCTGGATTACTTGCTTTAGTGAGAGAGCACTAGTCTCATACACGTATACTTGTTCACATAACGTAGATCAACCCTCATTTACACTTTCGTTGATGAGTCACGCATTTCATCTACTAATAATGAGAAGAACTCATCTCCAATGTCTTTAATAATAGCTCTTGTAGTCAATGATGCACAAGCATTTGCAATATCTTTTTGAATTGAATGTGCAATTAATGGGTCATTTTTTGGAGCATTGCCCAACACGACTTTATCAACATCTTCATTATGGGAAACAAAAAACTTTAATAGCTCCTTGAAGTTTCCTTAATTTCTTAAGTTCTTTGACTCATCATGATCTCTTAAAAGCTAGTCACTAGCGTAAAAGAAATCTAATACAACCAACAAAAGCATTCAAGCGAACATGATAATAAATTTTTGATCGCTTTGAGAAGTTTGACAAATTAGTAGAGATATGTTGCTTTTGATTCATCAACATTTGAAAAGCTCTAAGATATGTACAACGAATGCTATCATGTTTACCAATATGAACATCCAACACCTTCTTGTTTTTCCAATTCTTAAATCCCCGACTAACAAATGTATCTCACCTCCTTGGTTTCCATGATCTCCTTTGAACAAATAGCAACATAAACAAAAGACTATATCTTTGGATTCACTATACTCCAACCATGGATAATATTTTTTACACTAACATCGATTAAATCTACGCATAACTCTAGAAAAAAAAAAAGATTGGGGAAAATTTCAAGTGGTGGTTGACATGGACCCTTAAGCCAATATGGCCTTCTCACTACATCTTTGACATTTGGATCAAGATCAATTATAGGCTTCCTTAAAGCTGGAACAATGATAAGAAAATTGTCTACATTTGAAGTTATATCTTGAGCTCTTTGAGTTGAAGGTTCTTGCACAACATTAACTTTTTTTTAAGTGCTTTATTTTGAAAGTTGTTGGACATTGTTCACTGCATTTTGATTAGTTTCCTTTGAGAAATTCTGTACCATAACAGGTGTATTAGTTGGCCATTCTCTTGAGGAAGACTCTTGATTTAGGGGCATAGTGAGTCTAGCTCGTTTAAGAAATCTAGTCATGATGTTCATATTGCACTTTGAATTGATATATGCCAAAATGAAATTCATTACGATGTATAATTACCTCATGATTAAATACTACTAATTCACTAGCTAGTACATAGAAATAACATAAATTAAATTAGAAAAATCTTAGGTGATTAACTAATAATAGTACAAGTTCAAAATGTGATATCAAATATATAGTATAATTTATAATACTCCCTAAAAGTAAAGAATAGATAAAATTATAAAATCTCAATAAATTAATCTAAAGTCTTGAGAATTAAAATTAATATATTCCTTTACCTTTTCGTGAAAGAGTTGAGGCCATGAGATGTGAGTAAATCAGGAAATCCTATCCTAATATAGACTCACATGAGCTGAGTTTTTATAAAATTGCAGGTATGTAGTACAATTACTCTAATTAAAAAAGAAGAAAATCAACTCAATATCCCAAAAAAAGACCTCAAATGAATTCAAGAGTTAATAAGATCTATATTGAATATTATATTATATTACCTTGATTCCTTTGAAGGGTTGAATGACTTGAATCCTTGATTGTTTGAAGAATAGAGGCAAATAAGTTTACACATGACGAGTAATTAAAATTTTAGAACTTTGGAGAATCTACTCTGTTTAATTGTAATTTGAACTGCAGGAGTGATTGACCCATTTAGAGATTAATTTGATTGTGTAATTTTTCCTATTTGTAGTGTAAATATGTTGGACTCTTAAAAGTATATAATTGTCCTTAATATTCAAAGTATTTACAAAATATAATAGGTGTGTTTATTTTCAGATTTGTATATGGAACTGGACTAATTAGTCCCTTCTAAAAGTTAATACAGTGTCTGTTTTGTAAATATTAGATTGGACTGTTAATCTCATTTAACAAATAACCCCTATACAAAGGATTAAATAAAGGTGGGGGAAAAAGATGTGTTTAATTATTCCTTGTTTATGATTGATTTTTTGTGTACAATTTCACTTAATCTAGAGCAATAGTCCAAAATAAAACAATGTCAAAAATAATCACTTTTAATTTAGTCTCAATTCTAAGTAATAGTCCAAGGGACTATTAATTTCACTTAACCCAGTCAAACAAACAAACACACCTCATAAGTACAATTTATATTGTATGAATTTCATAATATAAACACTATACTTTTGATCCAAATTTGAGGTGTGGCATTTGCCTACCCTCGCTAGGGGTTGGCTCCACCCTTGTATGTATACTTATGTTATGTTTTGGTTTTCAATATTAAATATAAATACATGCATGCATACATACATACATTTTAAAATTTTCTGAGTTCTTTTACATAATTTTTATAATTATAGAAAAATTATTACTAATCCTTTATAAGATATTATTTTGAAAAGGTTTTTATGTTGCACCACCTAGAAAACAGAAAAAATGTTTATAATTCTTTATTTTATTTTTGTTCATTCAATCCGTATAATTGAATCTTTTTGAAAGATTATATCTTTGTAAATATGAAACTAATACTAACCAAAGTATGTCACATGTCTTTTTAAGAGTTTATATTGATTTTTATAGATTACGATGTATCTTATTTTATTTTATTTTTTGTTATAAAAATTTTAAGTTGAGAATGCTACTAGTCTAAGGTTTACGGTGATACTCAAAATTATTTACCAAAAAATATGACTGACAAGATTCGAATTAACAAATAACTTACCAACTAAATTATATACGATGACTACTAAATATTTCATATGATGTATTTTTTTTATTGTTTTGTTCTCTAAAATTTTCATGAAAGGAAAGAATCAGAAAAATCGTATATCAATTTCAAAATTAGAGATATATTTTTAAAATGATGATTTTTAAAAATAACTTTGATGTTCTAAATATATCATTATTATCGTCATGTTATTTAAAATAATAATAGTGGTAGTTATGATTTGGATTACTAAGTTAATGAGATCTTAGAACTAGTTGGATTAACGAAATAATGAAATTATATTTAAGTAATTTCATACTCCATCAATTCCAAAATTAGAGATATATATTCTTTTTTTGGTTGTTTTAAAATTAGAGATAAATTTATATTTTTAAACTATAAAAAATAATGGAGTTTCTAAAATACAATTTCACTGTTTCACTATTCCAATCAACTCCACTATTTTTATTGGTAATCTCACCACTACTATTACTTTAAACAATAGGATAATATAATTGGTAATCCCACCACTGCTATTAGTTTAAACAATAGGATAATATGAATATATTTAGAACATAAAAATTATTTTTAAAAATTATTGTTTTAAAAATATATTTTAAAGTTTAAACATAAAAATGTATATATAATTTTAGAGAGAAAAAATATGTAACTCTAATTTTAAAATTAAGGATGTACTTACATAATAAATTAATTTTATTTTTTAGACGAGAGGTGAAAATACTGTAGCCACTAGCTAAAGTCCAATAACAGATAAAATACTTAATAACCAAATGTGATAAATTACTGTAATAAGTAAAGTCCAATAACAGATAAATTGTGCTGACACATAAATGGTTGTCCCCCACTATCACCTTCTCAGCTTTCTTCATCAAAATTCAAATTAAATACCAAAAGTGTTTTTGTAAAAAATATTAAATTAAAAAACTGGTAACCAGGTGGCCCGTTCACCTACTCAAGCCCCAGAGTCAAAGTTTTCCAACCCCTTCTGTAAACTCGCCACGTGTCGATAACCACCAGTAAATTACTAGAATGGCCTCATAAATTCATTTAAGTACAACCCAGCCCCTAATTAACGGTAACGAACATATCTTATTAATGCCGACGACCGTAAAAAACTAACACCTGGACGACTGGACCGTTGGAACTGTCGTTGTCGTGTATACGAACTTTAACTTTACGCAATCTCTCCCCTCTTTGTCCAATTGTATTAATCTTAAACAAAACATTTAAAATTAATTACTTCAAACATTTTATGAAAATAGTTCTATTATCAGTATTGACTTTTACAATATGAGCGAAATAATATTTTTTTTTTGTTTTACTAAAATAAATAGTCAAAATATTAAAATTTTGTAAATAAAAAATAATCACTAACTCAATAATTTTGTGTCTAAAATATAAATATGTCATTTCATAGCCTAATATAATTGTTTAAGTAAAATAGAAAAACACATTATTGTCATAATTAGTTGGAGTTAGATATCAAAAAATCAGAAAACCGAAAATCATTATGAATAAGAGCGATTTCAAGAAGAGTTGATAACAAAAAAGAGAAAACTACAAATTATTCAAATTTAACACTTTGATCATTGAATGAGTATTTTAACACTAAACTCTTGAAATTGGTTAAAACTATATGTAAGTTATATTTAAAAAATCTATATCGTATTCAGAATTACCATTAACCCCTAAATTAAATTTGGTCATCTTAATAAATATTTTCAATTGATTTTTAGATTTTTAGATTTTCGTGATAGAATTATTATTATTATTATTCAAAGTTAAAATGTTAAAAATGGAATATTGGTTTCCAATTTTCGTGTTAAATTGAATACTCCTAGTACTATTTTTAAATTGATTTTTAGATTTTCGTGATAATATTTTATGTTATGTTGCTCAAGTTGATGTAATTAACAAGATGAAGAAGAATTGTGGTCTCTGAGTCCGCCTTCTTTGACTGAGTCACATACTATTTCTCTTTCCGAGTCACGACGATGGCCTATCATCATCGTTGCTTTATTGTTGCAGAAAAAGGAAAAAAGAGAAGAAGAAAAGCTCCTTCCCATATCATTCTGCCCTGAATTATCACCCGATTCTTCTCAAATTTCTCTTCAATTCAGCTGATTTTCTCTGTTTCCGTGCAATTTTTATTCTTGTTTTTGATGATTTAGTGTTAGGGTTTTGTGAGGGCTTTGGCGATTTCGACACCGCGATGATGGTATCTAGGGGTTTGTTCGGGTGGTCTCCGCCCCACATACAACCGCTCACCCCGGTGTCCGAGGTGTCGGAACCACCGGAATCTCCCTCGCCGTACTTGGACATCAGCGCCGATGCCGAGCCGGTTGAAATGGAGGATGAGATGGAGGATTCTGAGGAGATCGAGCCCCCGCCGGCTGCGGTGCCGTTTTCAAGGCTGTTTGTTTGCGCGGATGGCTTGGATTGGTTTTTAATGGTGGTTGGATCGGTGGCTGCGGCGGCTCATGGGACCGCGCTGGTTGTCTACTTGCATTACTTCGCAAAGATAGTTCATTTGTTGGGGCATTATTCGGATACTCCAGATGAGTTATTTGATAGGTTTACAGAGGTAGGGTCTAAAACCCTGGTCTTGAATTATGATTCTTTTTTTCGGAAGCTGCAGTTTTGAACATATTATTGTTTATTTGGCGTATGGACTAGTACTGTTTTTAGTTTCATTAATGTTGAGAAGATTACATACTAATTAAGCGAAAGCGTTTTAGTTGTTCTAAAGAAGATTGCTGAGGTTTTGAGTTAGTTTACCTCTTAGGTTTGCTGCTATAGCCATACTGGAATAAATACTTCTAACTTCGAGAGACTTGAGTATATAAATAGTTCAACTCTGCAGCTTATTTGCCTTTCTAGCTACATTATTTACCTGGATTTGGACTGCAGAGTTGTGGATTCACCATATTGCTGAGAGAACATTGACATTGTGAAGTTTATGGACTTCATGTTATTGATCGGCAGTTCAGTAATAATACCTTTTCTTAATGCATAGATCTACAATGGAGACTGCCGTGATGGTTGTGTAAATTGGGGAGGCATTTGATTCACCTGTGAGGCGGATCGATTTTGATATATTGATATTTCACAGTGACATACTATCCTGCAAAAAGTTGAACCATGGTCTACATTGTGAGATTTTATTGCAAATATGAAGTATAATCTTTTGAAGCTATTGTCTACAGTGGGTGGCAACTAATTGATGTTATCTTCTTAATTATTAAACCATATAGGGTTGTTCTCTGGAAAAGAAGATCTAATTGTAAAACTTTTAGTACTGATCGCGGTGAACTTGCGTATGAAAATTTCAGAATCAAGTTGGTGAATGTTGAAAAATAAGTTGATCAATTCAATATGATGTTACCTCAACATTCCCATGCTATCTGGTCTAAGTATAGACTGATGCAGTGATTGCCAAATCTCCTTCTAAATTTGTTCTCCCAGATAAGATATTTAATGCACTTCTATTACTAGTGTTGCAGTCAATCTCTACGTTAGGTGATATGTCACTCTGGATTCTTTTAATTTGAAGAAGAAATCTTATAAGATAGAAAGAGAAAACACCAGCACTTAGAAAGCTAGTAGTCGCTGCACCCTATAAGAAGAATATACTCTAAAGAATATACTCATATGAGTAACTTTCCTATCTCCAATAGATCAGAAAAGAAATTCCTGAAAGCATCCATTTCAGCATCCCATAATGAAGCAACGAAAAATCACTTCTCATAACAAAAGAATATGAAACATAGCCAAATCCCAGGACAAGAAAAACTGCACACTTTTAAACCTGAATTATGGCTACCAATCTGTAAATGAAAGTAATGAAGGTCCTTTATGTGTGTCAATGTGTGTATGTAATCTTCAATTGGGTAGAACATTGAATCCATGTTTAATTTTTTTTTTCTTCTATGCATATTTGGTAGTAGAATGGCTTCAGTAGTGGTTAGGTGTTAAAACTTGTCGTTTCTAGTTACAGTTAAGCCATTGTGACATGGCCCACATTTATTGACTTTTGGATATTGGAGCGTGGAGACGACTAGTAATACAACTAACTTTGTGTTATGTGAGATTTGGTAAAAGAATGTCTAGTATTTGTGATCACTGTACTATAAAATCCAATCCATATTTACCAGAGTAGCTTTGTGTGAAAAGTTATCGACATTATCAGTTAAATGCTACTCCCTGAGTTCCAGCGTTTTGACTTTTTAAGTTAAATGAAGGCATATTGAATTTTAAAATTGATGTATTCTTTGAAAGTTTTAACTGTAAATTATGTTTTGATTAAATTTTTTTGTCATAAACTATAAGATTATAATAATTGTATCAACTAAAATCAACTACTCTGTATATTACTTCAACTATATTACTATTATTTTAAAGTTTAATATGCCGTTGTTTGACTTAAAAAGTCAAAGTGTCTCTAATTTTGGAAAAATTTGGAGCGGAGGATAGTTGTATTAGATGAATAGTTGTTGGAGCCAGCTTGCAAGGTGTCAACCAATGTGAGTTTGAAGGATCCCATATCCGGATCTTTGTCCATTAATACCAGTATTTTTTGGACACTGTTTTCTGATACAGTAAAGCAACAGGCTATACAGTGTAAAAACGTGGTATGTGCTGGCAGCTTTTTATAGAGGATAGCTAGGGGTTCTCGAAGCTTCACAGAAATACAGCTTAATTCGTTAAAAGATTTAGTTATAGGAATTGTGGTGTTAAGATGAGATGTTTGTAGGCCTCTGAGCATGAAATGCTATGTTAGAGTGTTGTTGCTGTGAAATTGGAGGTTAAACAAAGAAATGCAATTTAGAGTATCTTTGTTATGTAGGACACCATGTTTGTGTATGCAAGTATTAGTGCGCAGCTTGCTGGGTCGATAAGAGTATTCAGTAACGTGCTTTAGGGTAAAGGGATAATTCATGTAGTATAACTCATCCGCACAATCGTATGAGTTGTATTAAACAACCAGGCATCTCGTTCTGAGGTACGAAGTATATTTGATATCTGTATTTTTGGTTGACTTAGGCCTTTTTTCTTTTCTTTTGCTTATACTAATGATGTTTATGCACTCATCTTCATTCATTATTTGTAAGTAATAAGATTTGATAGCAAAAGATGCACAATCTGAACCTTGTCGTTTTAAATGTATTGGGACATCTAATTGGTAGTCCTCTTAATTTTAAATTTTTTGTTGTTGAAATTAACTCTTCATATTTCTACTTGAAGCAATCTCTTATCTTTGATCTGGTTGGGAGCAGAAAATTGTTTGGTTAACCTTGTCTTTGCTATTTATGCAGCTTGCTCTAGTCATTGTTTATATTGCTGGTGGTGTTTTTGCTGCTGGTTGGATTGGTAAAGCCATATGAACTATAATTGTATTATTTTTAATTCTCTTTCATTGTACCAGTGATCATTACTAACTATATTGTTGTAGAGGTGTCGTGCTGGATTCTCACTGGAGAACGTCAGACTGCTGTGATCAGGTCAAGATATGTTCAAGTGCTTCTTAATCAGGATATGAGTTTTTTTGATACATATGGGAATAATGGAGACATTGTGAGCCAAGTGTTGAGTGATGTATTGCTCATCCAGTCTGCTCTTAGTGAAAAAGTAAGTCCGGCTCAAATTTGTTAAGAGGTTGCTGGTTCCCATTTCTATGTGACAGGCCTAAATTAAGTATACAAAATGAATAAAAATAAATTCAGCTCTAAAGACTGATCACTTCAAGCTTGCTATAGCTACCAACGTCAGTTATTGATTTTGTTGATAGATGTTTTCATTTGCTAATTAATCTTTTTCACAACAGGTTGGAAATTATATCCATAATATGGCTACCTTCTTTGGTGGTCTTGCGGTTGGATTTATCAATTGTTGGCAGATAACACTGATAACTTTAGCCGCTGGTCCATTCATTGTTGCTGCAGGAGGAATATCAAATATCTTTTTGCATAGACTTGCGGAGAACATCCAAGATGCATATGCTGAAGCAGCAAGCGTAGCTGAACAGGTTGAATGTCTCCGCTGTTGATTTAATTGTTGAGAGTATTAAGATGCATTTTCATGAAACTTTGTGACTGGTTTAAGATGAGAAAACAGGAAATAAGTGACTGCTTTCATCAGCAGTCACATATTTATACTCATTATGAAGCTCATCTTCTCTTCCCACTCCCTTACTCCCTTATATCAAGTTAAATTTTGTGACTACTTTGATTAGTTAGTTACATCCTGTGGCCCATATTAAGATTATAACTTTAGTGCTTATGTTATAGTTATCTGGTAACTCCGGAACTCCTTTGCAAATCTTTTATATTTCATTTAGTTGTGCTTATGCATTTGGATAATCTTTCTATCCATCCATGATTGAAAACAAAAACAATATTGGCCTCTTTAAAGCTTAGGAAGTATTATGAAGACATGACAATGGACCCAACTAGTCTGGAATTAAGAATAGAGAACACTGGCCCTGTTTTATCCCTTGATATATAGCGTATTTTCTTGCTAATTTATATGGGTAGACTTCCCCGAAGCTTTTGTCTGGATTCATTCTGAAGAATCTTAAATGCCTCTATGTTCCTTGAATTTACTATCAGGACTTTAAGTACAACTGGTGATGTCTGTCATCCCTCACGTGGAATAATTCTGAGAAACAATTGCAAGTAAAAAAACAGGTTGGGTTAAATATTTCTTTTAGCTTGAGTTAAAGGTTCTAAACAGTTGCATTCTCGAGCCTGAGTGTTCAATATGCAGTTTTCAAGCTCTTAAAGCTGCTTTTCTGTTCTTCTATTTTTGTTCATTGGAACTGGATGAATGCATTTATCATGTTTTACATATATCCATAAACATACAAAGAAATGTATCAGAGGTGAAAATTTTGCACGGCATGCAGCATGCATACATACATACATGGATTAAGAGATACACCTAGCTTGGTACGGAAAATTCGTAGCCAAGGCTTTTGCAATTCATGTTTCATACTTTTCTAATCAAATCTAAACTTATAGATGAAAAGAGCATTGGAAAATATGAGAGTGTGAACCATTGATGTTCAAATTTGATGATATATAGGGTTTTGTATCTGCAGTTATTGTTTGAGAATGCGACACTTGTTAACTGCAGAAATCCCTGCATCTGCAGTTAATAATAAGCGTGATGTTGGGAGTCTTCTTCTTGTGCGTCTGTGGGCTTTCAATTTAAGATGCCAGTGTGGAAATATTGATTATCTTCCAAGCATTGAATTTCCAAACATATGAAAGTTTATGTTGGATTAGTCCTGGTGATCTCCTTGTTTTAGATATCTAGACAGGACACTATTGGATATATATACCACCCAAGTTTTCTGCAGGAGGAAGAGGAAGACACACAAGAAGTGAATCCAACACCTGCATTTATTGTTGTGGATGTGGAAGTGTCCTTAATTAAAATATGCTGTTGAAAGACCCTATTTGGCTATTTACTGTCAGATTTGGACATCAACTATCCAGATTGTGTTGGCCCTCTTTTAATTTATAGACTAACTATGAATTGTGAAGACGAATACACATGTATTTCAATTTTTGGTTATCTGTTGATATAGAGAATATATGTAGTTCCAGTTATATTCTTTGTTTGTGATGTGAATATGTGATTGCTGACAACAGCATTGTTTAGACTACTCATTTCAAATTCTTATGGTAAATAATAAAAGGCTTTCTTACGAGAACTACATATAAAGGTTAAGTGCATATAGCAATTGATAATGAATTTCATTTCAATTAGTTTATGATATTGTTGACATGTAATTTTTTCAGGAGCGAGTCTTTATAATTTAAATTTATTTAATTTTGCAGGCTGTCTCATACATTAGAACCTTATATGCTTTTACTAATGAAACATTAGCAAAATATTCATATGCAACCTCACTACAAGCTACATTAAGGTATGGTATATTGATAAGTCTTGTGCAAGGGCTTGGATTAGGATTCACATATGGGCTTGCTATATGCTCTTGTGCTTTGCAACTTTGGGTTGGAAGGTTACTGATTACACATGGAAAAGCTCACGGTGGTGAAATAGTAACCGCTCTTTTTGCCGTAATACTAAGTGGCCTGTAAGAATCCTCCTCTTTCTTATCATCCTACTTGTTACACTTCGAAAATTTCTTTCTTGTTCATGTATGCTTTGTGTTTCTGTAGTGGTCTGAATCAAGCGGCAACAAACTTCTATTCATTTGAGCAAGGTCGAATTGCTGCTTACAGACTCTTTGAGATGATCAGTCGTTCATCTTCAACAGTAAATGATGATGGAAATACTCTTTCCACTGTACAAGGAAACATTGAGTTTCGAAATGTATATTTCAGTTATTTGTCCCGTCCAGAAATTCCTATCTTGAGTGGGTTTTACCTCACTGTTCCTGCTAAAAAAACTGTCGCGCTTGTTGGCAGAAATGGCTCTGGTAAAAGCAGTATCATTCCACTTATGGAACGGTTTTATGATCCTACGCTAGGTCTGTGATTTCTTAGCCTGCATTATATTCATATGCTTCATGAAGGTTTTTATGAGATGATTATTCATTATGTTGATGTTGATGTTCTTGTGTATTGCGAATAAACATCTTACTTATATTGCGGTGCAGGAGAAGTTTTATTAGATGGGGAAAATATCAAGAATCTGAAACTGGAATGGTTAAGAAGCCAGATTGGTTTAGTAACTCAGGAACCTGCCTTGCTGAGTTTAAGTATTAGAGACAACATTGCTTATGGACGGGATGCTACCTTGGATCAGATAGAAGAATCAGCTAAAATAGCACATGCACATACCTTTATCAGTTCACTTGATAAAGGATATGAGACACAGGTATATTCTGAACAGCAGCCTTCTTACTCTCTCTCTTTATGCTTTGTCTCCAGATCTGGAGTGATTTGTGTTTCAGGTGGGTAGGGCTGGTTTGGAATTGACTGAAGAACAGAAAATTAAACTTTCTGTTGCTAGGGCAGTACTCTCAAACCCATCTATTCTTCTTCTTGATGAAGTCACCGGTGGACTTGATTTTGAAGCTGAAAGATCTGTTCAGGAAGCTTTAGATCTTCTCATGCTAGGCCGATCAACTATAATAATAGCTCGACGCCTTAGTTTGATAAAGAATGCTGATTACATTGCTGTGATGGAAGAAGGACAACTAGTTGAAATGGGAACCCATGATGAGTTAATATCCTCGGATGGCTTATATGCAGAGCTTTTAAGATGTGAAGAAGCAGCAAAATTGCCAAGGAGGTATTATGGTTGAAACAGTTATTTTTTCCTTTTTTCTGGCTGAACTTAAGACTTCTTGTTCTTTTGGGTTTTTGCAGTTTATTTGAACATTAATTTGGTTAGTATTGGGCGTCATATTTGTTGATGACAAATGTACTTTCAGGATGCCAAAGCGCTACGAGGAGAAGGCATCTTTCCAAATTGAGAAAGATTCGTCAGTAAGTCAGAGCTTCCAAGAACCATCATCTCCCAAATTTGCCAAATCACCTTCTCTTCAAAGAGTATCTGCTATTTATGCATTTCGGCCTCCAGATGGTACCTTCAGCTCACATGAATCACCAAGATCCCAGAGCCCTCCCCCAGAGAAAATAGCTGAAAATGGTGTGCCATTGGATTCGTCTGATAAGGAGCCATCGATAAGGAGACAGGATAGTTTTGAAATGAGATTACCGGAGTTGCCAAAGATTGATGTTCATTCGGCACATCGACAAATATCCAGTGCCTCTGATCCTGAATCTCCAGTTTCACCTCTCCTGACATCTGATCCACAAAATGAGCGATCCCATTCACAAACTTTTAGTCGACCCCACAGTGAAGTTGATGAACTTCCAGTGAAAAAGAAAGAAGCAAATGATTCACACCATCAATCAGCACCATCTTTTTGGAGACTTGTAGAGCTTAGCTTAGCAGAATGGCTTTATGCTGTTTTAGGAAGTGTTGGGGCAGCTATCTTTGGTTCTTTCAATCCTCTTCTTGCTTATGTTATTGCGCTTATTGTGACCGAATATTATAGAAAAGACAGGCATAACTTACGGGAGGAGGTAGACAAGTGGTGTTTAATAATTGCCTGCATGGGTTTAGTAACAGTGGTTGCCAATTTTCTGCAGCACTTTTACTTTGGTATAATGGGTGAGAAAATGACTGAACGAGTAAGGAGAATGATGTTTTCAGGCATGTGATTCTTTTCTAGATTTATTTCTCCCAATTTTTCTTCTTTATCTAACATTTTATGAGCTGTGTACTTGTATCTTGCTGTGGACACATGTACCATAGCGACTTTGTTTTATCTAATTTCTTTCTTATGATGACAGCGATGCTTCGAAATGAAGTGGGATGGTTTGATGAAGAAGAGAATAGTGCTGATACCTTGTCCATGCGTCTAGCAAATGATGCTACATTTGTAAGAGCTGCTTTTAGCAACCGTCTCTCTATATTCATACAAGATAGTGCAGCTATTGTAGTGGCCATCCTTATTGGGATGATTCTCCAATGGCGATTGGCGCTTGTTGCTTTGGGTACATTGCCAATTTTAACTGTTTCAGCTATTGCACAGGTCTGCACAAGGTCTTTTATTTTTTAATGTCATGAGTTTCTTCTTCCCTTTATTTTTTTTCCAGTTGTTTCTTAGTTCAATACAAGCCTACTAAATGTGACTAGTGATTATTTACTCAAATATGCTTATTGTTTACAAGCTCGCACAAGTCATGCTAACAGTTATTGGTTATTTAGAAAAACTTAAAGTTTCACCTTATCTAATTCTCAATTATTGTAACGGCCTGAATTTCCTTGTCAAAAACAGTTTCCGATAGGGTGATATTCATTCCCTGATGGAGCTATCTCGGTTTCCTTCAAAGTTCTTTCATTCATTCGTATACTTTTTTAGTTCGCCAATGTTGTAAAATAATTTCTTACTGATTTATTGTTTAAGAATTTGGAAAGCTACTTTTCAATGAACTTTACAATCTGAATCCCCATGGTTAAAGGAACTTCCTTCTTCATAAACCTTGGGAACAGGAGGTGACACAGTTTTGTCATAATTGCATATTTCTCACGATGGTTGCATTTTCGTGAGCGAACTACTGTGCTCTCTCTCTCTCTCTCTCTCTCTCTCTTGTTACAGAAATACTGTGCTGTCTAATACTCTGTTGGATTTGCAAAGGATTTGTGTTGTAATTTTACTGTGTCTGTCCAATTGCTTGGAAGAGTGGCACAATTCTAGGGTTGAGCTGCACCTCACTAGTTCAATGTTTTATGAACTTGCCAAGTCTTGTGATGTGAAGTGCACTTATTATGTTGTTTTCTGATTTTTGATTTAAGATTTCCTTTTATCTAAGTTAGATGGACTCGGATGAGGAGGTAATTTAGAAAACCTGACATTGACATCCTCTATTTTAACATTTTTTGCACTAAAATCAAGTGTCAGAATGGGTGTTTTGGGTCAAAGGAGCCTGTGTTACATAGCTTGTTATTTACTTTTGTTATATTTTTCATGTACATGCCACGATGTTCCCACTTGTAAAGTATTTGTTAAAAACAATAGTAGCTTCTAAGAACCAAATTTAAGCTAGGAAAGTTGTATTCCATTACAAGGTTATTATATTGTTCATCTAGTATCGATTCTTTGCTTTTGCTTTTTTTAGCTCATCATATGCTTATGCTTAAAAGCACTACATGATGTACCAAACTCTTACAATTTATTCAGTAAGTTTCTCTGACCAAGTTTCCTAGAGCTTTCTGCTTTCCTGTTGCTATCTGAGCTTTGGTTCTCGCTGTTGCTCATTCATGTGTTCCCCTTCAACCTGAAAGCTTCCCTTAGTAAAGCATGTTGAGAGAGAGAACAAATCGACTTCTTAGTTCTTACCAGACTGTCTGCACAATTTTGCACCGTGTATTGTACTATTGTCAAGTTCTCAAGTCTAAATCAGCAATATAATGATTATTATAGCGAAAGTTCAGAGTTAATGTGCTCTCATTAGTTAATGAACAGCTGTGGCAAATGGAGGTGCACTTGTGAGTTGCTGCCCTTCAATTGAAACCCTTCCCTAATACGCGAGGAGATTAAAAGCTTTGAAATCGCATACCAAAGCATATTTGTATTTCATTTATTCTTGAATCTTTTCCCTTCCTTTTGTTTGTTTGTGCGTGTGTGTGGAAACAGAATAGAGATCAAATAAGCACTGTTATATAGTTATTTCATTGACTATTAATATTGCATAGGCAACCATCTCTTATTATTCGAGTTTTGGAAGTTGGGCGGGGTAGTGGTTGTTGGGTTTGACGACTACCACTATTAGTATTCATACATTATTGTTTAACGACATGATTCAGGGTCTTTTGGGTTTGACAATAACAAACTGGACAACTGGTCATGGTTTCAATTGTTATTTATTGAAGGACTGCACAATCTGTACATATGTTCTGATATTTTTTTCCTCCACTTGGAGACATAATTGTTAGTTTATCTGTAACTAATGCTTGTTTAAAGACTTCTTCCAGTCATTGAATTCATTACTCATGTATGTGTGTATATGACCACCTCACTAGTGACGTGCATGAATTCATAGAATTCTTAGTTTGTTAAATCTATCAGTGCCAATTGAGATCTCAGAATGACGGGCTATAATTCACCCTTTCAAATTATTGGATATAATGTTTTGGTATCTCTGACATTGATATCTCCTGATTTATCCTATTTTTGGCAGTCATAGATATAAGTATAGGTCCAAATTTTTTCCTTGCACTGCTTCCAAAGTTGATTTGAAATTCCATTATGTACTTCAAACATTGTATCCTAAACTCTTACTATCGCCCCATCTCAATTTTGTAGAAATTGTGGCTTGCTGGATTCTCAAAGGGCATACAAGAGATGCACAGGAAGGCATCTTTGGTTCTTGAAGATGCTGTTCGAAATATTTACACTGTCGTGGCATTCTGTGCTGGTAACAAGGTAATGGAGCTTTACAGGATGCAGCTGCGTAAGATATTCAAACAGAGCTTCTTACATGGAATGGCTATTGGTTTTGCCTTTGGCTTTTCACAGTTTCTTCTTTTTGCCTGCAATGCTACTCTCCTCTGGTATACTGCAGTGTCTGTTAAAAAGAATTACACGAGTCTTCCTACGGCTCTCAAGGAGTACATGGTGTTCTCTTTTGCTACGTTTGCTCTCGTTGAGCCATTTGGCTTGGCACCTTATATACTTAAGAGAAGGAAATCCTTGATTTCTGTATTTGAAATCATTGATCGAGTTCCAAAGATAGACCCTGATGATAACTCAGCTATGAAACCTCCAAATGTTTATGGAAGCCTTGAGTTAAAAAATGTTGATTTTTCTTATCCAACTCGACCAGAAGTCTTGGTTTTGAGCAATTTTAGTCTTAAAATCAGTGGGGGGCAAACAGTTGCCGTAGTTGGAGTTTCAGGGTCTGGGAAGAGCACTATACTTTCTTTAATCGAGAGATTTTACGATCCAGTTGCAGGTCAGGTTTTTTTGGATGGCAGAGATTTAAAACTATACAACTTGAGATGGTTGCGGAATCACCTTGGCGTTGTTCAACAAGAACCAATTATATTCTCAACAACAATTAGGGAAAATATCATATATGCAAGACACAATGCAAGTGAAGCTGAGATGAAAGAAGCAGCGAGAATAGCTAATGCTCACCATTTCATCAGCAGTTTGCCGCACGGTTATGACACACATGTTGGAATGAGGGGCGTCGATCTAACCCCAGGACAAAAACAAAGAATTGCAATTGCCCGTGTTGTGTTGAAGAATGCTCCCATTCTGTTACTGGATGAGGCGAGCTCATCGATTGAATCCGAATCAAGCCGAGTAGTTCAAGAGGCTCTTGATACATTAGTCATGGGGAACAAAACAACCATACTCATAGCCCACAGAGCAGCTATGATGAGACATGTTGACAACATTGTTGTACTCAATGGGGGACGAATCGTTGAGGAAGGGACACATGATACGTTGATGGCAAAAAATGGCTTATATGTCCGATTAATGCAACCTCACTTCGGGAAGGGGTTGCATCAGCGTAGACTTATGTAAGTAGATTGTTGTGATTGTAAAATATGTTCTTTGGTCTATCGCCACTGCTGATTGTCAATTGATTAAAGTGCTGCTGATGATGACACTTGTTAGTTCCAGAACAAAGTTCCAATTTCACAACAATACGAACAAGAGGAGAGTTTGGGGATCGTCACTCATTATAGATTTGGTGGTGATTATGAAAACTGACGTCTGACACATGACCCTAACATGGTGGTGGCCAAGGAGTGGTACCTTGTGCAAATTTGAAGTTGAGTAGGACTTGTAGAATTTCGTGAGGCTATAGGTAGAGGTTGGGCTTTCAGATTAGATGCATATTCTTTTGGCGACAAGCATTTTAGGTTGGAGTTGTGCTTCGTCTCCATTTTGTATTTGATTTGTTAAAAATTATAGTATACGAGTTAGTTTTAGTTTTCAGGCTTGGTGGTGTTTAGTTCTGCTCTCGCACTAACTCTCTTCATTTAGAATAGGTACACGGCTGTTCTATAATTCTCATGCAGAAATAGCGTCCAATATTCAATTTTCTCCTTTTTGGGAGTTAACTCTCCTCTTTCCCCAAATGTAATCTAAAGACCTTATTTTGGCAGACGACCACCCCCCCCCCCCCCCCCCCCCCCACCCCACAAACACACACACACACACATGTACATGCACATACCACCAAAAGAAAATTAAAAAAAAATGTTAATTTGGATCTCTATCGGATTCTTTTCTCTTGTTTTTTTTTTTTCGGGAGGCTGGGCTGGAAAACTTCTTCAGACGCCAACTTTGTCTTATCCTTGAATATTTGGTGGATGTTACGATAAAATGTAAGAAAGAAATGTTCCAAAGTATGTATAACATTCACACAGAGAGAGAGAGAGAGAACTTCTCATCCATGTAACAGCTTCCATTTGTTTCGTGCCAGTACGTATCAAAAATACTACAGCGATAACTGAGCAGAAAGTTTGTGTCTTGAGTAATCAATATCCAGCATTAGAGGTAGAAGTTTTACTCTTAACATCACACGTATCTGATCGACTTCAGGATGAGAAGTGTCACCTCCAAAAAACATATGACTCTCTCCCTTTACATTTATCTCACTAACACCTGGTAATTTTTTTACTTTCCTTTCCTTCATCTTCTTCCTTACCATTGCAAATTCATCCCATTTACCAGCTGCTGCATTTACGTTGGCTAAGACTACATACCCACCCGATTCGGTTGGTTCAAACTCCGTTAACACTTTTCCAATGTGATTCGCTAATTCTACATCCCCGTGCAATTTGCAAGCACCAAGAAATGCTCCTAACACTGCGCCATCCCGTTCATGCTCAGGCATCTTGCGGACAACCCCTGCAGCCAGCTCAATTTGCCCAGCTCGTCCTAGGATGTCAACGAGGCAGGAATAATGTCCAGCATTGGGTTCCAATCCATAAGCATGAACCATTGAGTTGAAAAGTCTTTGACCTTTCTTCACAAGACCTGCATGACTACAAGCTGATAAGACTCCCAAAAATGTGTTGCCATCCGGTATGAATCCTGATCGCAGCATCCGTGCAAATGCTTGTAAAGAATGCCAACCATATCCATGGACTGAATAGGTTATTATAATTGAAGTCCATGACACAATATCCTTTGCCTTAAGATCTTCAAAAACCATTCGAGCTGAGCTGACATCCCCTGTTCTTGAATACATTGTTACAAGAGCATTCATAAGAGTGGTTGATTCCACGAACCCAAGCCTAATAACAAGTCCATGAGTTTGCAACAAATCCAGATTGTACTCGCAGGAGATTAATACAGAAGTGAGAGTTCTCTCATTCGGCCTAATATTGGTGCAGCAAAGCATACATATTACGAGCTTGAAAGCTTCCCTCTCTAGGCCATGCCTTGCATAGCCATCAATGAGTGCATTCCAAGACACAATATTCCTCAGGGGCATTAAATTGAAAAGCTCACTTGCCTCGAACATAAGGCCCTCGTCAGAGTAGGCTGTGATCATAGCATTCCATGCAGCTATATCTTTATTCGGCATCTGATCAAAAAACTCCCGTGCATCTTTGATTGATCCATTTTGTGCCAGACCCGTAACCATAATAGTCCAAGAAATTGCATTCCTTGAAGGTATTGAACTAAATAGCTGAACAGCTTCATTAACTCTGTTATCTTCTAAACAACCTTGAATCATTATGTTCCAAGTGTGTACATTACGCTCTGGCATCTCGTAAAACAGTACGAAGGCCTGCTCAATTTCACGATTATCAACATATGCCTTAATCATAACTGTCCAAGAAAACACATTTCTTTCCGGCATCTGGCCAAAAACTGTCCTAGCTTGATCAATCAATCCGTTCTTAGCATAACCGAGCACCATCGTAGTCCAAGAAACAACATTTTTCTCGGGCATTTCATCAAATAGCCGAAGAGCAACATCAACTTTTCCAATCCCAAAATACCCAGAAATCAAATTTGTCCAGGAGACCACATTCCTCTCACTCATTTGATCAAACAACTTTTGAGCCATATCCATTCGGCCCGCCTTGGCATACCCATCAATCATTGCAGATTCAGCCACAATGCCTTGCTCAGGCATTGCATTAAAAACCAACTCAGCGCTGTGGAGGTCATTATTTTTGAGGTACACAACTATCATTTTAGTATAAGAATCAACACTTCTCTTAGGCATTTTATCAAACAGCTTCCTTGCTTTGGCGACTTCTCCGCGACAACCGAGTCTAGTTATTTCCATATTACATTCATGAATAGTTCTGTGTGAAAGATCAAAAAAGCGCGCGTCATTAGGCTTTCGTGCACTACTAGAAGCGTCAACTGTGTTTGTTTGGACATAAATATTTGGATTTGAAATGTGTTTATGGGGGAAGACTGTGATGTTCCTATATGCTACAAGCTTTGAGATGTAGGAGCATGGGCATCTGGTTTTCACTGCCATCAAAAGATTCATTATGAGGATTCATACAACAAAATGTAATATTACTCTTTCCATCCCCATTAAAGTGTCATACTTTAATTTTATTTTTTTTTTGGGTAAAATTATTATTTCAAAATTACAATTTTCTTAATTTTATAAACTTATAGATGATAGTTCTTGTACCATTTAAAATGGGGGTTAATGACATATTAAACCTATAAACTATTCTCCTTTTAACATAAAAACCTTCAAACTTGTATAAAAGGTCTCAAAACAACCCAATTTTAACCAAAATCTTAACTATAATTAATTGGATTAATTGGAGTTAGCTGGCAGTCAATGGTAAATTTCTTTAAATTTTTCCTACTTTATTTCCGATGACATGGCATAAAAAATTAAAACAAATAAGAAAACAAAGTAAAGAAAGAAAATATTGAACCCCCCCAATCAACAATCTCCCATCATCCCCATCCATGTCCCCGTCCCCGTCCCCTCCCTCTCACCATCGCCACGATCCCTTCTCGACGCTCGGTCTCATCCTCACCGAAACTTCACTTTCTCTATCTTTTTTTCTTAGATCGTGGTCACACTTCACTTGTTAATCAAATTTGAAACTCCATAACAAGATGGATTTTTCATATGGACATTCCTAAAAATCAGATCTGAAACATCACTCCATTGAATAAACTATCTTAGGCCCTTGATTATTTGAAATCTCTCACTTCGAACTGCTATGGTGATGGGTTCACGGTGGTTGTCGATAGTTCATTGGTGATGGGTGGTGGTGGATTGTATGGGATTGTATGGTGATACATGATGAAAATGGTGAGGGAGGTGGGACTGCTGGAGGAGGAAGCACTAATTTTTTTTTTCCATTTTTCTTTTTTGTTTATGAAATTAGGAGGGGTCTTTTAATTTGATTTAATATATTAAATATTGTTACTTCATTTTGTGGGGTTTTTTCTTTTTCATTTTAGATTTCATTTGTATTCTACATTTGAATTTATTTATTAATTTTAGTAATTGTTTATCATATTTATTTTTATGCCTTCAGAAAATTATTTATTAACTTGTAAATTTTTTTTATGTTCGTGTGTTATTACTCTTTTTGAAATAATAAAAAAACTTCCATGTCATTGTTAAGAAAAATCAAAATCGAAATAATTGATTTTGAAGCTTGTATTTTAGCAGTAAAATACCTTATGCATACCATGTCATTAAAAAAATTACACATTAGATGCCAAATATGAATTTTGTTAACTAGAGTTAAAATTAGGTTATTTTAACACATATTTGATTAGTTTTAAGATTTTAATGTTAAAAATATAGTTAAGGAGTTAAAGTGTTAAAAATCAAATAGTTTGAAGGTTTTTCTGATCATTAACTCTTTAAAATGGATTGCATACTTTTAAGGAAGTTAAATTTGGTATAATTATTTTGGGTTTAATATAGAAAAATAACATGACCTTTTGCCTATTATTTAGTTTAGTGATTGTCCAAAAAACAGAAGAAAAAGAACATGTTTATATTGAAATTTGCGAGCACCTCATGGGTAGGGATACCATTGTGGACTGTCGACATGATAACCTCGTCCCTGTACGTCTTCAAACTTTTGCTGTTAGTATCTTAACCACATTTCTAAACGAGTCGAATAATATATATTTGAACTTGAGTTGTTAAGAAAATTTATGGAGTTTGAACATAATCGAGTCAAGTATTTATCGGTTATAAAGTATTATTATCGAACTCAACTTGTTTTATTTTCGAGCTACTTGTAAATTTGTGAGTAATTTAAAAATATTCGGATATAAAAGAATTTCTAATTTTTAACGAATATTTATCAAATATCGAATTATTAATGAGCTTTTATATTAAAATTGAATCGGATTTGTAATAAGTTCTAACGAACAAAATGATTAAATATTAAATATTATATTAAATATCAAGTTGATCGAGCTAAATATCATTTATATTGAGTATCGAGTCAAGTAGTCATAATACTCAGTTCGATTTCATAAACTTAATAACAAATAGAAAATGTCTGAATTCGATCGAATCGAGTAATTATCGAGTTGAGTTTCAATTCATTTAATAGCCTTAATCTCAACCTTTTAAATTTTTTTTTTAATTTAGACAAAATTCCGACTGTTGTGTTACTTAATATGGTCACGCTGAAATGATAAAAGAAAATACATTACATTAAGCATTTTTAGTTTGTATTTATACTTTTTCCTGGCTATTCTTTATTATTCTAGGGGTGTAACCAGAATAGATGAAATTGCCCTCATAATAACTAAAATAATTGAAAAAAGTAAGAATATAAACCAGAAATATTCAAAATAATATATTTTTACAATGTCGACTTGAGATGTTAGCATTAAGTAACACGGTGATCAAGTTTGGGCTAAATTAGAAGATCTTGAAAGCTTGAGGCCTTATTAGGATATTTTTCTATTTAATCCTATTATTTTTGAATTCTTTTATATGGGTAAAATAGTTACTTACCATTTATGTGTACTTCCTCAATTTTTTTCTGAGACAAAAAAGTGAATTCACTTCTTCGTTTTTAGACAGATAGGATCCAACCTCCTTTTTCCTTTCGTTACTTCTAACGATATAAAAAGAATAAGTACATGAGAAAATGTAAAGTTCCGTTACCTAAGAATGTGTTAAGACTAATTTCTCGTTTTTAACTTTTGATATATACCCATAAAGAACCTTATTCGTAATGGCAATATTACACGATCTTAAATCAAATACTAAATCTATACATAATTCATACTATTGTGTATATATTAATTAAAATGGTTTTTTTTTTACTTTCAAAATTTATTGGCTACCCTTTTTTTTTTCTTTTTCTTTCTTTCAATGAATTGGAACCCAAGTAGAGTAACAGTCAGATGAAGCTGATCCCTTTCCGATGCCCTTTTCACTCAATTTCACTTTGTACACTTTATTATTTTTAATATAATATAATCTATTTTACTTAATTGTGTCCATACAGATAGATAGAACATGAGAAAATTATAGGGTTTTACCAAATTTCATACAATTTGATACAAGAAAAAAAAGTAAACTTGTACGAATTTCATAATTCAACTTCACTAGAACTTGAAGGGGAAAAAATGTGAACGACAATTGATAGTTGATGTTGACACAGTTTGGAACTAGAAAGTGACAATTGTGCAATTACAAAGTTGTAAAATTCATTTAACATTGCAAAAGAATATGAGCATATGTGCACGTGTAACTATCCCGTGATTATATACTGTACATTAAAAGGAAATTACTTACAACCTTATGTGATAATTCTCAACTCGATACAAAGTGCAGTTTCAGATGTCAAGAACCTTAAATGAGTCAGCTACCACTTTGAGCTTGTTTCTTACTCTTCTCCAGCGCCTTTCATTTGCTCCAACAATCAATGTGTAGTATCTCCCTGTCCAAAAGAAAGTTACCAATGGTGTTTAGTTGTTGAAGGTCTTATGGTTATTGATGGTGTTGAAAGTTGGAGAAAAGGAAGAAATCATCACTTCCTTTTTTACCAGAATGAAACAAACAAACACAAAACACGTTGCTGCTCTATAGCTATGACTCGAGAATAACTTTTTACATTGCCAACAGTTACTAGGTTGGTGGTGTTTCAATTTTTTGTCCACTTCAAATCTTTTCAAGGAGCATCAGAGCATGCCATGAGAATAAACGAAAAACACCTTCACTTAGCATCACTTTTTTTTGGTGGTAATGACAGGTCTAATGTTACAGGCATCTTTCTAGAATGGAAGCACGTCGTGAGGTTTTCTTTTAAGATTTCTATCAGTCAAACTTATCATGCTTTTGACAATGATTGAAATGTGCAACTTCTATTCGGTTGAAGCAAATACACATTGGATTTTATACAACTGCAAGAATTTATGATTTCATATGTACAGACTGAGGGAGTGCCCGACCAGACAAAAGGGGTACTTAAGTTGGTGTCTATGGCCAAATTTTGTGAGACAAACAAATGTCATACCATTTCCAACTGCTATGGTTGCAAACGCTGCTCTTGAAAAATTCCGAGAAGTGAGTGCGTACTCAAAGGTGTAATAGTTCTTTCCATCAATTGTCCTCTGTATGAAGTCATAGTCATAAGAAAAAATTTAACAAATCCTTTATCATATATGAACAATTTGGCATACTTCTGCAGTTCAGCACTGTATTTTGCAGACAACTTCAAATATGTTATGACACTTCTTCTATTCTCAAAGTAAAATTCCAGGAAAAACATAGATTCCCTGGTGCTTAAAGTTCCAATTTTAAGCACTCGTCATTAAGGAAAATTATTCTGAAGAAATTGAGAGAGTAGAGGGGTCCTAACCTCCTGCATGTCGAAAACATCTGCTACTTGAGTAGGTGTAGCATAGACCTTTCTGACCAAGTTGGAGACAACCTTAAGAAGAATGAACTGGTCAGGACTCAGGAACCATTACGATTGTTCAAAATATGAGAAGTTATACTTAACGACAAGGAATACCTCGCTCATTGGACCCATATCATGGATATCCAACTTATCAGTAGGTATAAAACTCACTCTAACATTTTGCAATTGGAGATATCGGTCCTTAAATGCAGAATCATGCCCACGAAAATCAAACTCCTGAACAAAATAAATGTCCTGTTTATAAGCCAGAGAATATTTATTAAAAATTTTAGAACTAAATGTTCTTCTGAATCTTACCCTCCAATCTGAAGGATAATAATATGAATAACCATCTTGTAAGTCAACAAAAGAATCATAGTTTGGTGGCATTCCTGCATATAAAGAATAACATGTCTACTGTAAGACAAGCTTCATGATGAAAACAAGTAACAGTCTGATTCCAAGAAAAGTAACTATGTGCAGTAAAATTATCTTTAAAAAAATTGTGCTCTTTGAAGCAACTCTATTATATTTCCATGAATGTATTTAAGAAAGTCATGTTGACGCAAGATCTCTTTGGTTTTCGGATCTGTTGAAGTAATAAAACCAATACACTTAATATCTTGAAATGGGCATTCCTGATATATACAATTGGCTCAATAGGATAACTACCAACCATGATACCTTCAGCCAACAGAGAATTTGCAGGGATCAAACTTAAAGCGAGTGCCCCAACTCCTAGTAACAGTGGCCTTCTCTTAGAATTTTCTGCACGAAATGCACAAATGCTTTTACAATGATCGAATGTTTTAAGTTATTATCATTTGATATGTATTCCATAAGGTTATTATGCAGTCAACCACCAACAAAGATCTCAATTCTAGCAGTCAGAGATTGAAATCACCAAATTTTACCGGAAGAAGGAAGAGTCATCAAATTATTATCAATCGAAAAGGGGCAAACTATATTAAAAAGATTCAAACCAAAAACTGATAGTGGAGTCTACCAATTCAAGCATATCAACAAAGCTTTTATTTTGACCATCTCTGTCTCTCGGACACACATAAACAAACGTTAATTCCATAGCTCTATCAGTTCCACTTAAATAATCAAATTCGTGTTCGTTCGTTCTAGATGAAATTTAAAATTTAAAATGATGTGGAGTATTTAAAGTCATAAAATTTGCAAAGGATTAACTTTACTGATATATTTATGTTAGTTTTTAGTATTAACCTTTGCCTCAAACTCAATTGACATTCATATCAAAATCTTAGGATTTTACACATGCACTTAAGAAAGAACATAAATTTTTATCAGGAATGCTATTAAATAATGAAGATATCTCAGCCAAAACCCACATCAAAATTCGATGTAGATTGAATACATTTATCTGCAGCCAGCAATTCAATAAATGTGTCTAGGGAACATTTTTGCTTTCTCAAAAAAGAATTGTTACACAGTTGCAGAAGCAATATATGAAAATAAAATCAAACAAAAGAAGTGCCGGTGGGTAGCTTACTTTCTTCTTCATAAGATGATTCCCTTGAGCAAGCACTGATATTCAAAGTAGTAGCCCTTGGTGTGTTACTGGAATCAGCGACATTCAACTGAAAATAAGAAAATGAAACAGAGATACAGCTTAGAAATTATAGAGAAATAATGGGAGAGATTATATTTTTCGTAGAGTTGATTGTTTTTTATGCATACCCTTTTTGAGAAAATTGTGGAAGCCAAGCTCAGAGAGAGAGATGAAGCTGCCATTTTTGATATTTCTGAGAGCTTCCCAGTACAGAAGAAGTTGTATGTTTGTAGGTTGTTTGTTAAATGGATATATGGATTGTGTGCATTTCTCTGACCGGTTGAGACTTCTTGGAGAATTGTGTCTATGTGGCTGCTTTCTTTCTTTTCTCCATGAGTCTCATCCCTCCCATTCCGTTTAAATAAAAGGAATTAAGGAAAAGAAGTTATGGTTTACTTTTATGATTGTATTTTGCTAAAGAAAATGGGAAGTAAGTATTTTGTAATGGTTTTTCTTTTTCCGAAAAATTTAATCTTTGCGGATAAAAATTACATCTATTTTATTATTAGTATATTAATTTAAAAATGTATCATATTTGGTTGGTAACTACGAGAGTTGATTCAGTACTCTTACGGAATACGTTGACTCGACTGAGTTATATGTATTTATTCGATTATTTTTAATTTTAAATATTTGATTTTAGTTTATCTGGATGTTCTTTTTAATAATTTTTTAATTTTGAATTGTTGACTTAATAATTTATCTAGATGTCTTTTAAAATTACTAAAAAATTAGTAAACTTTTGAAATCTTTAATTGTAAATAATGTTTTCAAAAAACTGCTATAATAAAAAAAAGTAACAGAAGAAAATTAAATTTTAATATGAGAAAATTAACTAATAGAATTAACGGAAGAAAAAAGAAAATAAGGACATCTCTAGCAATAAAGTCCTTCTCAAATATAACATAAAGTAAATATTTTTTTTATTCGTAATTAATTTTATCTATAATTAATCGTAAGAAAATAAAATTGCAATACTGTCTAAAAGTAAATTGATGAGCAACGTTTATTAAATATTGTTAACAAATTTTCAAATAACATTAAATTTGTACTTGGTTGATTTGATAAATAAATAAAATAATATTAATAGTCTCATTTTTTATAAAATTATTATAATATAAATATTCAACCAATTTAAATAAAAATTCATATTTTATTTATAATTATATGTAAAATCTATATCTATATCTACATACACACATATATATATAAAGGAGTAAACACGATCCCGATTTATAAAACTCATCAACTCAAATTCTAAGTTTTATACTTATGTTATTAAAATCGGACTAAACCGACCGGTTTAACTGGTTTAATCGTGAACTGGCTATGGGTCAAGTTGGTTCAATCAAAATTAAGGGTTCAAGAAAAAATCGGTCGAACCGGTAAATTGGAAAAAACTGAGTTTTCTCTTCTTCTTTTTTTTTGCTAAGTGAATTTTTTCCTTTTGTTCCTTAAAACTGTATTTTTTGTATTTTTGTAAACCGATTTAATTAATTTTTAGAATATTTGATGAAATTACTTTGATTTATAAGAATATTTATGATTTATGAGAATATTGTCAGTTCAATATGAATTTTTATATAAAAATATTTATGATGTATAAAAATATTGTCAATTCATTATGAATTTTTAAAATATTTGATAAATTTGTAAGAATATTTATGATTTATATAATATTTTTCTTAAAAAAATAATAGTTCTGTTAAACTCGGTTGAACCATGAATTAGTAGTTTTACCGATTCAATATCGAAGCCGGTTATGATAACATTGCTTACTACATAAATTTTTTTGGAGCGAAACTTAGCCTCTGTTTCATAGATGGAAATGAATTTCTTAAAATTGTTTTTTTCATTTCTAGATATTTAGTTGTTTATGAAAATTAAGTTAAAAAAATGATTTTCGGTCAAAAGAAAAATTTTATGAAAAGTGAGGAAAATAATTTCTCTTTTTAAAATGGAAAAATATTTTTCAAAGAAAAACAAAGAGAAAAAATATGAATGAAGAGTGAGATGCATAGAGAATTAGTGAATCCCACCACTTTGTAGGTTTTGTATTTTCTTATTTTGTTTTAAACATTTATAACTTTAGAAATGTTAGATATAAATGATGATGATGATGTTTAGAGAATAAATTGTGTATCTGTAAATATTTATGGTATTCAATAAACCTAAGTATCCGCACAAGTTTTGCATCCACTGATGATTGATCTAATCATTAGGGGAGGAAATACTCTTCACTAATTCAAGTCATCAGGGAAACTTCTAAAGGGCTTGATATGTGAAGAGAAATGTCTGTTGTTACTCAAAGTCAGTTAAAGTATTCCGCACATCAGACATTCCAAACTCAACAAATCTTCAATAATTAAAAACCATCAAGGGAATCCGTTAGGGGAATCATCAGAAAATGACAATGGCAGACCACCTCGTCAGGGAAATGCATCAAGGCATGAACAAGACATGTCAACTTGTCAGGGGAAGACATCAGGATATGACAGTGTCAGGCTAACCCATCAGGGAAACCCGTAAGGGGGAATGCTCAGCACTGCATCAGTGGAACCCATCAGTGTATGTAGTGAGTCATAACATCAGGGGATATAGAAGCACTTAGTAAACTTAAGTGAAGTTTGAAGCACTGATCCAGTCTTTGAGAAGACTTGTCATCAGGGGATACAGAAGCACTGATCAAGTTCACATTAGAGCTTGCTATCGATGGATAAGTTATGACTGCATACATCCGTCATCAGGTCTTACACGCAAATCAATGAAGCTTGTTATAGAAGCAAGAGATATAATCTGGAAAGATATCTCTTGAAGTTTGTTGGTCCAATGATAGCTCTCGAACATTAAATGCACGTAGATCAGGGGATGAAAAAGAAGCAACTAAGGTAGCAGCAGTCTGACACATAGTTCCAAAAGTACAACGATGTGACATATATGCGACAAAGTTGAAAAGAGCAGCATGTCTATGCACGTGGTTTCAACTACTGATCTTCTATATATGCAAGAGTTCTCATTTCACAAGATAAGCAATCCATCAGATCAACAAATTTAGAAGCACACAAGTCACTAGAGCAGTTTTGTAATATATCTTGAGAGAAATATTTCAAAGAAAGTTAGAAGCTAGTAAGTGTAAAATAGAATCTGTAATTTATTACAGAATTTGTAGCTGATTAATCATAGTTGTGATTAACCAGATTTTCAGACAAACTCCAAGTTTTAATATAACTATTTTAACTTGAAATACGTGTGACTATATGTTATTGTTTTTCTAAGTATAGTAGTTATTTTCTGTTGTGCAAAAAGTTGAAAAAGAAGAAAAAAATTTGAGTGTTTGAATTCCCCCTCCCCCCCCCCCCCCCCCCCCCCCCCCCCCATTACAAACAAGGAATATATTGTTAAGTCCAAAAGGAAAATACTAGAAGAGGAGGTTAAATGGAATTTTCAAAATTCACTTTACTTAAAAGCCTTCTTACTGAAAAACCTCTTTTTTGCCTAAGCAAAGTTTGAGAAAAGTTGGTTAGAATTTTGAAGGCAGTGAAATAAGAAATCTTCTTATAAGTATTTTGAGACAAGCAAGCAATATTTAAGCAAGATAACAATAAGGTAATGAAAATAAACAAGAGATGACATTATCGTTATAGTGGTTTAGCAACACTTACGTCCACTTTTCTTCTCTTCTTACTTAAGAGAAGACACTCGCTATAAAAGTTCACATAGAACTTAGTTATACAAGAATACTTAGTTCACTTCTACAAATGGTCACTTAGACCTTTTTAAAGTCACACAGACTTGTGATTGTCACACAAAGTTCTAAATCACTTACACTTCTATATATAAAATTTTGTTTACCGATCTTCAAGTAAAACTTCTTGTTAAATAGATAGTCAGTAGTCTGTTTAAACTTTAAACTTGTGAGTTTGATGTCTTGTTGAAAACTTTAGGATGTTAAATGTTAGAGTATTCTCTTGATTGTTCACTTGTCATAAATAAAATATATGACTGGTATTTATAGTTTTTCTAAAATATGACTGTTGCTAATTTAAAAAAGAGTTGTTAGAGATTTGTACTTACTAATCATTGTTTTATCTTACATTGATCTTCAAGCAGTAGTAAATGTATTTGACCATCAGAGGATATTTGAGCATTAGATGATATTTGTCCATCGGCAGATAATTATCCATCAAAGGATAATTATTCATCAGAGGATAATTGTCCGTCAGCGGATAATTTTTCTAACAACGTATGATTGGTCGAGTCTGATATATTCTTGATTTGTTAATGAAATCTTACCGATGATCAACCTTGCATAAACTAATTTTACTTAAAACTACTCTACTTAAAATCTTCCTAATAAGTAGAATTTTATTCTAAATCCTTTTACAACATTTCAAGTAAGAATTATATTACATCATCTATTTTAAATAAACATTAAGTATATATATTTTAAACAGTGCACATGCACAAGAATTAACTTAATATATATATCCAAAAAATATTTAAAAACTATCATAATTCATAATTTTTCAAGATCTATAAATATATACCTAACTTTTCAATTTTTTTTATCTCTTTAAATACAATTTATACATTTTCACTCATTTTCAACATAATAATCAAACATCAAAAAGTAAATCATTTTTTTAGATAATAATTTCAGAGAAAATATTTTATAGAAAACGTTTTTTCGAAAATATATTTTTTGCATCAAATAGAGCCTTAGATAAAAAAAAAATGTTAAAGAGTTCTGTGATTCATTTTTGTTTGTAGAGTACTTTGATCGAGTTCATCACGCCTTTTGTTCTCGCCGTTATCAACACTTCTCTATTTTCTCGCCGGGACCCTTCATTCTATTCAAGAAACGAAATTATACAAAAATGGACATGCTTTGTATTTTGCTTGCAAACATTACGAATTGGTGCACATATAAACAACAAATCTGAGCATCACCACTCGAAGCAACTAAGGAAACAAAAACAAAAAAAAAAAAAAAATTTGTTTAGACATTACATTACTTACAAATATAAGAACCCATAATAAAAATAAAATTGACATGAAATTGAACCATTTAAAATTGAATAATTTCTAAGAGAATAATAACATAAAAAGAAAAGGAAGATATGAAGAAGAAATTAACGGAATTGGCATAATAATTAACAATAGATCCACATTAATGAAATTCCAAGGTAAAGAATAAGAAAATTGAAGCAGAAGAAAAAGGAGATGGCAGAAAAGAAAAGAAATGAAAAAAAAAAAGAGAAGAAGCAAGAAGAAAGAACTTTTTGGACTCTGCTGCAATACAGTACCTGTATATCTCAAAAGCATGAGTTAAATTTTCTACATTTAAAAGCAAATCTATACTTGACGAAAAGAAATCGTATTCAAGAGCTTAAAAAAAAGAAGCTAATCTATACTTCTATAAATATATATTAAAGGAGTAAGAAACAAAATATATGGTACGCACGTACATAAAAAATAAAAAAATAAAAATGATAAAATTTCAAATTCTAATAACTTTCATAATAGAGTCTCAAGAACTCTAATTTTATAATAGAGTAAATAATATATTAATTTTATCCTATAATAATTTTAACCAACTAATTTATTCAAATAATTTATGTATGATTTAATAAAATATACATATTTATAATCAAATTATATTCTTCTATGATATTTATATTCAACTTTATTAATTTAATTTTAAATTTTAATTAACTAAATAAAATACGAACATATTTGTAATTAATACAATATCTTCCACTATAAAATATATTATCTATATACTAAAAAAAATCCATAAAGCCATATAAAAAAAAAAAAAATAAAGGTTATTTTTGAATTCGTTATTAAAAAATCACGCAATTAATTTTCAATCAAAAACAAAAACAAAATAAAAACATTTAATAATACATATACTAAAATAAAAAAAATATTATGAGCTTGACACATATATTAAAAAAAGATGGAATAACATTAACAACTAATAAAAAAAATTACATATACCAAAATAAAATAAAAATTAAACAAGAATTACTCCAGAAAATTATTTAAAAATTATATATACAATCATTACATTTAAGAATTTGACTAAAATTCAAATTAAAAAAATAGATAATAAATTATTTTGTATATAACTAACCAAAAAATATTATATGTAATTCTTAATTATTTTCATTTTTTCTAAAAAAATACAAGTTTAAAAAAAAAGAAAAGAAAAACACTTAATAATACAACACATGTTGTGCACAAGTTTCTCAACTAGTTAAAAGGGAAAGAAAGAAAACACATAAAATTTTATGTGTTAAAAAAAAATCATTATGCATGGATATAAAATACGAAACCCACTGAATGACGAATATTATAAAAATAATATTTCATCCAATTTAAAATTAGATATCGTTTTCAATTTTTTAGTCAAAGCGATGACTTATTACACTTAAAAGTTAATGTGATGTATAAAAAATTTAGATATAAATTATATTGTCATCAAAAAATTTTTTTTGTTAAAAACATTAATAGTATAATAATTATATCAATTATAATCAATTAATTTAATTTTAATTTAAAAACTAATACACGTCCGACTTAAAAAGTCAAAATTTATCTATGATATCAGAACATATGATAATAACATATATAATGAAAACAACAAAAGAAACATCAACATGAATAAAAGTTTAACAATCACAAGTTCAAATTTATGTAATAGCAACAAACAATTAAGTCTTTAATAAAATAAGAAGATAAATAAACAAAATTAGAAAAATTAATACAAGAATATCAATAAATATATTGAAAACAACACAAAAACATATTAAAATATGTGCCTGTGTGTTGTACACATGTTTATCAACTGATTGTAATTTATACCTATATAATAAATAAGTAAGATATAAAATCAGAGGTACGTACAGTATGTCGATTATGGTATAAAAAAATACCATAAAAATTTACACTAAAAACTCGCCATAAAAGAAAACCGCAAAACAAAACTAAATCTAAATAAAAAAAACATAATAAAAACTATGCCAAAAAAATTAATAATTTAAAATCATACATCAATTAAAAAAATTTTAAAACCACAAAACCAATAAAAATTGATTAACTCAATCTTAAAAGAAACACACCTCACATGTAACAAAAAAAATAATATAAAAACACAATTCTAAAATATATTATCTATGACTTGAAAAAAGTAAATTTAAAGAATTACTCTATTTAACATCTAACAATGTATTAAAAATTTCTTTAAAAAAAATACAGTTTTCACAATTAAAATGTTAAAAAGAAAAATATTAATAAAATATGAATGGATTTTGCATGGATCTTGTACTTAGTTGAAAAATAAAGGAGTACGTAAATTCTTGTAAGTTTTTGTGATGTGTACCATAAATTATTTAGACTTAAAATATTTACTCAATAAAAAATTATGAAGAGAATTTTGAAAAAACTCCCAATTTTAATGTGAAAATAAGAGAAAATTGGAGGTGACACACCCAATGAAAAAAATTTGGTACTAACTTCTAATAACCAAATAATAATAATAATAATAATAATATAATGAATATTAATAACTTACACAAACAATACACAGACGTATGTCACTAACACCATTTTAATAATAATAGTAATAATAATAAAATAAATGAATAAATTTAGCATCAATTTTTTATATCAAGTTATTCATTTTTTTTCTCTTTAATTATATTTCACATTCAACAATAAACATTCACACACGAGCGAGCGCACATAGAGATATGTAACAACAATATAACACCAAAGCAAAAAACAACAATAAATATTCGCACCTACGTGCACAGTCACTTGAACATGAGCTTCAATTTTATTATTTGACGATATAAAAAGTGATGTGACGAGAAAATGAAAGTACAAAAATTGAAAACGAAAATAATCTATAAATCTCTAATTTAATTAGCAATCGAGTGTTTCTAAATCTTTAATAGTCTAAACCTCCATAAACGTTCGACTTCTATTTTTTTTCTATCAAAAAGGAATTAGCACTCGAACATTTCTGGAGGATATTTGAATATCAGAAATATTCAATCTTAATTTGAAATGTTTTTAATTTATTCAACAAAAAAATAAAAAGCCTCCACAAAAATTTAAATGCTATGTTTTTATATTAAAAAAAATAGCACTCAAACGTTTCTGGAGGGTATTTGAATATCAAAACTATTATCTTAATTTGAAATGTTTCCAATTTATTTAGTAAAAAACAAAATAAAATTTTTAATTGGAGTAAGAGTTTGAAAATTTTATATGTACAAAGGTCTTAAAATGATTTGAATTAAAGAGTTAGTAATGTAATATTATCAATTTAATTAATTGGTTAAATTAATAAAAAACATAAAATTTATTAATTCTTTTGGTAAAAACTCTTATTATAATATAAAGATGAGAATTTTGTACGAATAAATTCTCTCACTCTTTTTTTCTCTTTCTAATTTACCTCTACCATATATATTTCAGAAATATTAAGTAACGACGTCGTTTCTGGTGGGTGATGCAAATCAGTAAATACGACTCCCCTGTTCGACTTCAGGGGTTTTGGTTTCTTCTCTCTCTACGCACTCCCGCCTCCGTCTTCTCCACTGGTGTTTATAGCTCCTCTTTTGCTCTTTCTCACAATTATCATAATGGTTTTATCGAACAAGAAGCTTAAACAGAAGATTAGAGCCGAGTTAGCTGAATCATTAGTTGCATCAGAAAATCTCGCCACCAATCAAACCAAAGATTCAAACAACGACCCACCAGATTACAAATCTCTCAATTCTCTCCTAATCTCAGCTACCCAGAAACCCAGATTGTCTAAGCGAGAGAAGCGCAGAGGAGGAAAATCTGTTGATGCCCAGAAAGATAATGAAGAAGATGAAGATGGGTTGGCGTCAGAAGTTGTAAAAAGGCAGAAAAAGAGGAAGAGGGGTGATGAAGAAGGGGATAAAATTACTACTGATAATGGAATTGAGCCGAAAAATTTGAAAAGTAATAAGAATAAGAAGAAAATGAAGAAGAAGAAAAAGAAAGCTGGGGGTGCTGATGTTAAGAAGGGTGTGGAGGATGCAAATGGAGTGGGTGGACAAGAGACAGTTAAGGCCACTGATAATTGGTATAGTTTTAATAATTTGATTATCATTTTGTTATTTTTGAATGGATTTTATTTTGTCTATTTATGTAGTGCTGTTGATATTATTGTCATTTTGTTGGTTCGTGTACTTTTTGTATGAAATATTTTTTATCATTTCTGTTGGTTGTTATGGTTAGTTCTGTCCATTTTATTTGTGTGTGCTGTGGGATATGTTAGTGAATGAGGATTCATTGTTTTTGTTGAGGATATTAGGGTTTTTGATGCATTTGCATGGGAATAATAGGAGACCTTTCAATCTTGCATAAAACCTAAGTTGCTTTGATATTTTTTTTTCCCTGATAGAAATTATTCAAAAACTCATGATGGTGACACGTATATGTAGGAGCAATGTTTTTACTTGTTAACTATTTCTCAGCTATGATGAAAATTGATTATGTTCTTTGGTGGAAAAGTTTATGTAGTCATTTTGGATGCTTAGTGCTGTTGTATTCTGTTTTTTCAGTCAAGAAAATGCAGAGTTTTCTTCCAAAGTATATGTTGGAGGCATTCCATACTACTCAACTGAAGATGATATTTGTAGTTTTTTTGAAAGTTGTGGTACCATTACCGAAGTCGATTGCATGAAATTTCCAGATACCGGAAAGTTTAGGGGGATTGCTATCATCAGTTTCAAGGTATATGTTGCATTAGATGCCACCTGCAACTTTTTATGCTTGTTTATGTTCATTTTAATTCGTATTATTGCATATTATGATCCAAATGATTTCAACTTATATACTCTGGTCTAGTGTCTTTCTCTATATGCGTAAGTCTGTGTGTTCTAGTGGATTTAATTGAGGCTGATTGGCTACTTTACTAAGAAATATTGACATTTCCACAACCACTAGTTTGGTGTTATCCATTCTTGTAGACTAAACCTGCCTGCCCATAAAAATAGGAAAGGTATCCATAGATATGTCCAATACTTATTGTTAACATGTAAATTCCATACTTTCTTGGACATATCTTGAACACTTGTACTCTCCAGACTCTCTCAAGCTTATGAGGAAGAACCAGGGAGCTGGTGCACCACTTGCACATCCACGAGACACAAAACTTAAGTGGAAAAAACCCACTCAATGGAAGAGGGGAACAACCATGGATGGCTGATAAATTCTCTCATAAAAGTCTATAATTATATCACAGGATCACATCAATTATACAAAACCCCAAGTTCCACCCAACAAGTACAAAAGTACCCCAAAATCAGATGGCGTATAACACAAGCATTGCTTTCTGCCTCCTTCCTTTATATTTCCACTATAGTTTTTACTCATCATTAACTATTTTGAGACTTGTTTCCGTAAAAATAAGGATTTTGTGGCTGATTCTCTTTGATGCTTTTTTTTTCTTCTTTCTTTCTTCCTTTTTGACTCTCGGCCAGCTCTCGTTTCTTCCTGTTGTGTTGACTACTGCTGAGTAAATACATATTTCTCCCTTTCATAGTTATTAAAGGCAAGAGGTGCACCGAGACGCAAAGGTCTCCCTTGGGATTAGGCGCAAGGCAAGGCGCATGCCTTAGCGAAGTGAGGTGCACATGTTTAATATATACACATGAAAACATACATAGACACCCACCCAAATACACATGCATATATACACGATGCGTGTAAAATGATATATTGATTGTTCTAAGGAAAGTAGAAAGGAATTTCAAAATTTGAAAATATAAGGTTGCTCAGAACATTTGTAACTAATTTTTATCCAACAGAGATTCAGTTAGTTCATAAGTGAAATTATAAATCCACCATATTTAATGCAAAACAAGGGGATCGCTTGCGCCTCGCCTTGGTGCGTCTCGCGTGTCCTCAACGCACTTTTCACAACTGTGCTCCCTTTTATTAAATGGTACAGATTTACTTGAGATAACTTAAGAAATGGCTTTGGTTTGGGGCTTCAGTACGAAGAGGTGATTGCCTCATTCGCATTGAACTTTGGGCGTAGGCCCATTAGGTGTGTGCCTCTTTGAAGGAGCCTAACCTCACCCAAGGAAAGGCACAAAAGGTGCACCTCATTAGCTCTCGTGCTTTTGGGCCTACGGAAGCTACTTCAAACTGATATTCTAACTGATGTTTCAATGTGTGCTCAATTATACATGCACAAATTGAAACTTGATATTACATAATGTTTAACTATTTGAGTACGCTCTTCATCCCCAAATTACTGTTGCACTTTTGCCTCATACCTTGTTTGGTTGTGAAATTCTGTGTTTCAAAGTTAATGTATCTCAAATTGAATCTATGATATTGCAAAATTTCAAGGTTTAATTTGAAATGTATCTCTACTTTTGGAACAGAGGGGTAGATTATAATTATTTGTTATTTGGTTTTCAATTGTAAATTCTTAGAGTTTTGGAATTTGTACACATATAGTAGTACTTTCAGGTAAGAATAACTTTGAATTTTGATATTAATAGGTTCATTTAGTGTTACCAATTAACACGAGGAGGCATAAATTCGGTTTAGAGTATGCGGATACTTTAAAAATCTAGTTATACTTTCAAGTAATAATATGTTATAATATTGATATGGTTTTTTTATCAAAAAAATGGCTCAATTTCAGGTTAGAATTTGAGAAATATGGGAGTAGTTCAACATAATTCGGTTGAAGTCTACCAAATTCAGGTGGCAAAATTTTCAAGCCTAGTTGAATCTGACAGAAGCCTTAAAATACAGGTTTAGTACTTTAGTCCTAGTAGCTATCTTTACTTCTTAGCCAATTCCCTTTACTAGATACGTGCTATAAAACTATAATATATGAATATGAAAATCCTTAGGCCTGTAAACAGTAACCGAAAATCCGATATTTGTCCGTGTCGTATTCATTTAAAGCGAATAATATTCGTATTTGAAATAAACGGATATTATCCGTATCCGAAATAAGCATATCCGTTAATAAACGGATACGGATACGGATAGTATCATATTCGTATCCGTTTAACATCCGTCCGAATAAACATCCAACGGATAGCGGATATCCGTTATCTGTATATCCGAATATGCATCTGTTATCCGAAATTCGTATCTGAATTGATTATATATATTATTAACTATTCAATTATTATATATAATATATATGTGTGTGTATAACATTATTTATGTATTTTGATATATAAATACTAAATACACAATGATATGCAAATAATAAATACACAATCACACATGCACACGCACGCACGCACACACAAACATACAAGCATACAACACGTAGCATTATTTATATCTACATACACAACATAGATATATAATTATGTATAGTACATTATTAATTTTGTTATATATAAAATTACTATGTAGATTAATTAAAAGTGTATGATATTTATTAATTAAATATGAAAATAAGTCAAATAACATATAAGTAAATGTTTGAAATTTGAAATATATATCCACTTCATCCTAACTATATAATGAACAAAATTTACTTTTTACTTAAAGTTTGTTAAAATTGAAAATCAAAAATATTTTTTGACAATATATCTTGACATAATCTTATGGCACAAAAACTAAAGAATAAATGGAAAAAATAATTAATGTGTTACATGTAGTTAATTTACATTACACACACACATAAAAACACATACAAAATTTCATGTCATTGGTGATGTGTACACCATTTTTGTAACCATTAAAAAAATGACTCCGATTTTTCTTCTCTATGTGTGTGTGTGTGTATATGTATGTATATATATAAAATAAATTCAATTTGGATATTATATATACAATTATATAGTAAAATCATTTATCACCAACAAAATCTAATTCAATCCAATTTAAAATTAAGATAATATGATTTTCAAAACTTAAATTTAACTATAGATTTGGGAATGGAGGAAGTATATTTTGATATTATTATTTATATTTTACAAGATTTTTTAAAAATTAATTGTATCATAATGATTGATGAAATCAACATAAAGTAAATAAATTGAATAATTTTTGATTAATAAATACATAAATAGAGAGAATATATAAGTTATCAATATAGTTAAATATATAAATTATCAACATAATCAAATATGTAAGTTAACAAGTTGTTGGATTTAAGTGGTTATGTTATAATTATTGTTATAAATTTTGACTGTTCTTTTCTTGATAGATGATAAATTTGTAATGTGTGTTAGTATATTATGTGTTGTACTTTTGAGAAATAATTATGAAGTGGCTAAGTATGTTTTATAAGTATTATTTTAATTATAATTCTCTTTGCAGCGGATGAAATAACAATCAGAAAATCTTAGTCGGATAGGATATTCGGATATTTCAATTATTTGGATAAACAAACAGAAACAGATAATATTCATATCCGGATATATTCCCAGATTTCGATTACGGATAGTAGTTTAAAATATTCCGCGGATAACGGATACGAATACGGATAGGCAAAAAATAATCGGATACGGATATGGATACGTATACGGATAGTAATATATCCGGTTTCGTATATATCCGTTTACAGGCCTAAAATCCCCACAGAATTGGCTAAATAAAAGTCCAAGAATTGTTGGGGAAGGTTCATTTCAAATTTATCATGTGGTTCCTGCCTCTACAAATTTCTTTTGGTACTTCTGAGAATCATGCTTCTTGTGGATTTTCGTAGAGGTAATCTGATGCATATTAGTGGTATGTTAAAGTACTAGAACAACTAATGCTCCTTGGTTTAAGATATTCTAGAAAAACATGTCATGTGGCTATAGTGGGTTAATACGCTGCTTAGACACAACTGGTGGTCCCTTCACACGGTGGTGTCCTTCGGTTTGGGGAGAGGTGGTAAAGAGGGTTTGGTACAAAAAAATTGCTGGCTGAAGCAAAACTGTTTTTCTCATTTCAATAATATTCAATATTGAGATGAATTTATATTTAGTATTTATATATGATTCCTAATACTTGGTTATTAAGATTTTCAAATAATTGGGATTTCTTCTGAAGGTTGAGACTTGAGTTCCAAAGTGAACTGGCTTAAGTTCTAATCTGTCTATTCCACAAAATCACTCCAACTGTTTTACACATGTATTTTAAAGTTTGGGTATACATACTTATGCATATAATTCCCTTTCATGGTTTCTATTTTCAAAGATGAATATAGTATTGTTTTTAATATACTATGGCCAAGTTCACTTTCAGGAAACCTTAACATGTGGAAATCAAGTTGGACACTCTTTTAAGGATGGTATAATTTATTTGTTAAAGGATAATGATATTGAAATGTTTTCTTTTGCTATTAATTTATGAAGAAAAAAAAATCTGTGTGTTTGAACCTCAAAATACAAACATACTTATTTAGGTAATGAGTTCAGTTTGGCTGCTCCATTGCCTGTGTGTTCCACGGCACAATTACATTTGAAGGTAAATGCCGTGTGTGGGTGAACTGGGAGGAGGGGGTCAAGTTTAAAATGATAACTTCATGGAAGTTTATTTTTGTTTATATCCTAGAACTTCTTCTTGTACTTTTATTTAATTATTTCAGTTCCCATGCAGACAGAAGCAGCAGCTAAGAGAGCTTTGGCTCTTGATGGAGCTGACATGTAAGTTAGCTGTAAGTCTATCTTTAGAATCTCTTGTAATCCATTTCTCTCTGAAATGCTTAGAATCTCCAATTTATTATAGGGGTGGACTATTTCTGAAAATCCAGCCTTGCAAAACAAACACAGAGAAAAAAGTATCTGATTTCTCACCTGCAATTGTTGAGGGTTACAATAGGATATATGTTGGGAATTTATCGTGGGATATAACAGAAGAAGATTTGAGGAAATTTTTCTCAGGCTGCAGTATATCATCTATGCGATTTGGTGAAGACAAGGAAACCAAACAATTTCGAGGTTACGCTCATGTGGATTTTACTGACAGCCTCTCTGTAAACATGGCATTGAAACTGGATCAAGAAGTTGTCTGCGGGAGACCTGCAAGAATAAGATGTGCAGTTCCTACCAAAAAAGTAGCCCAATCCGATACAAAATCTGTCCCAACCAGTAGAACAAATGCCAATGGTCTTGCGCTGAACACTGATATTGGTGACGGAAACACCATCAGTGGTAAGATAAGGCGGAGGACATGCTATGAGTGTGGTGAAAAGGGTCATCTCACTTCATCTTGTCCAAAGAAACATGCTGCTGATTCAGTCAAGTCTTTGGCAACAAGTGAAAATGCTGACAATATTGAAGTAACCAGAAATGATGTCGAGGTAGTTACTGGTAATGCTGAAGTAGCTACCATCAGCGGGAAGATGAAAAGGAGGACATGCTATGAGTGTGGTGAAAAGGGCCATCTTACCTCATCTTGTCCAAATAAACAATCTGCTGATTCAACAAAATCTGTGCCTACCAGTACAAATGCCGATACTGCTGGAGCAAATCCTGATAATGCGGTGCCAAGTAATGTCAGTGGGAAGATAAAGAGGAGAACATGCTATGAGTGTGGTCAAAAGGGCCATCTGACTTCATCTTGTCCAAATAAGGAAGCTGCTGTTTCAGTGAAACCTGTGCCAGTCGTCAAGAACTCCGATAATGTTTCAAGCAGTTCTACTGTGAAGGTTAGTAGTGATAATGTTGAGTCAAGTACTGTCAGTGGGAAGATAAAGAGGAGGACATGCTATGAGTGCGGTGAGAAGGGTCATCTTTCTTCATCTTGTCCAAAGAAACAAGCCACTGATTCAGTCGTCCTGTCTTGATTTCGTCGTCCAAATATATCAATGGTAGGGGGTCATCATTTTCCTTATGATTTATTTGAGGAACCTCTAGACTATATAAGCTGTTGCTACAACAGGTGAGCTTGGTGTAGGTGTAGCTTGTAATCTCCCAAAATTTTGAAATTCTGATCTTCATTAGAGTTGCCTAGATTTATTGTACAAGTTTTGAATTATTAATTCAAGACTGTATATCGTTACTTTCTGTTTAACTTCCTCTCTAAAGGGACTTATGGTTTGCTAACCATTATAACGTTACACTTCAGTTTCAGAACGTTATCCGGATTTCTGTGTTGATATTGTATAATTTAAGGATAAAACTTGTGCGGTTAATTTGTTGTTGTATATATTTTTAAGTGACATTTAGTATAAATTTAATATTTTAGTTTATTTAATAAAAATTAGAAATTAAAAATATTTTGATTAAAATTTCATATAAATAAAAAATTAAAATTATATAAAATATCAAATTTGTACTTAATGCCATTTAAAAGTATGTGCGGTGAATTATTTATAGACGGTGGGGAAAAGTTTTAAAATATGAAAATGAAACTGCGTTGAAATGTGTGTCGTCTGCAATACAAACATCTGCCTGAATTTAATTCTGTTGGAGAATACATCACATTATTACTTTTTCTTTTTTGGGTTGGTACACACTTTTTTTTCAGACTTTGCAAATTTGCTAGAATATAACACAAGGATATCAATAACCAAAACGACATTATAGTCAAACATTTTGGGCTCAAACATTATAGTCATTTTGTATCAGATTTTTTCAGAAAAAAGAATTCTTTAGACTTTGATTCACCTTCATATACATCAAACTTATTTTAGGGAAAATAAAATAGAACTTTACCTTTTCTTGGATTTTAATTTAAAAAAATTGCACACGAATGAGTGTGCGTAAGATGAATTAGTTAGTTATTATGTTTGTGTTTATATATACAAATATTGACTGCATGTTACTTTATATCTTAATATTAACTATATTCAACATACTAGTAGGAATATTCTATTTACTTATATATTATCTATAATATTACATTATTTTTATTAAAATAACATTCTATACATAAATACATACGACATTAAGTATTAACACATACATATTTATGCATTTTAAGTTATGACATTGGGTTAAAAAATAATTCTAGACATTTACGTTTGAAATATTATATTCTTTTTATTTTATTAAAATATTGCTTCAATATTTTTAGTTAATTAAAAATAAAAATATTAAAATTAAAAAAAAAAACCCGCGAGCCGATCAGGCCTGCTCATCTTGGGCCATGACTTTAGTTTTGTAGCTCATATCATTTTTGGCCCGCCAGTGCGGCCTGCCAAGAAACATGTAGGAACTCTCTAATCTTTGGAGATAAAGAGTGAGATGGCGTTACCGTGTATTCATAAAATAAACTAATGAAGATAACTTGTTTCACTAGTGGAGTCACAAAGTAATTATTAGTTTATATTAATGATGAAATAGCTGATTTTAAATAGATCTGCACCCATAGATAGCCATTGTGGTGGTAGGTCTTCTAATTCGTGTCGTACCTTCTCCGGTCGTCGTTCAAAATAGATGGTGCTCTAAGAGGCCTAACTTAATAGCATCATAAAGATTTTCCTCGAGTAAAAGTGTTGGGATTAGATACTTCATGCAATACAATGAATAAAATTAACAATAGAAAATTTAACGTCGATCGGTTCTCAAAACCTACTCTACAAATAACTTAAATATATTAAGTTTAACGTTATAACTTTTTTCACGGAATAAAAGTTGTGAAACTCTCCCCTCTTCTACCACTCTTCTATCTCACTATCTTACACACATCAAAACAACTAAACATAACCCCTATTTATAGAACTCACACACATTCTTTTTCTAATCACATTTAGACTCTCAATATTAAACTAATCATACTTTCAATTAGGAATAGAAAAACTAAACAAATAAAACTCCTACCAAATGTTGGACACCTTACAAAATAAATTTCCAAATCATAACAGGATTCGAGGAAATACCTAACAATTCCTCCCTCAACCCGAATTCTCAAGCACTTCAACATGATTACTGAACTTTACCTTCTTGTCGCTCTTCTTGGTCTTCGTCCAATGTATGACATGTCCATCCAATGAATAAATTAATTTTTCACACATCCTTCCTTAAAAAATTAATTTATCTTTCTTGAACACCTTTGATGTGATAGGATAATCAGCTTATAGTTAGTTTTAGTTGAATTATGATGAGGGTATTGAAACTTGGGAATGAGCGGATAAGCGTTGTGAATTTCCAAGGGATTCTGGCGTTAATGCCTTGGTTTTGTTGATATCGAGTTTGCCGAGTAACCACACGCCAGGGACTACGCATGACGCGCTAGGGAACACGCTTGACGCGCCAGAGACTAATAGTCGTGTTGGGGACGCGTCAGAGACTAATACGTGTATCGGGGACTAATACGCGTATCGGAGACTAAGCCCATCGGGGATTAATTTAACCGGGGATTAATTTGCCCATCGGGGATTAATTTAACCCATCGGGGATTAATTTGCCCATCGGGGATTAATTTAACCCATCGGGGATTAATTTAACCCATCG
>CM025787.1:22492773-22520727 GCA_014636745.2 Centella asiatica
TCTTTTGACGAAACCCTGATCCAGTGAGGGATTTTGGGGTCGTCACAAAAAGTGTGAAGGAGTTCATATTGCGACATGCACAATAGAGACAGAATTTGTGGCATGCTACCATTGAAAATTTATTGTGATAATGACGCATCGGTTTTCTTCTCAAAACACGACAAGTATTCGAAGGGTGCTTAGCACATGGAGTTAAAGTTTATTGTCGTAAAGGAACAAAAGGTGTTTATAGAACATATTAGTACCCAAGTTATGATTGTCGATTTGTTGATGAAATAACTAGCTCCTAACACTTTTAGTGACCATGTCCTTAAGATGGGGTTTACTGAAAAGTCATGCTAACAATCTTATGTTTATTATGTTGATTAGACACATTATGGCCATTTATTTTTCATTTGCATCTTCTGACCCTTTATTATGGTTATATGTTGTATATACATTATGGTTGATGCTATTTGACAAGCTCCTTGTTTCCGATATGAAGTTTAATTGGAGTTATTAATATCTCATATTAATGTTTGATGTACTCTGGTACATATAAGGAATTGTGCATACAAACATAGAACTGCTATAATCTATATAAATCTAAGTTGCACTATGATTTTAAAGTTAACCAAATTATGTTATTGTTGCTAGCATATGATGTTATAAGTGTTAAAACTTGTATACTAAATTTAGATTACACATGAAGCCAGTGGTAGATTGTTGGAAAAACACAAAGTCACGACCTATGACCGAAATGTGACAAATTTGGATTGCAACCATAAAGGGTTTCATGGCCTACGACGCAAGTCGCGGCCTGTGATAGTGGGCAGTTCCAATTTGACCATTGAGAGTCGTGACCTACGACTCTTGTCACGGCTAGAAACCGTGCACGTTTGAAAATTAAATTTCAGTCATTTTTTTGTGTTTTTGTGTAGTCCAATTGTGTAAATAAATGTAGTAACATATATACAAGTTTATAACATGTTTTGGTCAAAAATATGAGAGATATATACACAATTATGTAGTTATTAGTGTATAATTGTTGTCTAACTTACGTTTGAATTTTAAATTAATTGCTCCCCTCTTTCTCTCTGCCTATATATAGACATTTCATCCATATGAAATATTTATTTGAGAGAAATTTCCAGCAAAAAGGACAAGAGAGAGAACAAGGGAGAATCCTATCATTTCTACATCAAATCTAAACAAATCAAAGCAAGTTTTGGTCCATTCTTATCAATATCACTATGGGCCAAGGTTAGTTCTTCATTTATGGAAATTCAAGTGCCTCAATCAAGTTCCTAGGCATTAAAGTGTATGAGTCATTGTCTATCACATCCTAAAAATTCTAAGAGAGTGATCTGAGTTGTGGCTGAAACTAGTCCAGGGTGGGCGTAGAAAATTAGCACCACCTAGTTGATTTTAAGTTCAAGAAAGAGGAAAATGACATTTTGTCAATGATGAGATGGTACATAATATGGAGACAAATGACTTGAAGATTCTATGGTTGTGTTTGTATTGCTAGGCATGGGAAATCTGCCCCATCTCTCTCATTTTGAGTTCCAAGAAGCCGAACAAAGACATTCTGGGGATCATAGAGTGATAGAGAATATGAAGGGTTGAATGTCAATATTGTTGAGAAAGGGAGCAAAGAGGAATAAGGACCTAAGGGCTGTGTATGTAATGGTGGGCGCAAAAAATCTAGACTACCACCTTAGTTTTGAGTTCTTGTAGCAAAGACAACGACAATTTGTTGATTAGGTGGGCAATCTGAAGAATGGACTATCATTATAAAATAATAAGGAATGAAGATGAATAATAAGAACCAAAGGAAAAAGAATGTGAATCAAATTGCGAGGCATCTGACATTTCTGTTAAGAAGTTGGGAGGTTCCTCATATTTAAGTTCTGGAAGGTTCTGAAGATACTGATAGTAGTCCAAAGAGATTTAGCAACAAAAAAAAGACAGTAGTCCAAATAGTCTCCCATAATTTTAGGGGACTGAAACCATCGTGCTTGAAAAGATGAAGTTGTCACAACACGTTGTTGATATACAGTTGCCACTGGTTGATGAGAAATATCCTATTGGGACAACGGAGAAACTAAGGGACTTGAGAAATTGTCACTTTTACCCTTGAGACATCCTTCTAAGATAAAAATATCATTCATGGAGAAGGCGATCCAAGAAATGAAGTAACGAGGAATGGTCGTCGCGAGCTCCCTTACGGGACCGAAGGTGAGCTCTTTCTCAGAAGAAATAGAATTTGGATGGGTAGGCGCATCCCTTAAAATCCCCTCCCTAGTAACCTATGACGACATGACCGATCCCGAGGATTACGTAACGGTGTATGAGTTATTAATAACTTTCATGGGGCACGAGCCTAATGCATTGTGTAGACTGCTATTATCCACCCCCTGCAGAAAAATGATGGCATTGTTCAACAACTTTCCATGTTTGATCTCAATTCAAAACTCATTTCAACGGTAACACAAGAAAGGGTAGACTCGTGGCTTCGCTCATGCAAGTTAGGAAGAGAAACGAGGATAATCTGAAGGATTATGCTCGCCGCTACAAGGAGGCATGTAGGGAGGTCACCAACTTGGACCACATCCAAGCCCTTGGCTAACTCACGACAGGGCTTATGGTAGAGTCCAACCATCACTTGTTGGAAGACTTTATTGACTTCCCTCCAAAAAGTTTGGAGGAAACATTCAGAAAGGTAAATCACCACATCAATGTGGAGGAGGCCCTGGGAGAGGTAGGAATGAACTCGGTCAAACCTCACTCCCACTAGGAACACCACAGGCCCGACATTGGTCGAAACAATTAGAAAGGCAAATAACAAAGCTCAGTACATTGAGATAACAAGACAACCCCCGCTCCCGAAAGAAAGGAGGATCGCCCCAAGAGAGTTTAATTTCTTCATTTTAAAATCGACCTTGATGAAAAAAAAAAAAAAGTAAAAAATTTAATTTCTTAAAATGATTGCACAATTTTTTTTATTTAAACTTTTATTTTGATTTAAATTTATGACATGGGAGTTGATTTAGTAATTGATTCAAAAAGTTATTTTAATACTTTCTTAAAATTATCTCAAGTTTTGTAATAATATATAAGAATAGATAATTATATTGATTAGCAAAACTTTTTAACTGAATAATTATGTTGATTAATGTATTAAAAGATAGGCTCTTTTAATGCTAGACGCATCATCATATACATCTATGGGGTTTTTAGTTGGAATAAATGGAAAATAGAAATGGTTAATAATCTATTTCTTTTCTTGGTTTGGTTCGTTAACAAAGGTCATAATCGATTTCGACAGAACCTTTCATTCCTTAATTTATTGTAAATAAGCATTATCAAGTCTATCTTGGTAATCGAGCATTACGATAGAAATCAATAAAACACAAAAAAACATGTATATTATTACTATCAATATCACACTCTCACTATTATTATTTATATTATATAATAATAATAATAATTATTATTATTTATGTTATATTTTATATTATTATTATTATTGTCATTATTATTATTAGTTTTATTAATACTACTAATACTATTATAAATATTATTACTATTACAATAATAATAATTATTCTATTATTATAATATGTTATTAATGTCATTGTTACTATAATTATAAATATTATCAGTATTGCTATTACAATAATAATAATAATAATAATAACAATAATATTATTATTATAATAATAACAATAAAACATTAATATAATAATAATAATTCATAATATATATAATGTACAATAATTAACATTTATAGATTAATATATATAATGCACAATAATTCAACCTTCATTCACATTCTTATTTAGGTTCTCATTTTATTGCAAATTATGGTCAAACTAAGCGCCCGTTAAAGTTATGAAAATACACATGTACGTAAATGGTAATGATATCTTAAACCAGTAACTCGAAATATCACTGTAATTAATGCTCAAAATTATCGTCTGTGACAAAATTTGACCAGATATTACTCTTAAGAGATGTCGGCCTAAGTTTTACCCAAATAATGGAGCCCGCATCATAATTAATTTATGACAGTGAACTGCCATAGGTGTGATCTCTATTATATATATATAGGGGGAAAGAGTATAGAATTCCAGAAAATGCTAAAAAATAAAAGATTGAAAATGCTAGAAAACTATTTAATAAGAAAATTAAATAAAACAAAGAAGTCAAAATTCCATGCTGACATTTTTAAAAAGAAAAATGTGTAAAGAAGATAAATGAGGTGGAGAGACTTTACTTGCAAGTTTCGAAATACCCACTACCAAATCTACAAATAAAAATGAAAAACCAGCAATAAAACTGAGAATTCCCTTCTGGAACAACAAATATTCACATACAAAACTTATTCATCATCTTCTTCCATTTTCAAGTTCTGTTGCTTAAGGGGGTGTTGAAAGCTTCAAATTCAGCTGCTTTTTATGTTCCAATGGGACCCACTAGGGTGTTAAGGAGCAGGAAGAAGGCAGAGAAAGAAGTTGATCACAATGTATCTCTTGTTTCTCAGCCCAAGTCCTTGGATTGGTGGGAGAATTTCACCAAGAGATTTACTGGTACTTTTAATAATCTTACAATTATGTTTTACAACTACTTTATTTAAAAGATTTTGAGTTTTATTGAAGTTTCATGATTGGGTATACAATTGCTTATTTGCTTTAACTGAGTAACTTCAATTTTTTTCTTATAAATTATTTATTGATTTCGTCAAATCATTCTATTTGTATAACAAATGATTTTGATTTTCATTCTATAGAAAATGATTTTATCCAAATAAACGATCCATTAAAGTTATGAAAATACACATGTATGTAAATAGTAATAATTTTTTAAAGTATTAACTCGAAATATCACCCTAATTAATTTCCTCGAAATTATCGTCATGGCAAAATTTGTCGTGAAATTATTCTAAGAAATGTCCGCCTAAGTTCTATTTACATCATAATTGATGGAATGGAGTTTCTGTAGGCGCGACCCCTAATATATATATAGAATCAATTTATAATTAACGTTAATTATGAAGATTTTCGTAATTAATATATTTATAACCGTCGATTTCATAATTCAAAAGTTGAGATCAAACAACCAAAAAAAAAGAGGACATTTCCATCAATTACATTGGCGAAAAGATTGTAATTTTTTTTTCTTCCTTCTTGATATATTATATATTATGATAAAAAAAAATCTAGGTCAAAAAAGTTATCTTATTTTGCCGCATGTAAGTTTCCTTCTTAATTATCTCGTTTCTCTCGATTTATGAAAAATTGTATATGTTAAATTAATCTCAATGGAAGTTGTATATGTTAGTAGATAGAAGTTGTATATGATGTTAGATGGAAGAAAAGTAAGAGAATTAAAATGAGAGTAGGGGACAGAAGTTGTATATGATGTTTAGATGGAAGATGATAAATAAAATTAGGGTGACACTGACAGAGAAAACAAAGAATGAAAGATAAAAAGAAGAAAAAAAGAAAAAAAGAATTTTACATACTTTCCATTATTTTCACCGGTGAAAAGGATATTTTTTTTTACCTTCCTCCGCTCTTATTGACAGAAATGGTCTTTTTATTTTTTTTACATACTTTCCGCCAGTCTCACTGGCGGAAAGGGTTTTTTTTTGTTTGATTTCCATCGATTGATCATCTGATCGACGACTATAAATGTGTTAACTACGAAAGTTTTCGTACCTAAGTTTAGTCATTGATCGGTCCCCTATATATATGTACTCTTCGTACCTAAGTTTAGTCATTAATCGGTCTCCTATATATATGTACTCAGAGTATATAATTTGAGAAAATACTTGAAAACAAAAAATGAAAATGCTAGAAAACTATTTACCAAAAAAATAAAATAAAATAAGTCAAAATTCCATGCTGACATTTAGAAAACATGTGTAAAGAAGATAAATGAGGTGGAGAAACTTTACTTGCATGCTTCGAAATACCCATTATCAAATCTACAAATAAAAATCAAAAAACCAGCAACAAAACTGAGAATTCCCTTCTGAAACAACAAATATTCACATACAAAACATCTTCATCATCTTCTTCTTCTATTTTCAAGTTCTGTTGCTTATGGGGGTATTGAAAGCTTCACATTCAGCTGCTTTTTTGTGGTTGCATTGGGACCCACTAGGGTGTTAAGGAGGAGGAAGAAGGCAGAGAAAGATGTTGATCACAATGTGTGTCTTATTTCTCAGCCCAAGTCCTTGGATTGGTAGGGAAAATTTCACCAAGAGATTTACTGGTACTTTTAATAATCTTACAATTATGTTTTACAACTAATTTATTTTAAAGATTTTTGAGTTTTGTTGAAGTTTCATGATTGGGTATAAATGCTATTGCTTGTTTGCTTTTAACTGAGTAACTTCAATTTTGTTGTTGCAAGGGAATTATATGGGTATTCTTTGTGACTGATGTTTTTTTTTTTGAATTGTTCAAATCCTATTTTGTATAATTTTATTAGTTCTTTTTTATTGGCCCTATAGAGATTTCTATTCTGCAGTTTTCCATCTGCTCTATATTATTAATTTTAGTTTCTGATTTGTTTTGCAAATTTATGTCTTTTACCTGTGAAACAAGTTATGAATTTTTTTTAAATTGGCAACAGATATATATCAAGGAGAGATCGTGTCTTGTGGTGTTGTAATTTTAGGGGTCTTTGTAATCAATTCGTAAGTTGGACTTGACTTATAAGTAGTTCTCTATTATTACACATTTACAATGATCGAACGTTTGTGGTTTATTTTTGCAACTTCTAAGTTGATTTATAAAGTGTTTTTGGGCAGTAAATATTTTTTTCACTTCCCGAGGAATGGTATATAAGTCTAGTTCAGTGAATTTGATCAAAAAGTTATATTTTGATTTTTTATGGATATTAATATGGTTTATTTTATTAACAATTAAATATTTATATAATAAGTTTTTTCATGAATTTATTATAAATATTTTAATTAATAATATTTTAATAAGATAGTAATTACAAAAAAATTTACAATATAGCATTACAATAAAAAAAGTTTGCAAATAAAATTTCTTTTGTAAAACAATTTTCTTTATACAATTTTTTAAATGGAGAAAGTAACATATTCCCCCTCTTTTCTCTCTTACTCAATCTATCTTCCCCTCTCCACTAGTACCTCTCCATGCCGAAGTACCTATACCACGACATCATCACCCATAGCCATAAATAAATCGAATTGTTGATTTGTTGGACTTAATTAGGACTCATTTAAAATTCGTTCTCCTTTGCTCATTTATTTAAACGAGTTTAAATATTATTTTTTGTCTGTTTATTATTTAAATTCAACTTAATTCGGCTCAGCTCAAATTGTGAAAACTCAAGAAATTTAAAAAATTTGACTCGTGTTCAGTTCAACTACTTAAATAAGTCAATCTCAAATACAATAGTATATTTATTAAAAAAAACTTATTGAGTTTGGCTCAACTTGAGTAACATACAAACTTGATTAAATTATGCTCAACCCTAACTCTGGTCAACTGGTTTTCTGCCTTTCCACAACCCCTCCCACATGTAAATTTGTTACTTATATGCCATTGCTTGTTGTCACTGTTGTGCTTAATACTTCCTCCATTCTAAAATTATAGGTACATATTTTTTTGATTGTTTCGAAATTAGAAATATATTTATATTTTTGGACCATAAAAACTAATATTTCCTCCATTACAAAATTAGAGATACATATTTTTTTGATTATTTCAAAATTAGAAATACATTTATATTTTTGTACTATAAAAAATAATGGAGATTCTTAAATATCATTTCACAATTTCATTAATTCAATTAACTGTCTTACGGCCACTACTTGATAGTCTCTATCATAACTCTCAATACTATTAAAAAACATGATAATAAGAATATATTTAGAACACAAAAATTATTATTTTAAAAATGTATCTTTAATTTTGGAATGGGGGAGTACGTCAGAAACAAAGATTTGTAGGAGTTGCCTGAATTAAGAACTTTTCTCCTATAAATCAGCAGACTGTAGTAGATTGCATCAAAAATGACTCAGCAAGATAATTTAGTCACCAGAAAAGTTCTGTCTTTGGTAGTTAATCTGTAGAATTCGAAGACAAAACAAAACTATATTTGCAGTAAGAATACATAACAAAAGAGAGAAGGAATTGATACTAGTAGTGCTGCTACAAAACTAGATGAGCCCTTATCACATTCAATCAGAAAGAGTGCCTAATACTCATGCATATTTCCCTTTTAATTCTTAATATCAAACTGAAATAATAAGAGTATTTTAACTTCTAAAATATTGCTAATACACGAACACGAGTATCACTTCACATCATACAGAAGTATCAGTTACAGTTACTTCAAACTTGTGTTAGAATGAAGTAATGATCATGGCTTGATAATGCAATGCTATAATGTGTACATAATACAGAGGCATATATATGTATATATACATCTACTTGCTTGTTTATGCATATTGGCGGAACTACTCTGAGATGGGGTGGTCATGGCCTCTCCCAGTTTTCTTAAATTTCTATTATTACTCTTAGAATTTTATAACAATTCCATATGTATCCTATTTTATCATTTGTATTTTGCCTTCTCCATTCGTGTTTTCTTTCTCTAGCTTCACTCGATATTTTATCCTAGTTCTGCCATGTGCATGCATACACACAGACATGACATATAAAGACACTAACACACAACATACTTAACACACACACACACACACACACACAATGTCTTTCAGTGAATAGAATCTTCAACCTTCCGAGATTTACATTCGTCATTTTCATGAAGCTGGATCATAATTCACATGTAACAGTTGAATAGTGAAGGAACAACTCTTTCACAAGGCAGCATCTACTTCACCATCCTATAAGATGAAAGTTGGGGCTTTTTATGGAGCCTGTTGGTTCTCTTTTAGTCTCTTTCCAACACAAATTTCAAATGTTGTTTCATATTTTTTTTCCTCTTTTTGTTTGGGTGGCGTGGGGAGTGTACCACCGATTTCTTTTTGTTTGCCAACTGGTAATTGGTTCACAGAAAACAGAATAAATTTACATAGGCATACTTACTTAACTGGCCATCTTAGAACTGCTGTCCAAATTTTATCAATAACTTTTCCCTAGTTCCTCAGTACTTTTTCTCTTTTCCTCTAATTGATTGCAAGTTATGAGGTTTTTGTAAAAAATTTACCCCTTCTTATGAATGTAAGTTGGACTGCATTATTACCTAATTTCTTTTAAGTAGCTGCATCTGCTGTGTGGAAACCTGAATGGTTCTTCAAACTTACATTCCAAGACTGTACAGTTGGTCATTTTTTTCTCTTCTACCCTTTTTTCACCTTGGCATGAACTTTATTGTTTTGGCATTAACAATGATTTTATTAAAATTTCAGGGTCTTTATCTCGATCAAAGAATTCAGCTACATTCGAATCAATTTTCAAGATATCGAGAGGAACGTTTAGTTACATCTGTTCTCTTGTGAAAGATGAGATGATGGTAAAACCCACCAACTTCGCTAATTTTAACAGGCAACCTTTGTGCCATGATGATCGAGTAGCTATTGCTTTGAGAAGGCTGAGCTCTGGCGAATCATTGTCAACTATTGGCGATTCATTTGGTATGAGTCAAACAACAGTTGCTCAAATAACTCGGTGTTTTGTGGAAGCTGTGGAAAAGAAAGGGATTCACCATCTCCAATGGCCTTCATCAGAAACAGAAATTGAAGTGATCAAGTCGAAGTTTGAGGACATTCGAGGCCTCCCAAACTGTTGTGGTGCCATCGGGACCACACGTATTAAAATGTCTCTATCAACCGTAGACAAATCAAATGAGATCTGGTATGACAATGAGCACAAACACAGCATGATTCTTGAGGCAATTGTGGACCCTGATATGAGATTCCTTGACATTGTCACTGGCTGGCCAGGATCTTTTAGTGACACTCTTGCATTGAAACACTCAACTTTCTTCAAACTTTGCGAAGAAGGGAAACGACTAAATGGGAAAAAGATACAACTTTCGCAAGGAACAGAGTTAAGAGAATACATAGTTGGTGATGCAGGATTCCCTCTATTACCATGGCTGCTCACTCCTCATCAAGGAACAAACCTCAGCGAGCACGAGGGAAAATTCAATACAAGGCATGCTGCAACGAGAATGGTGGCACAAAGGGCGCTAGCGCGGTTGAAGGAGACATGGAAGATCATAGATGGAGTAATGTGGAGACCTGATAAAAAGAGGTTACCGAGGATTATTCTTGTTTGCTGTCTTTTACACAATATAGTCATTGATTTAGACGACCAAGTGCAAAAGGCAATTCCTTTCTCTCATGATGATCATGGCCCTGAATATTCGCAGCAAATTTGTGATTCTGTCGATGAGAATGCTGCAGCTGTGAGGGAAAAGCTTTCTCTCCATCTCTTTGAAAGGGTGCAGCCATAACTGCATGCCATCTATCTCGCCCGGGGGCTTTTATCTTCAAAAACATCATTTACCAACTTTTTGTTTTGTTATATGAGCTGGTTTTGATAGTTAAGTACTTCAGTTATTTTCTGCTCAGTTCTATGAGCACTCTTTATTATCTAGCATTTTAGAACTACAGTTAGTCTTGTGGAACTATTTTCTTGTGTTTGTGTTGTAATTTGTGGGAATGGAGGTATGAGAAGTGAAAGTTTAGATCATATAGATTGTATTCTGTTGCCAATGTGTTGTTTTTTTTTGTTTTTGTTTTCGTTCATTTGTTCTTTTAATATTTTCTGATTTTTGTTTTATGTCATGTTTTGCTTTTTATTTTACGTGCGAGCTAAATACTGCATTTGTGAGGTTGATGATAACTTCTTATGAAAGGGCTCATCTAGCTTTGAAATCCTTTAGATCCACCTTAATTATGAATCTAAAGAGCATTAGAAGTTTGTGGAGAAATCTTGTAAAAATCAATTTATATGATTGCAATAATTATGAACTACAAAATTGTAGACAATTTGGAAAAAGCACTTTTCCAAGAAAAGGCATTTTTGTTATCAAAATTTGACATTGATGAATAGTAATTACAAAATATTTATGAATATTTCGATCGGTTAAAGAATCCTTAATACCTTTGATTTTAAAGGTCTTTGAAAATTATAACGCGAACCGCAGCTCTTTTATTGCAATTCTTTTTAAAATTAATTTTGATTAAAATTATAACAAACTCGATATCCTACAATAATTCAACAAAGTCTTTATAAAAATTGAAAATATAGTTTAATTAGAATTAGTGACCGAGTGAGTTAACTTAAAGAAAATTGATTTGCCTTGGTACTTATTTATTTATTTATTATATTAAGTTTTGCAATAATATATAAGAATAGTCAAATAAATGAAAGGCAACCTAATAAAATATTTAGGCTGGGGAATAATAATAATTACATATGGAATTGGGTGAGTCATTCTAGTGTTGATAATGTCAAATTCCAGGTTTGCAAGAAAGAAACTATAACACATAACTGACTTTTCTAGAGGGTTAAATTCAAAGTTTCTTAGTTGGACTCAACAACTGATATCTCATTGGCAGATGATTGGTATTGCGGGAGTTTTTCTGGACCTCTGCGAGTCTAAAAGTTTATTAATTACCGAATTGTTAAATAAAAGAAAATGATATTGTCAGAACGATAATTAGGCGGTTAAAGTAATTAGAAATTTAATGATACTTTTTAGTGATAAAAATTACTTTTAATGATACTTATTATTTTGACAACAAAATTTTTACTCCGCTAATATCACTTCCCAAAAAAATATTAAGCTCTATGAACTAATTTCCATTTAACAAAGTTGTCACACAGAAAATTTAAATTAAAAAATTTGACAAAAAGAATTGGTACACAAAATCTAAGATCATGCATCAAATTGGTTGGTTTGATGTATAAGATTGAGTTGCATCTCACATGAAAAATAAAGGAGGGTAAAACTACTCTCTGTTCCAAAATAAAAATAATATTTGAAAATAAAATTTATTCTAAAAAAAGGTAATATTTGCATAAGTTTTTTATTATAATATTATATTTTTTAAAATTTGTCATTACAATCTTTTTATATGATTTTTATTTTGATATTTATAACAAATGTAATGAAAAAAATTTATTATTTTTACATATAATTCTTAATTAAATATATAAAATTAAAAATATTTAAAAATTTAAATATTACTTTTTTTATGAAACAGTTTGAGTAAGAATTTTTCAGAAATGAACGGGAAGAGTATATTACGCGCAAGCAGAATAGAATAAGTGGAACGGTAATTAAAGGAAAAAGAAAACCGAGAGTAGTTTAATATTCACTGCCAACATACTAGAAGAGTATATTACGCGCAAGCATAATAGAATAAGTGGAACGGTAATCAAAGGGAAAAGAAAAGCGAGAGTAGTTTAATATTCACTAGCGACATAATCCGTTTACAACACATACGCGTGTTTTTCTATTTTAAAATTACATTTATTTATAAATTATATATATATATATATATATATATATGTATATATATATGAAATACTATTATTAATATTATCTTTATTTTTTTAAATTACATTTATTTTTTTCTTTGTAAATATTAAAGTTGTATGTTTAATTGATATTTACATATATAAATTATAAAATTCTTAAATATTTTTTTTATTGCTAAATGCTAATGTTATTATTATGAAATATAACTTATAAATTTGTAGGTTTATATTGTTGATCATATATTTAGTGTAATCATTTTTGTTTTTAGTACTTCTCGTCTGATATCTAAATTATCTCAATTAATCTGAACTGTATTTCAGTCAAGTCCTTTCAAGGATAATGTTCTTAACAATGTACTTTACATCTCCATGACATATTACTGTATTTAAAATGAATTTTTATTTCGTGTGGTTTACTGTTCATATTAGTTATTATTTAGTTTGTGTTAATATTGTAGGATTTAAAAAAAAAAGGTTTGTTTTCTTAGTTCAATTACAAATAGATATCGCACGTGTTCATTTTTAAAACTCACTTAATATAAAATGTAATATTATACAATTTGTATGTTTTATCATTTAAAAAAAATTGAAAAATAGGTTCTTAACAATTTTGGATAGGATCCCTTTGGACAAAAAGAAAAATAACTAAAAAATATGACTCTAATCACTTATGAATAAGATCTCTCTTAGACTTTTTATATATAGGTATAAATTCAACTATTAATGAACCATAACTTGAATAAGATCTCTCTTAGACTTTTTATATATAGGTATAGATTCAACTATTAATGAACCATTTAGTGGGTAAATTCAATAAACACTCTTTAAATTGAAAATTTGAGTTTTGTTAGTTATTCTTCTTAATGAGTAATTTATAACTACCATTGTAAGTTCTCAAAGAGATCAATAAAATTAATATCCTAACTCTAAACCAAAGAAATCTCTCATCGCTTAAATTTTTATGTAACCAAAAAAGTCATTTAACAAGCATTTTACTCAAATATTAACGATGCTACCAATTAATTAGGAGTTGATATCGAAACATATGTAAGTTTAGTTTGTTCCAACTTAAATTTTAAAAATTTTAAATTTTAATAATATATTTATATTATAAAAATAAAAATTAAAAATTTACACCGAAACAAATGAGATTCATACGTGCAAGATTAAATCATCACCTCCTACATAATAAAACATATGAACATTAAAAATAATTTTGACAATTTATTATACCTTTTCAAGCACTTGTAGATAGAAATTAACTCATGATTGTATAGTATCTCACGCCAAGTCTTTTAGATTGTTCATTAATAAAAAACTTTACCTTTTCTGGAAAGAAACTCATAATTGTTTCTTATACCAATGAAAATATCATTAATACTTAAATATTCTACAAGGATAATGTATAGTACAAGACACACACATATATAACATGACAAAAGTACATAAGAAAAGAAATACACAACATTTATTTGATGTTCAAAGTTGGAGAAGATGACGATACCACTGCAATAAAAAAATTTAGAAGATGAAAATTCTTCATATTTGGAGGATCTTGAGCTGAAAGGATTGAAGCACCACATTTATAAAAAAAAATAAATAATAATAATCTTTTCTACTTCAATTTTTAAAAAGTAATTCAGAATCCAATTTGAATTTTCTTTTATAATTAATTATCAATAGAACAAACTTTAATTCAATTTTAGAATGTTAATTTACAAATTATTGATAGACCTTTTTCTTGTTTTAGTTCAATTCTTAGTTAATTTCATTTAACTTAATTATAAATTCGTATCTTATGTACAAATTGTAAAATGACCCATGTTAATTTAGACAGAATTCAATTATTAGTAGCAATTTTTTGGGTATGTTTATACATATATAGTTATTTGAAGTCACTGATAGTCATGGCACATTGACATTGACATTCACATCTATTATCTATCAATCTAAGATTATATATTAATTCACAAAAAAGAACATATTTAAAAGAATTTTTAAATGTTCTTCTCTTAATTGAATTTTTTAGTGTTCCTTTTTCAGCACTAATTACAACAAGAACTCTATCATTTATGTCTAAATCTCCTTAATTACATTAAAAATAATTATTCACACAAATAATAACCAAAGACTACTTCCAAATTTTACAATATAAATATTATAAATAATAATAATAATAATAATTTAATCAATCATTTGTCAAATTTACAACAATTAAATAAATTATTATAATATAAATTTTTTAATACAAAAGTATCTGTAATATGCACGGGTTAGAAAATATAGTTTTTTCAATTTACAATAGAGTCGATAAATAATAGTTAATCAAGTGACTTGAAAAATAATGTTAAAATTATTGAATTGATTGAAATATAAAATAATAAATTTCATCGAGATTTGATATTAAATAAAAGAGACAAAGTTAAGATAATTGTGTCATAGTTATGTACAATATCATTAAATATAATATTCTGTATAAATTAAACAAACTAAATTATACATAAAACATGAGCTAAGAGATAAAACTTATCAGTTACACAATATAATTTATATTTAAAATCTTTATGAAAAAAACCCACAATATAATTAAGGGATGGGCCAAAAACAAAAAAAAAAAAAAGTTGGCCTGACTGGTCCTGCCATGTATTCGGTACCTAATTAAGCAACTTCTTCTGCACTTTCTTAAAAGGTCAAGATTGATGTTGGAAGAACATTATAGAAATTACGCGCATTATACACATATATACATGTATGTAAATGCATGCACGTTGTTAGAATAAAATAAATTTATCGTGTTTGTAGAATGGGAGTTAAATACAAATATCACACATTTTTCGATTTTTAAATTCTTAACACAAAAACTGGAATAGCTACAAGATAAACTCAGAAGAAGAGTACAATTATTTAAAATGAATACAAAATGATTCAAGTTAAAATAGTTGTATTATAGTTTGGGTTTTTCTAACAACCTGTATAATCACAAATTGATTAAACAACTACAAATCTGTAAGTGAATACATCTTCTTATTTCACACACTAGTTATAATTTCTCTCTGAAATATTTATGTCAAAAACTATTACAAATCTTCTCTCTAGTGTATGAAGATGACATAAATATATCTTAGTATATATGTATATGCTTTTTCTCTCTTGTATTCTGTCTATTTGGTAGTGTGTAACAACTATTATATATATAGGAAAACAGAGATAGAATCCATATGCTAGTCATGGTTTTTTTTCAACGCAGCCGCAATATATTCCATCATTATCCTTTCGGAGATATACATGTCAAATTGTTATTCACTATTGTTGTTTCTATTTCAGTCTATGTTCTTCGTGCGTTTTTGGTGTAAAGGTTGTTCTTAGACCACTAGACTCCAAGGAATATTTTTTCAGATATATCCTGTTAGTGCAATATTAGCACAAGTGTTTGTAGAAGGGGGCGGTGGGGGGGGGGAGTACAGACACCTAAAACTTTTCGCACTTAAAAACTTATAAGGCTTACTGAAAACAAGTTGTAACAAACAGAAAAACTATATGAAATGAACACGCAGATTCAAGTTAAAATAGTTATATTATAACTCGAGATTTTTCTGGAAATCTGTATAATCACAAATGTGATTTACAGCTACAAATTTTGTGAATAAAGTTCACAGCTTCTCACACTCACTAGCTTCTAATATTCTTTGAAATATCTCTCTCAAGATATATTGCAAAGCTTCTCTCTAGTGTTTTTGTACTTCAGTGCTTGTTTGATCTGTTGGATAGATTCAATCATTCATTTTTTTGTAATGAGAGCTCCGTTACTTATATATACATCAGTGGGATGAAATCACGTGCTTGAGACGTGCTTCTCTTCTCAACTTAGTCGCAAGTATGTCACATCTAAACTTTATGTGTCAGACTGCTACGTGCTTTGTTGCTACTTTTCTTCCCCTGATCTGTGTGCATTTAATGCTAGAGACTTCTCATTGGACCATGAACAAACTTCAAGAAATATCTTTCCAGTTAATATTTCTTGCTTCTCTAACACGTTACGTTGATTTCCGTGTAAGAATTGATGACGGGTGTATGCTGTCACAACGATCCACTGACTGCCAGCCCTGATGGACTTTGATCAGTGCTTCTGGATCCCCTGATGCTTATTGACTGGATCAGGGCTTCGACCTTCACTTGAGTTAAAGTTAGTGCTTCTTAACCCTGATGGTTATAGCTGACGGCATACACTGATGGCTTCTACTGATGTCATGTTGGTCATTCTCCCTGACAGGTTACCCTGATGGGTTTGCCTGACATTGATATGTCCTGAAGTGTTTCACTGACGGATTGGTCTGCCCTTGTCATACCCTGACAGGTTCCCCTAACGGATTCCCCCTGATGGGTTCCCCTGATGGGTTCCCCCTGATGGGTTCCCCTGATGGGTTTCCCTGACGGGTTTCCCCCCTGATGGGTTCCCCCTGATGGGTTCCCCTGATGGGTTTCCCCTGATGGGACTTAATCAACGTAACTTTGATTTAGAATTTCTGATGTGCGGAATACTTCGTTTGTTTACAAGTAGCATCAGACATTCTTCTTCACTTTGTCAAGTCCTTTGAATGTTCTTGTTTTCTGACTTGTCTTGTGAAGTTATTAACTATCCACTGATGAATAAATTTATCATCAGTGGATGCAAAACTTGTGCTGATCTTAAGGTTTATTACATACCTCAAGTATTTACAGTTGCACAATTTATTACATAATCATCATCATCATCATTTATCTCTAACAATCTCCCCCTATTTATGTTTATCAATTTGATAACCATAAATCCCTAGATGCACTGATGATGATGTCAAAACCAATACTAAATACATGAAAGAATTTTGAATGAATTAATAAAAGTATTTCTGTACAAGTATAACCTATATCTATTACAAAAAGAATGTTGTATTTAGACATCAGAACCCCTTTTTCTTTTTATTGAGACAAAGGGCAATGGCCGACTTGATTCAATAAGTTGAGAGTCACTTCCAAGGCCTTGTCTTCTTTGCTCTGGGTTTTGATCAGGGATTCTGAGTCTGTTGTCTACTGCTCTCGTCTCCAGCTGCTCTAGTTCCTTTTGAAGAAGTTTTCTGAAGTTGGCTATGTTGACATTTCTGCTTGATTCCAAAGCTTCAAGGACAGTCTTGATTTCTTGAATATTGGCTGCAGCAAATTGTGACCAGTAAAAGGTAATGATCTCCCCCTTTTGATTTTTGAATTGTACTCCCATGGGGCTGGTGATCATTTTGGGATAGACTTTGAATCCCTTTACTGGTGGCACATCCCTTACTGCAGTATTCCTATCATCAGCTCTGGTTTCTTCGATCTCCTTCAATACCCTCTGAATCAGCAGGACTCTGAATTTGATGACATGTTCGTTTTTATGATTTGTAATTTGACTCAGAACATGCATCGCTTCCTCCAGGCTTAGGCCATCAACCTCTTTAATCCTTATACTCTTCTCCTGCCCATCAGTGGATTTATAAAATAGCTTTAGTGGACTTTCCAATGCTGTGGGTAGGCTTCTTTCATTGTTGATGGCACCCCTCAGCCTGTCGATTATCCCCCTTAAGTCTTTATTAGCCTGAGAGGATTTTGGAATCAGGTTTAGAACCAGTCCTAATTGCTCAGCATCCATTCTCCTGAACCAGTCCATTGCCACATTGAATTCTGACCCACTCTTTATTTGAACTGTAATCAGCTGATCTCTTCTATTGTTGAACCTGACATCTATGCTTTTTATTGAGAACATAAATGTCAAGTTTTTGCGCCTTTCTTCTTTGAGAAATTCAGCTAGAGTGGGTGGACCATATTCTTTGGTATCAGGAGATGGTGCTTTGTCCTTGGCATCTTCTGACTTCTTTGAAGTGGCATCAGGGTCTTTAGATTTGTCTTGATTTTTATCCCCTGATGCACTTCTAGGGTTCTGTAATCTTAGAGGCTGAGGTCTCCTGGAGGTCCTTGGCTTGACATTTTTCTTCTTCTTCACTTCTTCCTCCTGTTCCTTTGCCATTTCCCTTTCTTCTTCTTCTTGAAGTTGCTGTGCATAGAGTGCATCATCTTCTACAAACTTTTTATCCTGGGGAAAGACCAGCTCCACTTTCCCATCAATTACAACTTCAACAGGTTTTGGAAAGTGGGTTGTCTTCATGGCATCTCCAAGTAGCTTAGGCCCTGATTGAGTGTTGGATTTCTTCTTGGGTTCCTCAATCAGGATGCCTTTGCCTTTGTCCTTGTTATTTGGAGCAGGAATAGGAGTAGTAGTCACATCCCCTGATGGTTGGCTTGATTTCTCAGCAACATCCCCTAACGACTGCTTGGTTGATTTCTCCCCCTTTTTGACAACATCATCAGTGGGAGTTGAGAGTCAGGATCTGACTTGAAGAAGTTGTTGCATTGTGTCAGCCATGGATTGTTGCAGAGTATCCATGCTGTTCAGTTGAGTAGAAAGATCACTAAGCTTGTGTTCAACATTGTCAACTTGCTTCTTCATTCGTGGTAGAGTCTGGTTGGTGACTAAGGAATCGACAACTTGTTGTATATGCTGGAACTTTGTGTTAAAATGTGTATACAATTTTTGGTTTTCTATATCTATGGACTGACCAATCATGATTTGTGACTTTAACACTTTGATCAAGACTGGATCAGTGGTCCTAACTAACTCTTGCTTCAATAACTGTACAGTATGAGACATTTGATTCTGTCTAAAGTATAAATCAACTTCGATGAACTGGGAAAAATCATCTTGTGGAGCAACATCTTCATCACTTGCAGAAGAAGAAGTAATATTTACAGTATCAGTGTTTTCTCTTTGTTCTTTATTTACAAGGATCTCATCCTTATCTCTCTCATCCTCTCCTTTTTCTTTGCCATCTAAGGCATCACTAATATTCTCTCCTTTTTCTTTGCCTACTAAGGCAGTACTCTCTTGCTCTCCTTTTGCCAAAGTCCTCTCAGGGGTTTGACTTTGCCTCTCTGCACTAAGTATTTTCTCATTCTCACTCAAAATTGTCCTAGAGGGGCTCCTATGGGCTTGAAAATCATCAACTGTGACCAGTTCAAGTGAAGTATTTACAGATTCTGGTTCAACAGTTGTGATAGGAGAAGGAGAAGAAATAAAGTGTGTATGTATAATTGGAGAGGTATAGGTTTCTATAGAGGAAGTATATACAATTGGGGGTACATAAAGAGTTATAGCTGTAGTATGTACAGTGGTATTTATGTCCCCTGCTTGATCACTAGTGTTTGTATCAAGTAAAAATGAATCAGCCATGTGAGAATAGTGACTGTCAAACACTGTGTCAGAGAGTGTTGGCTCCTCCACGAAATGAGAATGTGGAGAATCTGATTGTATGGCACTTAAAGTTTGTGTCATTATATCTGAAGAAATTTGAGGAACAGAGAAAGAAGGAAGTGGTGTAGATGGGAGTATTGGCTGAATCACTGAACGAGGAGGTGATTCATCAAAAGATGCTGTAGAAGAATGTTTCTGAACTACAACATCTTGAGTAGTGTGTGCACTCACTGTGTCAGCTATCTGCAAGTGGCTCTCAGAGACCCTGATGGTGGGTTCATCAGTGTTTATGGTTAGTGTATGTGCCTCACTCAACTGTGTCCTTGGTTGAGGACTATTTTCAATAACTAATCCCTTTTGAGAGGAACTAGATGAAATATGTTTAATTCCTTATCAAAGGCTATATCATGTTGAGAGGATACGCCCTGGTCAGGCTGTTGGGTATCACTTGTGGCTCCCTTCTTCTTCTTCAATCTTCTCCTATAGCCAAACACTCTCTCTCCTTGCTCCCCCTCAGTTGATGTGGTAACTTCACTGGGTTTTCTTTTAATCCCAACAGTCTTTTGGGAGACTGTGGGTTGGGCTATTGAGAGTGGTTGTGAAGAAATTGGTTGTTCTACTTGGGTAGGCAGAGAGGTGGTTGTTTTTTCTGCCATAGTAGATGAAGGTGAAGAATGTACAGTGTGAGAGGTAGAAGATGTAGAATTTACTACCTGTATCATATGCGTTGGGAGAGCAAATGATTCAGTTGTATATGATTTCTTCATTATTTCTGCAAACAATTTCTTTGTTTGCTTGTATGTCTGTACAGGTATATCATTCTCAAAAGAAAGATTAGTAATTTGATCTTTAATAATCATGTACAAAAATCTAGCATAATATATTTCAGATTTTCTATTATTTACATTACCTAATTTATTTACAATATCATCAAAAATAATTTTACCTATATTTATATTTACATTTTTAACCATTGCATATGCTATTTTCAAAGTTAAAGAGGTAATAACCTCAAAGTTCGAACACTTACCTGAGAATGCCTTGGTGATTGTATCAAACAGGTAAGAGATCTCCCGCTTAACATTCACCCTTTTGAGATCTTTGAACTTTAACACTGCGTTGGGAGCAGCATTATAGCCCAATTCTCTCAAGAAATCCAGTAGGTCGGCATCACTGGGTGCATCCACCAGATCTTTAGTAGGTAACCCCAAAACAGAGTTAAGTCTGGAAGGAGTTATTTTCCCTTTCTCAGACGAAACCTTGAATGAGATACCCTTGACCACATCTGGCTTGGTGGTGGAGTACATGAATTTAGCACTGGTCCACAGTTGTGACAGTGCCTCCCCCGACATTTCTTCATCGGTAAAGATGACTTTACTATACTCAGATTTGAGCAGATAGTTCATCATTGGTTTAAAACAATCACTTACCTCATCAATGCCAGAGAAGCCCACAAAGTTTGTGGATGGGATTGTCAAGTTCCTCTGAATTTGTTGACGTGCCATGGATGCTTTGAAGATTTGAGATTCTAGGGTTTCTGTTAAGTCGAGAGAAAAAGAACTCTAGCAAATATCAGGTTTAGATTAAGTGTTTGAGAGTTTCAAAAAGTAGGAAAGATAAGGTATTAATACCCGCCTAAAGACGTTTGAAAACTTCCCCTGAAAACACGCTATCAGGGTGTCAGTTCAGTTTCTGTGATGACACGTCATCAGTGAGAGAAGAATTCAATGATGAGTTGTCATCACTTAACTGGCCTCGAAACCCGATGAAAAAAAATTTAAACTTACCCTGATGATTCACTGTATGTACATACCTTGACCCTGATGCACAAGCCGGACACCCTGATCCTGACGAACGAGTTGAGTACCCTGACCCTGACGAGAGATTCGGACACCCTGACCCTGATGCGTCCTTAAGGAAGCCCTGACCCTGATGCATCAGTCAAAAAAAAAACAAAACAACAAAAAGCAGAATATACAAGTATATACATATTTACAATTTGAACATATATAACCACATATCAATTTGATTTTATCAAGAACTTATGAAATGAGTTAGAGATACCAAAATTTTTTAGGATTTTGAATCTGACCCTAACGCATAATTCACCATTCCCAGCTCCCCCACAAGATTTGAAAAAGTGGCTTCATCAAGAGCTTTGGTGAATTTGTCTGCCAGTTGCTGATTTGAAGGTACGAACTGTAATTCAATATTCCTATTCATAACATGTTCTCTGATAAAATGATATCTGATTTCTATATGCTTGGTTCTGGAATGTTGTACTGGATTTTCAGCAATGGCAATGGTACTTGTGTTGTCACACCTTATTGGAATTTTGGAATAGTTCAGACCATAATCCATCAGCTGATTTTTCATCCATAGAATTTGTGCACAACAACTTCCAGCTGCAATATATTCAGCTTCAACAGTAGATGTAGAAATAGAATGCTGCTTTTTGCTAAACCAAGATACAAGCCTTCCCCCTAGAAATTGACAGCTTCCTGTTGTACTCTTTCTGTCAATCCTGCATCCTCCAAAGTCAGCATCAGAATATCCTAGCAATTCAAATCCAGACTCCTTTGGATACCAAAGTCCCAACTCTGTAGTGCCCTTGATATATCTCAAGATTCTTTTCACTACAATGAGATGAGATTCCTTTGGATCAGCTTGATATCTTGCACAAAGACATGTTGCAAACATTATGTCTGGCCTGCTTGCTGTCAGATATAGCAATGATCCAATCATTCCCCTGTAAGTCTTCAAATTAACTTTCTTTCCATTCTTATCAGGGTCAATCTTGGTTGCAGTGGCCATAGGTGTCTTTGCTACTTTTGAATCCTCCATATCAAATTTCTTGAGAAGTTCTTTGGCATATTTTGTCTGATGAATGTAGATTCCATCAGAGTCTTGTTTAACTTGCAATCCCAAGAAATAAGATAACTCACCCATCAAGCTCATCTCATATTTGCTTTGCATGAGTTTAGAGAATTTTTCACACAGTCTTGTGTCAGTGGATCCAAAAATAATATCATCTACATAAATTTGAACCAAAATCAGATAACCTTGGTGTTGTCTGAAGAACAAGGTTTTGTCAATGATACCTTTTGAAAATTTGTTTTCCACCAGAAATTTTGACAGTGTGTCATACCAAGCTCTAGGTGCTTGCTTCAGTCCATAAAGTGCTTTTTCCAATTTGTAGACATGATTTGGAAATTTTGAGCATTCAAAACCTAGAGGTTGTTGGACATACACCTCCTGTTTCAATTTCCCATTCAGAAAAGCACTTTTCACATCCATTTGATATACTCTAAAATTTGAATGTGCTGCATAGGCTAAGAAAATTCTTATAGCCTCAAGTCTGGCTACTGGTGCAAATGTTTCATCAAAATCAATCCCTTCTTCTTGAAGATATCCTTTTGCAACCAGTCTTGCTTTGTTTCTAACAACAATGTCAGCTTCATCCATCTTATTTCTAAATACCCACTTTGTACCTATTATGATCCTATCTTTGGGCTTGGGTACAAGCTTCCATACTTGATTCCTTTCAAATTGATTTAACTCTTCCTGCATTGCCAAGATCCAGTTAGCATCTTGAAAAACTTCTTCAACCTTCTTTAGTTCAATTTGAGAAAGAAAACAAGCATATAGGCATTCATTAGATGTAGCTTTCCTGGTCTGCACTCTTTTGTTTGGGTCACCAATAATCAGATCTGTTGTGTGACTTCTGGCCTATTTGGGATTAGAAATGTGTCTTGATGAGCTTGCTTGACTATCATCTCCTCCCCCTAAGCCTGTGCTCCCAGCTTCTGAAAACTCTCCCCCTGAATTAGTGGATAATTCAAGGTTCAAGTTATCCCCTGATGGTGCATGTCCTGATGAATGATCCCCTGATCTATTGTCCAGGAAGATAACTCTATCTGTTGAAGGGGGTTCTTCATTGATTGGATTGACATCAGGAATGGATAAATTCTCCATTTGTCTGCACACATCGGCTTCATTCTCTTGATAATCAATATCATCTTCATTTTCAAACCTGAGTTCTTCATGAAAACCAGGGTCTTCAAGCCCAGATATTTCTTGATCATCAAAAGCTACATTTATAGACTCCATCACCACTTGAAGTCTTTTGTTGTAAACCCTGAAGGCCTTGGATGACAGAGAATAACCTAGGAAAATTGCTTCATCAGCTTTAGGATCAAATTTTCCTAAGTTCTCACCAAAATTCCTCAGAACAAAACATTTGCATCCAAAGACATGGAGAAACTTGATGCTTGGCTTTCTCCCTGTCATTAGCTCATATGGTGTCTTGTTGTGAGCCTTGTTGATTAGAGATCTATTCTGGGTAAAGCAAGCAGTGGAAATTGCTTCAGCCCAAAAATAAGTGGGAATCTTTGCCTCTACTAGCATTGACCTAGCAGCTTCTATCAGGGTTCTATTTTTCCTTTCCACTACACCCTTCTTTTGAGGAGTCCTTGGAGCAGAAAATGTATGATTTATGCCTTTCTCCACACAAAATCCCTCAACAGCTGCATTCTTGAATTCAGTTCCATTATCTGTTCTCAACATTCTAACCACTGACCCTGATTCTGTTTCCACCTTCTTGATATGGTCAATAATTTGTTGAGATACTTCTGATTTAGCATGCTGAAACTTTACCCAAGTGTATCTGGTGTAGTCATCCACTATGACCATTGCAAATCTTTTCTTTGACACTGACATAATGTTGACAGGGCCAAAGAGATCCATATGTAACAATTGAATTGGATCTTTGATCATGGTGGCTTCCTTGCTGACACAGGATGACTTCCTTTGCTTCCCTTGTTGACATGCTGAACATAATCCTTCTTGGATAAACTCCATTTGGGGTAGTTCAGTTACCAACTCTCTCTTCACTAGATCATTAATTGACTTGAAGTTCAGGTGAGAGAGCTTCTTGTGCCATAGCCTGCTTTCATCAGGGGATGCCTTGCTGTAGAAACATGATTCTCCATTTACTGAATTAAAATCAGCAACATAGAGATCTCCTTTTCTTATCCCTGACAAAACCAGCTTCCCATCACTTTCATTTGAGATTAGGCACTGATCTCCTTTGAAGGAAGTGATGAATTCTTTGTCACTTAGTTGACTTATGCTTAGCAAATTATGCTTGAGCCCATCAACCAGTGCTACATTTTCAAATGAGACATTCCCATTTGCTGCTTTGCCATAACCAAGAGTTAGTCCTTTGCTGTTATCACCAAATGAAATTACTGGACCAGCCTTTTTTTGAAATTCTGTGAGCAGGGCTTTGTTTCCTGTCATATGCCTTGAGCAGCCACTATCTAGAAACCAGATTTGACTGCTTTTGTTCTTTCCCTGCACACAATAAAACATTTAAATTGTTTTTGGTACCCAATTTGTTTTGGGTCCTCTTGGTTTAGTCACAGTAATAGGTAATGCAACTTTTTCTTTATCAGTGATTTTTGGTTTTGGCAAATTTAAAACTTTCTCCTTGTTAGGAGCTTCAAAATATGCTTTTGATTTCTCAACAGTTATCTTACCTTTTTCCTTGGAGGAACAGGTTTTAATAGTTGGTAAATAATTAGCATACAAAATTGTGCCAGTCAAAATTTGTGGTTTTACTTTGCATTGAAAAGACAAATGATTACAGCTACCACAATTCTAGCACACTTTTCTAGGGGCTTCATGAATAGAAAAATAATTTTTAGTTTTATTAACACCTAGCTTACCATTTCTATTCTTCCTGCTTTCCCCTGACAGGCTTTTTTCCCTTGACGGGCTGCAATGGCCTGAATCACTCTTTCCCCCTGACGACTGTGTATCCACTGATGCACAGTCTAGTTTTTCCATTACTGGAGGATTGAGTGTTTTGGCAAGGATACTTTTCTTGCCTCTCCCACCACTAGTGGAAGCTTCATTCACTGGGAAGACATTCCCAGATTCTAGCTTTGCTGCTGCCTTAACAAACTTGATAGTTTGAGATGGCCTTTTTCCAGAGCTAGCTGCCATCTCAACCTCAATGGGAGGTTGCTGCACATGAGTCTCTTCATAGCCCAAACCAGATTTTGGATCAGATTTCTGACTTTTCAAATGATCCTCCAGTTTTCTGCTAGACTCATTCCATCTCTTAATGACTTCCCTTTCTTGACTAAGAAGATTTGAGGTCCATTCCTCCCTTTTGATAGCACAGTCAAGAAGATTTTTAGTCCTTGAGAGTTCTTTTTCAAGACTCTTAAGTCTGGAGTTCTCTGATTCTAAAAGAGTGTTTCTGGCAGATAACTATTCATTTATTTTCTGCACTCTTTCAGTTTCAGCTACAACACTCCTCAGGGTGTCATAGAGATCCTTTATCTCACAGGCCATTTCCTTAACAGTTTTAACACAATCATTTTTAGACATGTTAGAGGAAATTTTGAGGCTTACCTGTGAGCTGCCACTGTCAGTGGATGAGGCCATCAGGGCTAGGTTGACATACTCTTCATTTTCTTCTTCATCAGAGTCAGCCCAGTCCTTTCCCTCTGTAATGTATGCCTTTCAGGAATACTGACTCCATTAACGACTTCTATAGGAATGAGCTTCTTGGGAACGTGAGGTCCTTCTTCTAGAATCTCCAAATATTCATCATCAATAACTCTTAGATGAACTATCATTCTTTGTCTTCAGAAGAAGTATTTGCCCCTTTCCAACATGGGGACTTTACTGTTTCCAGCTTTATTGGCCATAGATAGTGATCGTATTTAGCAAGTGAAATCTGCTAAGAGGCTCTGATACCAATTGTTAGTGCAATATTAGCACAAGTGTTTGTAGAAAGGGGGGGGGGGGATGAATACAAACACCTGAAACTTTTCGCACTTAAAAACTTATAAGGCTTACTAAAAACAAGTTGTAACAAATAGAAAAACTATATGAAATGAACACGTAGATTCAAGTTAAAATAGTTATATTATAACTCGAGGTTTTTCTGGAAATCTGTATAATCACAAATGTGATTTACAGCTACAAATTCTGTGAATAAAGTTCACAGCTTCTCACACTCACTAGCTTATAATATTCTTTGAAATATCTCTCTCAAGATCTATTGTAAAGCTTCTCTCCAGTGTTTTTGTGCTTCAGTGCTTGTTTGATCTGTTGGATAGATTCAATCATTCGTTTTTTTGTAATGAGAGCTCCGTTGCTTATATATACATCAGTGGGATGAAATCACGTTCTTGAGACGTGCTTCTCTTCTCAACTTAGCCGCTAGTATGTCACATCTAAACTTTATGTGTCAGACTGCTACGTGCTTTGTTGCTACTTTTCTTCCCCTGATCTGTGTGCATTTAATGCTTGAGAGTTCTCATTGGACCATGAACAAACTTCAAGAAATATCTTTCCAGTTAATATTTCTTGCTTCTGTAACACGTTACGTTGATTTCCGTGTAAGAACTGATGACGGGTGTATGCTGTCACAACGATCCACTGACTGCCAGCCCTGACGGACTTTGATCAGTGCTTCTGGATCCCCTGATGCTTATTGACTGGATCAGGGTTTCGACCTTCACTTGAGTTAAACTTAGTGCTTCTTAACCTTGATGGTTATAGATGACGACATACACTGATGGCTTCCACTGATGTCATGTTGGTCATTCTCCCTGACAGGTTACCCTGATGGGTTTGCCTGACACTGATATGTCTTGAAGTGTTTCACTGACGGATTGGTCTGCCCTTGTCATACCCTACAGGTTCCCCCTGATGGGTTCCCCTGATAGGTTCCCCCTGATGGGTTCCCCTGATGGGTTTCCCTGACGGGTTTCCCCCCTGATGGGTTCCCTTGATGGGTTCCCCTGATGGGTTCCCCCTGATGGGTTCCCCTGATGGGTTTCCCCTGATGGGACTTAATCAACGTAACTTTGATTTAGAATTTCTGATGTGCGGAATACTTCGTTTGTTTACAAGTAGCATCAGACATTCTTCTTCACTTTGTCAAGTCCTTTGAATGTTCCTGTTTTCTGACTTGTCTTGTGAAGTTATTAACTATCCACTGATGAATAAATTTATCATCAGTGGATGCAAAACTTGTGCTGATCTTAAGGTTTATAAAATACCTCAAGTATTTACAGTTGCACAATTTATTACATAATCATCATCATCATCATTTATCTCTAACAT
>CM025787.1:22529180-22634728 GCA_014636745.2 Centella asiatica
GAATTGTGGTAATTGTAATCATTTATCTTTTCAATGCAAAGAAAAACCACAAATTTTGACTGGCACAATTTTGTATGCTGAAGATTTACCATCTGTTAAAGCCTGCTCCTCCAATGATAAAGGCAAGATAACTGTTGAGAAATTAAAAGCATATATTGAAGCTCCTAAAAAGGAGAAAGTTTTAAATTTGCCAAAACCAAAAGTCTCCAATAAAGTTAGAGCTGTTTTACCTATTACTGTGACTAAACCAAAAGGACCCAAAGTCAATTGGGTACCAAAAACAATTTAAATGTTTTCTTGTGTGCAGGGAAAGGTCAAAAGCAGTCAAATCTGGTTTCTAGACAGTGGCTGCTCAAGGCACATGACAGGAAACAAAACCCTGCTCACAAAATTCCAAAAAAAGAATGGTCCAGTAATTTCTTTTGGTGATAATAGCAAAGGACTAACTCTTGGTTATGACAAAGCAGCAAATGGGAATGTCTGATTTGAAAATGTAGCACTAGTTGATGGGCTCAAGCACAATTTGCTAAGCATAAGTCAACTTTGTAACAAAGGATTCATCACTTCCTTCAAAGGAGATCAGTGTCTAATCTCAAATGAAAGTGATGGGAAGCTGGTTTTGTCAAGGACAAGAAAAGGAGATCTCTATGTTGCTGATTTTAATTCAGTAAATGGAGAATCATGTTTTTACAGCAAGGCAACCCCTGATGAAAGCAGACTATGGCACAAGAAGCTTTCTCACCTGAACTTTAAGTCAATCAATGATCTGGTGAAGAGAGAGTTGTTAACTGGACTTCCCCAAATGGAGTATATCCAAGAAAGATTATGTTCATCATGTCAACAAGGGAAGCAAAGGAAAACATACTTTGTCAGCAAAGAAGCCACAATGATCAAAGATCCAATTCAATTGTTACATATGGATCTCTTTGGCCCTGTCAACATTATGTCAGTGTCAAAGAAAAGATTTGCAATGGTCATTGTGGATGACTACACCAGATACACTTGGGTAAAGTTTCAGCATTCTAAATCAGAAGTTCCTCAACAAATCATTGACCATATCAAGAAGGTGGAAACAGAATCAGGGTCAGTGGTTAGAATGTTGAGAACAGACAATGGAACTGAGTTCAAGAATGCAGCTGTTGAGGGATTTTGTGTGGAGAAAGGCATAAATCATACATTTTCTACTCCAAGGACTCCTCAACAGAATGGTGTAGTAAAAAGGAAGAATAGAACCCTGATAGAAGCTGCTAGATCAATGCTAGCAGAGGCAAAGATTCCCACCTATTTTTGGGCTGAAGCAATTTCCACTGCTTGCTTTACTCAGAATAGATCTCTAATCAACAAGGCTCACAACAAGACACCATATGAGCTAATGACAGGGAGAAAGCCAAGCATCATGTTCCTCCATGTCTTTGGGTGCAAATGTTTTATTCTGAGGAATTTTGGTGAGAACTTAGGAAAATTTGATCCAAAAGCTGATGAAGCAATTTTCCTAGGTTATTCTCTGTCATCCAAGGCCTACAGGGTTTACAACAAAAGACTTCAAGTGGTGATGGTGTCTATAAATGTAGCTTTTGATGATCAAGAGATTTCTGGACTTGAAGACCCAGGTTTTCATGAAGAACTCAGGTTTGAAAATGAAGATGAAAATGATTATCAAGAGAATGAAGCTGATGAGTGCAGACAAATGGAGAATTTATCCATTCCTGATGTCAATCCAAACAATGTAGAACCCCCTTCAGCAGATAGAGTCAATTTCCTGGACAACAAATCAGGGGATACTCCATCAAGGGATCATTCATCAGGACATGCACCATCAGGGGATATCTTGAACATTGAATTATCCACTAATTCAGGGGAGAGTTTTCAGAAGCTGGGAGCACAGGCTTAGGGGGAGGAGATGATAGTCAAGCAACCTCATCAAGACACATTTCTAATCCTAAATAGGCCAAAAGTCACTCAACAGATCTGATTATTGGTGACCCAACCAAGAGAGTGCAAACAGGAAAGCAACATCTAATGAATGCCTATATGCTTGTTTTCTTTCTCAAATTGAGCCAAAGAAGTTTGAAGAAGTTGTTCAAGATGCAGACTGGATCCTGGCTATGCAGGAAGAGCTAAATCAATTTGAAAGAAATCAAGTATGGAAGCTTGTACCTAAACCCTAAGAAAGAATCATAATAGGTACTAAGTGGGTATTCAAAAACAAGATGGATGAAGCTGGCATTGTTGTAAGAAACAAAGCAAGACTGGTTGCAAAAGGATATCTTCAAGAAGAAGAGATTGACTTTGATGAGACTTTTGCACCAGTAGCCAGACTTGAGGCTATAAGAATTTTCTTAGCCTATGCAGCACATTCAAATTTTAAAGTATATCAAATGGATGTGAAAAGTGCTTTTCTAAATGGGAAATTCGAACAGGAGGTGTATGTCCAACAACCTCTAGGATTTGAATGCTCAAAATTTCCAAATCATGTCTACAAACTGGAAAAGGCACTTTATGGACTGAAGCAAGCACCTAGAGCTTGGTATGATACACTGTCAAAGTTTCTGGTGGAAAACAAATTTTCAAGAGGTATAATTGACAAAACCTTGTTCTTCAGACAACACCAAGGTCATTTGATTTTGGTTCAAATTTATGTTGATGATATTATTTTTGGATCCACTGACACAAGACTGTGTGAAAAGTTCTCCAAACTCATGCAAAGCAAATATGAAATGAGCTTGATGGGTGAGTTATCTTACTTCTTGGGATTGCAAGTTAAACAAGTCTCTGATGGAATCTACATCCATCAGACAAAATATGCCAAAGAACTTATCAAGAAATTTGATATGGAGGACTCAAAAGTAGCAAAGACGCCTATGGCCACTGCAACCAAGATTGACCCTGATAAGAATGGAAAGAAAGTTGATTTGAAGACTTACAGGGGAATGATTGGATCATTGCTATATCTGACAGCAAGCAGGCCAGACATAATGTTTGCAGCATGTCTTTGTGCAAGATATCAAGCTGACCCAAAGGAATCTCATCTAATTGCAGTGAAAAGGATCTTGAGATGTATCAAGGGCACTACAGAGTTGGGACTTTGGTATCCAAAGGAGTCTGGATTTAAATTAATAGGATATTCTGATGCTGACTTTGGAGGATGTAGGATTGACAGAAAGAGTACAACGGGAAGCTGTCAATTCCTAGGAAGAAGGCTTATATCTTGGTTCAGCAAAAAGCAGCACTCAATCTACTGCTGAAGCTGAATATATTGCAGCTGGAAGTTGTTGTGCACAAATTCTATGGATGAAAAATCAGCTAATGGATTATGGTCTGAGCTATTCCAAGATTCCAATAAGGTGTGATAACACTAGTGCCATTGCCATTGCTGAAAATCCAGTGCAACATTCCAGAACTAAGCATATAGAAATCAGATATCATTTTATCAGGGAACATGTTATGAATGGGAATATTGAACTACAGTTTGTACCTTCAAATCAGCAGCTGGCAGACATATTCACCAAAGCTCTTGATGAAGCCACATTTTCAAATCTTGTGGGAGAGTTGGGAATGGTGAATTATGCGTCAGGGTCAGAGTCAAACTCCTAAGATTTGGTATTTCTAACTCATTTCATAAATTTTTGATAAAATCAATTGATATGTGGTTATATATGTTCAAATTGTAAATATGTATATACTTGTATATTCTGCATTTTGTTGTTTTGTTTTTGTTTTTACTGATGCATCAGGGTCAGGGTGTCCGGCGTGCTCGTCAGGGTCAGGGTGTCCGGCTCGCTCATCAGGGTCAAGGTGTTCGACTCGTTCATCAGGGTTAGGGTATCCGACCTGTGCGTCAGGATCAGGGTGTCCGTCCTATGCATCAGGGTGAGGGTATGTACATATAATAAATTATCAGGGTAAGTTTAAATTTTTTTTACTGCATCGGGATTCACAGTCAGTTAAGTGATGACAATTCATCATTAAGTTCTTCTCTCACTGATGACGTGTCATCACAGAAACTGAACTGACTCCCTGATGGCGTGTTTTCAAGAGAAGTTTTCAAACGCCAATAGGCGGGTATTAATACTCTATCTCTCCTACTTTTTAAAACTCCTCAAAACTTTTAATCTTTTTCTGATATTTGCTCGAGTTTTCTTCTTCTTCTCTCTCGTTTTTATAGAAACCCTAGAACTTCAAATCTTCAAAGCATCCATGGCACGCCAACAGATTTCGAGGAACTTGACAGTCCCACCCACGAACTATGTGGGTTTCTCTGACATTAATGAGGTAAATGAATGCTTTAAACCAATAATGAACTATCTACTCAACTCAGAGTATAGTAAAGCCATCTTTACCGATGAAGAAATGTCGGGGGAAGCACTGTCTCAACTATGGACGAGTGCCAAGTTCATGTACTCCACCACTAGGCCCGATGCGGTCAAGGGAATCTCATTCAAAGTTTCCTCTGAGATAGGGAAAATAACCCCTTCCAGACTTAACTCTGCTTTGGGGCTACCTACTCAAGATCTGGTGGACGCACCCAGTGATGCAGACCTACTGGATTTCTTGAGGGAATTGGGCTATAACGCTGCTCCCAACGCAGTGTTAAAGTTCAAAGATCTCAAAAGGGTGAATGTTAAGCGGGAGATCTCTTACCTATTTGATACAATCACCAAGGCATTCTCAGGTAAGTGTTCTAACTTTGAGGTTATTACATCTTTACCTTTGAAAATAGCATACACAATAATTAAAAATGTAAATATAAATATAGGTAAAATAATTTTTGATGACCTTGTAAATAAATTAGGTAATTTTAATAATAGGAAAACTGAAGTATATTATGCAAGATTTTTGTTTATGATTATTAAAGACCAAATTACTAATTTTTCTTTTGAGAATGATATACCTGTGCAGACATACAAGCAAACAAAGAAATTGTTTGCAGAAATAATAAATAAATCATATACAGCCGAACCATTTTCACTTCCGCAGCATATGGTACAGGTAGTAAACTCTTCACCTTTAACTTCTCGAACCGTACATTCTTCACCTTCATCTACTACGGCAGAGAAAACAACCACCTCTCTGCCTACCCAAGTAGAACAAGCAATTTCCACCCAACTACTCTCAATAACCCAATCAATAGTCTCCTAAAAGACTATTGGGATTAAAAGAAAACCTAGTGAAGTTACCACATCAACTGAGGGGGAGCAAGGAGAGAGAGTGATTGGCTATAGGCGTAAGAAGAAGAAAGGAGCCACGAGTGTTACCCAACAGCCTGACCAAGCAGTATCCTCTCAAAAGGATACTGTTTTTGATAAGGAATTAAACATATTTCTAACTAATTCCTCTTAAAAGGAATTAGTTATTGAAAATAGTCCCCAACCAGAGACACAGTTGAGTGAGGCACATACACTGACCATCGACACTGATGAACCTACCATCAGGGTCTCTGAGAGCCACTTGCAGATATCTAACACAGTGAGTGCACACACCACTCAAGATGTTGTAGTTCAGAAGCTTCTCAATAAGATCAACATGAGTCATAAGCATTCTTCTACAGCATCTTTTGATGAATCACCTCTTCGTTCAGTGATTCAGCCAACACTCCCATCTACACCACTTCCTTCTTTCTCTGTTCCTCAAATTTCTTCAGATATAATGACACAAACATTAAGTGTCATACAATCAGATTCTCCACATTCTCAATTCGTGGAGGAGCCAACATTCTTTGACACAGTGTTTGGTAGTCAACACTCTCAAATGGTTGACTCATTTTTACTTGATACAAACACTGATGATCAAACAGGGGACATAGACTCCACTGTACATACTACAGCTATAACTCTTTATGTACCCCCAATTGTATATACTTCCTCTATAGAAACATACACTTCTCCAATTATACATACACACTTTACTTCTTCTCCTACTCCTATCACAACTGTCAAACCAGAATCTGTACATACATCACTTGAACTGGTCACAGTTGATGATTTCCAAGCCCATAGGAGCCCCTCTAGGACAATTTTGAGTGAGACTGAGAAAATACTTAGTGCAGAGAGGCAAAGTCAAACCCTTGAGAGGACTTTGGCAAAAGGAGAGCAAGAGAGTACTGTCTTAGTAGGCAAAGAAAAAGGAGAGAATATGAGTGATGCCTTAGACGGCAAAGTAAAAGGAGAGAATGAGGGAGATAAGGATGAGATCCTTGTAAATAAAGAACAGAGAGAAAACACAGTTACTGTATATACTACTTCTACCTCTGAAAGTGATGAAAATGATGCTCCACAAGATGATTTTTCCCAGTTCATCGGAGTTGATTTGTACTTTTAGCAGAATCAAATGTCGGACACTGTACAGTTATTAAAGCAAGAGTTAGCTAGGACCACTGATCCAATCTTGATCAAAGTGTTAAAGTCACAGATCATGATTGGTAAGTCAATAGATATAGAAAATAAAAAATTGTATACACATTTTTCTTCAAAGATACAAAATGTACAGCAAGTTGTCGACTCTCTGGTCACCAGCCAGACCCTCCTCAGAATGAAGAAACAAGTTGACACTGTAGACAAGCTTGTTGATCTCACTTCCCAACTGACCAGCATGGAAACTCTGGAATATTCCATGGCTGGCACTTTGCAACAAGCTCTTCAAGTCACATCCCGACTCTCAACTCCCACTCATAATGCTGTCAAAAAGGGGGAGAAATCAACCAAGCAGTCGTCAGGGGATGTTGCCGAGAATTCAAGTCAACCACCAGGGGATGTGACTGCTCCTGTTCCTGCTCCAAAATCCAAGGATAAAGGCAAAGGTATCCTGATTAAGGAACCAAATAAGAAATCCAACACTCAATCAGGGCCTAAGCTACTTGGAGATGCCATGAAGACAGCCCACTTTCCAACACCCGTTGAAGCTGTAATTGATGTGAAAGTGGAACTGGTCTACCCTCAAGATAAAAAGCTAGTGGAAGCTGATGCACTATTTGCACAGCAACATCAAGAAGATGAAGAGAGGGAAATGGCAAAGGAACAGGAGGAAGCAAAGAAGAAGAAAAGTGTCAGGCCCAGGACCTCTAAGAATCCTCAGCAAAGAAGATCTCAGAACCCTAAAGGTGCATCAGGGGATAAAAATCAAGACAAATCTGAAGACCCTGATGCCACCAAATCCAAGTCATTTGAAGCCAAGGTTCAAGCACCTTCTCCTATTACCACAGCATTTGGTCCACCCACTCTAGCTAAATCCCTCAGAGAAGAAAGGCGCAAAAACCTGTCATTTATGTTCTCCATAAAAAGCATAGATATCAGGTTCAACAATAGAATGGATCAGCTGATAACAGTGCAACTTAAAAGTGGGTCGCAATTCAATGTCACAATTGACTGGTTTAGGAGATTGGATGCTGAATAGCTGGGATTAGTTCTGAATTTAATTTCAAAATCGTCGGTGGCTAACAAAGACTTGAGGGGACTGATTGATAAGCTGAGGAGAGCCATCAACGATGATAGGAGTCTGCCCACAGCCTTGGAAAGACCTTTGAAGCTGTTTTACAAATCCACTGATGGGCAGGAGAAAAACATTAAAATCAAAGACGTTGATGGTCTCGACCTGGAGGAAGCGATGCATGTTCTAAGCCAAATAGCTTATCACAAAAATAAACATGTCATCTAGTTCAGATTCCTGCTGACTCAGAAAGTATTGAAGGAGATTGAAGAAACCAAAGCTGATGATGGGAACACTGCAGTAAGGAATGTCCCACCAGTGAAGGGATTTAAAGAATATCCAAAAATGATCACTAGCCCCATGGGTGTTCAATTCAAAAATAAAAAGGGGGAGATCATTACCTTCTACTGGTCACAACTTGCTGCAGCCAATGTTCAAGAAATAAAATCTGTCTTGAAGCTTTGGAATCCAGCAGCAATGTCAACATTGTCAACTTCAGAAAACTTCTTCAAAAGGAGCTGGAGCAACTGGAAGCAGGTGGAAAAGACAACAGACTAAGGACTCCTGATCAAAACCCAGATCAAAGAAGACAAGGCTTTGGAAGTGACTATCAACCGATTGAATCAAGTCATCCATTGCCCTTTGTCTCAGCAAAAACGAAAAGGGATCCTGATGTCTAATACAACATTCTTTTTGTAATAGTTATAGGAAAATACTTGTACAGAAATTCTTTTATTAATTCATTCAAAATTCTTTCATGTATTTAGTATTGGTTTTGACATCATCATTAGTGCATCTAAGGAATTATGGTTATCAAACTGATAAACATAAATAGGGCGAGATTGTTAGAGATAAATGATGATGATGATGATTATGTAATAAATTGTGCAACTGTAAATACTTGAGGTATTTTATAAACCTTAAGATCAGCACATGTTTGGCATCCACTGATTATAATCTTATTAATCAGTGGATGGTCAATCTCTTCACAAGACAAGTTAGAAAACAGAAACATTCAAAGGACTTGACAAAGTGAAGAAGAATGTCTGATGTTACTTGTAAACAGTCAAAGTATTCCACACATCAGAAATTCTAAACAAAGTTACGTTGATTAAGTCCCATCAGGGGGAACCCATCAGGGGGAACCCATCAGGGGAACCCATCAGGGGAACCCATCAGGGAAACCTGTCAGGGTATGACGAAGGCAGACCAACCCGTCAGGGAAACACTTTAGGACATGTCAGTGTCAGGCCAACCCGTCAGGGGGAATGGCCAACATGGCACCAGTGGAAGCCATCAGTGTGTACTATCAGTCATAACCATCAGGATCAAGAAGCACTGAGTGAAACTCAAGTGAAAGTTGAAGCCCTGATCCAGTCAACAAGCATCAGGGGATTCAGAAGCACTGATCAAAGTCCATCAGGGCTGGTAGTCAGTGGATTGTTATGACAGCATGCACCCGTCATCAGTACTTACACGAAAATCAACGTAACGTGTTACAGAAGCAAAAAATATCAACTGGAAAGATATTTCTTGAAGTTTGTTTTTGATCCAATGAGAACTCTCTTGCATTAAATGCACACAGATCAGGGGAAGAAAAAGTAGCAACAAAGCATGCAGTAGTCTGACACATAGAGCTACGATGTGACATTCTTGCGACTAAGTTGAGAGAAGCAGCACGTCTCAAGCACGTGATTTCAACCACTGATTCGACATATAAGCAAAAGAGTTCTCATTACAAAAATAACAAAGAGATTGAATCTATCCAATAGATCAAACAAACATAGAAGCACACAACCCTAGGAAGCTCTGTAATATATTTCTTGAGAGATTTATTTTTCAGAGAAAAGTTTTCGTAGCTAGTGAGTGTGAGAAGCTGTGAATTTTATTTACAGAATTTGTAGCTGTAAATCACATTTGTGATTATACAGATTTCCAGAAAAACCCCAAGTTTTAATATAACTATTTTAACTTGAATCTGTGTGTTCATATTACATAGTTTTTCTGATCTGTGCAGCTGTTTCCGGTAACTCCTTTTAAAAGATAAAAAGAGCTAAAAGTTTGAAGTGTTTGTATTCACCCCCCCCCCCCCCTTCTACAAACACTTGAGCCTATTTTGCATCAACAGAGGATCTATATTGATTTTACGGATCTCAATGATGCGTGCCCAAAGGATTATTATCCACTTCCAAGGATCGATTTCTTAATAGATGCTACAATAGGACACAAGCTCCTGAGCTTTATGGATGCATTCAATGGATACAATCAGATACGTATGGACCCAGATGATGTCCTGAAGGTATCTTTCGTCATGGACCAAGGACTATATTGCTATATTGTAATGCCTTTTGGCCTAAAGAATGTTGGTATGACCTATCAGAGTTTGATCAACAAGATCTTTAAGTCCCTCATAGGGAAGAACATGGAAGTCTATGTAGATGACATGTTAGTTAAAAGTCTAAAGTAGGATGATCATGTGGCAGACTTGGCCATGTCCTTTGGCATCCTTAAAAAATATAATATGAAGTTGAATCCCTCCAAATGTGCCTTTGGTGTGGCTTCCAGTAAGTTCTTAGGATTGATAGTCTCACAGAGGGGAATAGAGGCCAATCCAGACAAGATCAAAGCAGTCTTGGACATGAGTCCCTCGAAGACTATAAAAGACGTCCAAAGGCTAACAGGAAGGATAGTTGTGTTAGGGAGATTCATGTCGCGGTCAGGAGATAGGTGTTATCCTTAATGCCCTTAAAAAAGCTAAGGACTTCCAGTAGACACTGGATTGCCAAGAGTCATTCGAAAAACTCAAGGTGTACCTAACCTCCCCTCCACTTTTAACAAAACCAGAAGAAGGGGAGGTTTTGTACGTATATCTGGTTGTCTCAGAGGCGGCGGTTAGCATAGTGTTAATCAATGAAAGGGAAGCTGGTCAAAAACCTGTATACTACGTAAGTATAGGTCTTACATGGGGCCGAAACCAGGTATCAAAAGGTGCAAAAATTTGTGTTGGCCTTGGTAACAGCTACCCATAAATTGAAACCTTATTTTCAATCTCATTCAATAATTGTGCTCACGGACCAACCCTTGAGAAAAATAATGCATGGTCCTCGAGCAAGTGGCAGGATGATTAATTGGGTTGTGGAACTGAGAGAGTTCGACATTACCTACAAGCCACGTCCGACCATTAAACCCCAGCCTATAACAAATTTCATTGTTGAATGCACCTTCCCAATTGAGAAGGAGGAGGATGTTGAGAGAGGAGAAAATTAGTGGGTAGAAGAATGGGCGTTGTATGTAGATGGAGTGTCTAATACAAAGGGCAGTGGTACAGGGTTAATCCTCATTAGCCCTGAAGGTTTTGAAGTAAATATGCCCTCTCTTTTAAGTTTCGTGCTACAAATAATGAGGTCAAATAGAAGCGTTAATGGCCGGACTGAACTTGGCAAAGGCTTTGGGGGTATAAAGTATACAAGTATATATTGATTCTCAATTAGTGGTCAAACACGTGAAAGGAGAGTATGAAGCCAAAGATATGAAGATGGCCAAATATTTGACCTTAGTAAGAGTCATGATAACCACTTTCGGAAAATGTGGTATCCAGCATGTCCTGAGAGAACAGAATGAAAGGGCGGATGCCCTATCATAAATGCAAGGTTGGTTACACCAATCGAGCAGAAGATTTGTTGGATGACCCTTATTCTTCAATATCTTAAAGAATGTATCTTGCCAGAAAGCCCCATTGAGGCGAGAAAAGTTCATATAAGGTCAACTCGATATACTTTGATTAACAATATGTTGTACAAATGGTCCTTTGTGCTACCATATATTAGGTGTCTCACACCACAAAAAGCTTTGTCGGCTTTTCAAGAAGTTCACTTTGGGGTATGTGGACAACATTTGGGTGAAAGAGCTTTAGCCTATAAAATAATGAGACAGGGCTACTATTGGCCAGGAATGCAATAAGAGACAGTTGATTTTGTAAAAAGATGCGATAAGTGTTAGAAATTCGCATCGGTAGTTAGGCAACCCACGGAGCTCCTCTATTCAATCGGTGCTCCCGTTCCCTTCGCAATGTGGGGAATTGACTTCATCGGACCACTCTCCATTGGGATAGGTCAGTGGAAGTACTTAATTGTGGCCATAGACTACTTTTCAAAGTGGGTTGAGGTTGAGGCCCTAGCCACACAAACTACACAAAAGCCAGAGAAATTTTTTTGGGAGTCGATTGTATGCCGATTTGGCCTACCACAAGTCATTATCACAAATAGTGGAACGCAATTCAAAGAAAAATGGTTCAAGGCCTTATGTCAAAACCTCAACATTGATCAGAGGTTTACTTCAGTTGGGCACCCGCAAGCAAATGGTCAAATGGAGGTAACAAATCGAATCATTGTTGATGGAATAAAGAGGAGGCTTGAGGAAGCCAAAGGAGCTTGGGTGGAAGAATACATACTGTCTTATGGGATTATTTTCTTGCAAGGTCGCAATAGGGGAGACACCGTTTAACCTTGTGTATGGTACAGAAGCAGTCATCCCCTTGGAGGCGGCATTACCTTCAATAAGGATTGTATGTTTCAATGTGCAAGAAAATGGGGAAGGTTTGCAGGCAGGATTGGACCTAGTGGAGCATGTCAGAGATAAGGCTCAGCAAAAGATTGAGGAGCATAAGAAAGTGGTAGCCAAATTCTACAACCTAAGGGTGAAAGGAAGAGCCTTCGGGCAAGATGACCTAGTGCTCCGAAGAATGGAAGTATCAAATCTAAGAGCTGCTGCTAGCATGTAAGGTTTTAGAACATTTGATGATGATTGTCTTTAGATTACTTAGAATACAAATGTATAGAAAGTGTTAATTAGTAACACTGAAGTTTTGTAGCTAGTAGTTATCTCTTTGTTTGTAATTCATTCATTGTTTGTAATTCATTCATTCTTTGTAAAGAGATATAATTATTTCTTATTTATAAGTAACTGCTAGAATGGTGTATCGAAGCTTCAGAAAGTCGAAGTGTGTATTTGATTCGTTGGAGTTTACAAAAAGGCTTGTCAAAGACTAAGGATTTTTTTATTTATCAGAGACTAGTTTTGCCTGTCGGAGACTAAGCCTTACGTCATCAGAGACTAAGTCTAAAAGAGTCAGAGACTAAAGCTGGCGTCATGGGAGACTAAGCCTTAAAGCATCAGAGACTAAATAACTCTATCGGAGACTACACAATTTGACGTCATCAGGCACTAAAAGCACCAGAGATTAGTAATAACGTCACCAGAGACTAAAGATGAAGCATCAGGGACTAATCGTGATTTATTTCCTGAAAGATACAGAGTTCGAATTAAAAAGGAATGTCTTCCACGTAAAGCAAGATATTATTGAAGACGTAGCTAGTAAGGAAACTAACCAGAAATCTGTTCCTATCAAAAAGGAAAGATTGTGTTTGATTTGAATAAAGAAGCTGAATTTTATTCAGAATAAAAACTGAGTTAATAGTAATTCAGTTGTTAGAGAAGTTGTAATTAGGTTTACAGAGAATTGTAATTTGAAGCTGTATAGGTTTTTCATAGTTTTGTATCTTTTCCTATACAGAATAGAAAAGAAGCTGATGATCATATTTATTATGATTGTTAGAATTTGTAATCAGTTGTGAAATCAATATAGCAATTGTTTATAAATTGATTTGAGTTTTTGTTCTTTATATTCCGCAAAAAAGTTTAATTTCTTAAAGAACAAGAAATTCGAAAAGTATTCAGAGAACTTGTATTCAATCCCCCCTTCTACAAGTTCTCGGCATCTCACTGAGAAAACAATTGGTATCAGAGCCTGTAATTGAATTTATTCAATTAATACGTTCCAAGAGATGGCAAATGATGAAGAAAGCAGCTCTAGCATAATGGCGTATGCGGGAAATCGTGATGGTGGTACTAGAATCCCTATTCTTAAACGAGAAGAATATCCAATGTGGAAGCAAAAGATGTACATGCACTTGAGAGCAACAGATCCAGATTATATTGATAGGATTGAGAAAGGTCCCTATCTACCCAGGAAATTTATTCCTGCTAAAATTGTCGATGGATCTGTTGTTGCAGAACACTTTGAACTTGCTCCAGAATGTGATTATACAAACGAAGACAAGTTGCAAGTGTTAAAGGATGCTAAGGTGATGAACATACTTTATAATGGAATTGATAAAAATATGTTCACAAGCATCATAAATTGCACTACATCGAAGCAAATCTGGGACACCATCAAAGTCCTGTGTGAAGGAACTGACCAAGTCCGAAAGAACAAAAGGTCATTGTTGACACAACAATACGAGTTCTTTCAAGCAAAGCCTGGTGAACCAATAACATCAGTTTATGATAGGTTCAACACTTTGCTCAATGATTTGAAAATACTTGGAAAGTCCTATGACAATGAGGATGTCAATACCAAGTTCATGAGATCTCTCCCTCCAAGTTGGGATCCAAAAACAATAGTCATAAGAGAGGCTCATGACTTGGACATACTCACACTAGACAGGCTCTATGGGAATTTAAAGACTTATGAACTCGAAGTAGAACAACGACAACGCATACATGGCAGGGACAAAGGAGCTGCGTTGATGGTTGAGACAAACAAGTCTCAAGAGAAGCTTGATGAAGAATCTTCCAGTGCTAGCTCGACTGATCAGGAAGATGAACTGGATTCTGATGATGACATGGAGGAATTTATGGCATTCATGGTCAAACAGTTCAAGAAATTTAGGGCCAGCAAGAAAGGAAGAAAATCATCAAGGAAGCCTAACCCTAAACGTGAAGGTCAAAAAGTCACCTTCGACTTAAAGAAAATAAGATGTTACAATTGTGACGGGTTAGGGCACTTTGCCAATAAGTGCAGGAAGCCTAGATCTAGTGATAGATCTAAGGATGAAAAATCAAGGAAAGACTTTGCTGACAAGAAAGCTAAATCAAAGAGCAAAGCCTTGATTACAGAGGGTAAAGATTAGATTGACAGCGACTCTGATGAAGAAGTTGTCAACTTTGCTCTAATGGCTCGAAGTGACGAGTCGAGTGATTCTACAAAGGTATGTGATGCAACTCAGAATTTCAATGTGCTTAATTTACTTGATACATCTAGCATTGAAAGCATACAAAAAGATATGTCTGATTTGCATGTTAGTTTTAGATCTTTAACTATTGAACATACCAATGTAAAAGAATCACGTCACATTCTCTTGAAAAGAAACGACTTTCTTGAAGAGAGATTGGCACAATTTAACACTATCAAGTCTGATTTAAACAAAGTTCATCATATGATTGATGCTTCGAAAAAGAGGGAATATTACTTAGTAGAGCAACTTGAAAAGGCTCAAGCTAAGATTAAACAATGGAATACTTCCTCTAAAAGGTTGATAGACTTGGTAGAGTGTCGAACAATAGGTCAAAAATATGGACTAAGTTATGATGAAAATCTAGACAAGAGTTCAGATTTAAATGATCTATACGAAGCTGCGAACTCCTCAACTAGTAAGCCAAATTTTATAAAAAGAATTAATTTTGTTTCTCCTGTTATTGAATCCAAATTCATTAACACTCAAGATCAACAAATCTCTGCAAAAACAGAAAATGATCAAAAGACAGTGAATGTTGTTGATAAGAGTGAAACAAAAAGATTAAATATTGGGTTCATGACAAAGACACAACTAAATAAAAAACTGGAAAATCTTCCAGACAAAAAGGCTGAAAAATTAGTGGAGTTAAGTAGAAATAAGAAAAATAGGAATGGAAAAATTGGCATTAATAAATATACAAATTATGCTAGAATGCCTGATGCTCCTAGAAAGACATGTTATGTATGTGGTAACCCCAACCACATAGATGTTAACTGTAGGAGTAAAAATAAAATTCCTATGACTGAGACTGCATCTTCAAAGAGAATAAAAGATAAATCACCTGTAAAAAGGTTAAATAATCTTTGCATTAATAATGAAAACTCTAAACTTGGCAGTCTCTCACAAGCGAGTAGCAAGACTAATGTTTGTACAATTAAAGTCAAAACTGCTAAAAGACAATCAACACAATCTGAGTCAAGTCTTGAGTCTACAACTAGTGAGAAAGGACCCAAGAAAGTCTGAGTTCCAAAAATCTCAAACTAGTTACTCTCTACTGTGCAGGGCAAAAAGAAGAATTCATGGTACTTGGACAGTGGCTGTTCAAGGCACATAACTGGAGATAAGTCCCTGCTAAAACAGTATGAAGAGAAAAGTGGCCCAAAAGTCACTTTTGGAGATGACAGCAAAGGCCTTACGAGGGGATATGGCAGTGTTGAACATGGAGATGTCATCTACACTGAAGTAGCACTAGTTGATGGCTTAAAGCACAATTTACCGAGTGTGAGTCAACTATGTGATAAGGGATTCAATGTCACCTTCAAAGAAGAAAAATGCTTGGTGTGTGACAAAGAATCTGATAATGTGATTTTGACAGGAAAAAGAAAAGGAAATTTGTATGTTGCAAATCTTATTTCTTTTACTAATCAAATCACATGTCTATATAGCAAAGCTTCAACTGATGAAAGTTGGCTTTGGCATAAGAAGCTTTCCCATTTGAATTTCAAGAACATCAACAAGCTTGTGAGGAAAGGATTGGTAGCTGGCATTCCACAGTTAGAATTTACACAAGATGGATTGTGTGATTCATGCCAGAAAGGGAAACAAAAGAATGTATCATTCAAGAGTAAACCAGCAACATCAATCACTGATCCATTACAGTTGTTACACATGGATTTATTTGGTCAAGTGAATGTGATGTCAATCTTAAGAAATAGATATCCTTTGGTTATTGTGGATGATCACACGAGGTATACTTGGGTAAAATACCTCCATACAAAAGGTGAAACTGCTCAGTTGATAATTGATCATATCAAAAAGATAGAAACTGAATCAGGAAAAACAGTAAGGGTGATAAGGAGTGATAGAGGAATAGAATTCAAGAATTCCCAAGTTATTGAATTCTGCACTGAAAAAGGAATAACACATCAATTCTCAGCTCCAAGAACCCCTCAACAAAATGGAGTTGTTGAGAGGAAACATAGAACCCTTATTGAAGCAGCAAGGACTATGTTACAAGAGGCTAAGCTTCCCACATATTTTTGGGAGGAAGCTATAAGCACTGTTTGCTTTACACATAATAGATCCTTGATAAACAAAGCATACAACAAAACACCTTATGAATTAATGACTAGGAGAAAACCAACTCTCAAGTTTTTACATGTGTTTGGTTGTAAATGCTTTGTACTGAAAGACTCATCAAAAACAATAGGAAAATTTGACAACAAGTCTGATGTGGCAATCTTCTTAGGTTATTCTTTGTCAAGTAAAGCATACAGAGTATATAATCTAAGAACAAAGGTCATTGTGGAATCAATTCAAGTTGTATTTGATGATAAAAAGATTCCAGGAATGATTGAACAAGGATTGCATGAACCTCTCAATTTTGAGAATGAATTGGATGCATGGGAATAATCATCAGGGACTACTGAAAAACCCCAAGATAGCAATGATCCCTACATAATTGAGGGGGAGTTAACTGTTGTGCATGAAGTACCAAGAACTAATACTCTATCAGAGACTAGAGTATTAGATGAAACTCAAGAGACTGGTGAAATTAGTATTCCATCGGAGACTAATGGTTCACCAGAGACTAGAGTCACTGATGCACAATCAGAGACTATATTGACACCAGAGACTATTGAGATAAACAGTTCAGGGGGAGCTAATAATGAGAAGTCAATGGTTTAGGGGGAGTAGTCTCTGATCATGAAGCTAGATTGGACAACATCAATCTAGAAAATGAAGCCTCAACTTCAAGATCAAATCTGCCACGTGCAATTCCATGGTTGAGAGACCACACACCAAATTTGATAATTGGAAGTCTAGAGGATGGAGTCAAGACTAGAAGTGCAACACAAAATGAATGCTTATATCTCGGTTTTCTCTCAAAGATTGAGCCAAAGAAAATTGAGGAAGAACTTCAAGATCCTGACTGGATAATTGCCATGCAAGAGGAGTTAAACCAATTCACTCGAAACAAAGTCTGGAGACTGGTACCCAAACCAAGGAATAGATCAATAATAGGTGCCAAGTGGGTCTTCAGAAATAAATTGGATGAAACTGGTACAATTACAAGAAATAAAGCAAGACTGGTTGCAAAAGGATATTCTCAAGAAGAAGGAATAGATTATGATGAAATTTTTGCACCAGTAGCAAGACTTGAAGCAATAAGAATCTTCTTGGCATATGCAGCCTACAAGAACTTCAAGGTGTACCAGATGGATGTCAAAAGTGCTTTCTTGAATGGAAAATTGGAAGAGGAAGTCTATGTTTGCCAACCCCCAGGTTTTGTGGACTCCAAATTTCCAAATCATGTCTACAGGTTAGACAAAGCACTTTATGGCTTAAAACAAGCACCAAGAGCCTGGTATGATACTCTATCTCAATTTTTGCTTGAAAATAAATTTTTTAGAGGTATCATAGATAAAACCTTATTTTATAGAAAGCAAGGCTCTGACATTATAATGGTGCAAATATATGTAGATGATATTATATTTGGATCTACAAATGAAAAACTTTGTGAAAAATTTTCAAAACTTATGCAGTCTAGATATGAAATGAGTATGATGGGAGAATTAACATTTTTCTTAGGTTTGCAAATAAAACAATCAACTGATGGAATATTTATCAGTCAGTCCAAGTATATCAAAGACTTACTGAGAAAATATGATTTGGTTGATTGTACATCTGCAAAAACACCCATGCCTACTGCCACTAAGCTAGATAAAAATTTAAAAGGAAAGAAAATTGATATTACTAGCTATAGAGGCATGATAGGCTCTCTTTTATATCTAACTGCAAGTAGACCAGATATAATGTTTGCTACATGTTTATGTGCTAGATTTCAAGCTGACCCTAGAGAGTCACATTTGATTGCTGTAAAAAGAATACTCAGATATCTAAAGGGTACCCCAAACCTTGGTTTATGGTATCCCAAAGAATTTGATTTTAAACTAATCGGTTATTCAGATGCTGACTATGCAGGTTGTAAGCTTGATAGGAAAAGCACAAGTGGAATCTGCCAATTTCTTGGAGGCAGACTTGTTTCTTAGTTTAGCAAGAAACAAAATTTAGTTTCTACTTCAACAGCAGAAGCCGAATACATCGCAGCTGGGAGTTGCTATGCTCAAATTCTATGGATCAAGAATCAACTCCTAGACTATGGTATGTCATTATCCAAAATTCCTATCTTTTGTGATAATACTAGTGCCATAGCAATAACAGAAAATTCAGTGCAACATTCAAGAACAAAACACATAGATATTAGATATCACTTCATAAGAGAACATGTAAGTGAAGGTAATATCGAATTACACTGGGTAACAACTGATAAACAACTTGTAGACATATTCACAGAACCTTTAGATGAATCTACCTTTTCTAGATTAGTTTCTGAATTAGGAATGTTGAATTATGCCTCTAAAATTGATTAATTTTTGAAAACAAGTTGTTTAGTTGTATGAAGCTAGAATTAAATTTTTGGATTGAAGCTGTTCTTTGTGAACAGAATTTTAGAAGCTAGAATTTAATTTCTGGAATGTAGCTATTTTTTTTTACTAAACAGAATTTTTGAAACTAATAATCATTAAACTTGATTGTTGGAAATATCAGAAAGAGACTATCTTAGTCCCTGATAGTGTTTTAATTAGTCCCCGACTTAATTAAAACTTGAACTATCGGAGACTAACTAGTCCCCGACAGTTGTTTTTAATTAGTCCCCGACTTAATTAAAACTTAAACTATCGGAGATTAACTAGTCCCCGACAGTAGTTTTTAATTAGTCCCCGACTGAATTAAAAATTTGAACTCTCGGAGACTAACTAGTCCCCGACAGTTGTTTTTAATTAGTCCCCGACTGAATTAAAAAATTTAACTATCAGAGACTACATTAGTCCCCGGCGTCGTTTTTGGTTAGTCTCTGACTCAATCAAAATGAACTATCGGAGACTAATCGGGTCTAGTCTTTTATGAGTGATCCTATCAGAGATTAGGGCAATCTTCGATCGAGGGTAATCTGGTAGTTATCCTACCCACGATCGAAAAACGGTTCACTATCTTTAGAATTGCAAACGTTTCTCATACTTTGCTAAAAGTAAAATCAAACATTTTTGCAATCACAATCTCTCAAAGCTTTGAAATTATTTTCTCTCTACAAATACTCTGCAATCTAATCCTATTTCAAGTTTCTTCAAAGTTCACAGCTCTCTTCTAATGGCCGCTAAAACAGTTGCTTTCAAATTTGGAGACTTTGACATCATCAAGACTAACCATGCAGGGGTGGCTAACAAGCATGAATTTGAAGCCCAGTACCACCCTTTTGTGGATTTTCTTCAAAACTCCACACTCACTTATGCCATTTATGAAGCTCCTGTCCAAGCCGCTGAGGTTCTCACGGCTGTCTGGTCTATTGCTACCATCCAGGATGAGAATACTGACTCTCCTGTGGTAAGTTTCAGGTATGAAAACTCTGTTTATAATATAGATCATACCGTAGTTAATAATGCTTTACACTTGCCAATCTATGAAAACTTTAACTCCCCTGCCTCTGATGAAGAACTGATTTCAATGTTTAAAAATTTACATTATACTGCTGAAATTAGTTCTGTTAGGTCTATTACACGACCCCATCTAAGGCAAGAGTGGTCACTGTTCTTTGATATAATAACTAAAGCATTTACTTCAAAATGCAGTGGCTATTATGCTATCACTACACTCACACAACAAATTGCTTTTAGTGTGTTGTATGATAGACATCTAAACATTGGGCTTTTAATTCTGCAAAATCTTTTGGTAAAACTGAAATCTGGTAATAAAAACAAAATTTACTATGCTAGGTTTTTGATGATGATTGCTTATTATCTAATCCCTAACCTTAATATTACTGGATTGCAAGTTGTACCAACTGTTTTGCAGAGTAAAAGAATTTTTACTGATGTGAAGCATAAATCTGCCAAGGTAAAGGTTCCCTTATTTTTCCCTCCTGTCATGAGAACTATTCTCATTGACAGGCTTCCAGCCCTTTATTCTTTGCAATTCTTTGAGGATATTAAAAGCCAAAACCCTATTAATCCTCCAACCACTTCACAACAACAATTCCTAGCCCTCACCACAGTTTCCCAAAAGACTGTGGTTGTAAAAACAAAGACAGCCAAGAAGCTCCCAATAAAAAGAAAAATAATTGAGGGAGTAAATGAGGATGAGGGAGAGCAGGAAGCTGAAGTACCACTTCAGAGAAAGAAGAGATTAATAACCTTTAGCCAAAAGCAATCCATTGCTTCCCAACAAGCAATTGAGGTTATAAGGAAAAACAGTGAACTGTCACTATCCTCCCAAAAGGATGTTGACATTGAAGAAAGTTCCCAACCAGGAACACACTGTACAGAGTCTGCACAACCTATTGTTCACCAACAAGAGGAAACCCAAAGAGAGAAAATACAAGAAAAGAGTGACACAAGGAGTGCACACACAGAGTCATCACTTGATGTTCCTCAATTTTCAATGTCTGAGGAACAGCCAACACTCCATACTGTACATTCTTCTCTTTCTTCTCCCATACTTGATTCTTTTGATATTACAAAGTTAAATTCTCTTGATTTTTCCCAAGAGGAGCCAACACTCGAGACAAGCTCTCAGACATATTCCATGGATAAATCCCTAGCCCAAAATACACAAAGGAAACCCCCTATCCATGCAGTCACATCTACTTCTCCAACCCCCACTTCTGTAGAACAGAGTGTACCCATCCAAATGAGTGAGGATGTGAGAATAAATAGTGAGAGTCAGGCTCCTGACCTGGAAAAAGGAGAGCATATACACATACTTGAGAGTCAAGCTTTAGATAGCTTGGAAAAAGGAGAGCATGAGAAGCTGGGTGCCCAACACCAGGCAAAAGGAGAGGGTGTGAGTAAGGATGAGATCCTTGAACAAAATAAACGAGAGAAATTTTCAGCAAGTGCATTTTTACAACCTGTTGAAACTAGCTCACAAGAAGCTCAAGATTCAAAAGGTAATGAAGGTGAAGCATAAGGTGGATACAGTGCCGGAAGCTAATCCTAAACCTCTAGGATTTTGGTATGAGACTTTTCATGGAGAGAAAGTCTTCTTCAACTACAACAGAGATATCAACAGTGTCAATGAGAGACATATTGAAGGATTTATTAGTCTACTCAAAGATGTTAAAGATGAGATGGAGATTATTCTGAGAAAACTGCTGATATAAAGGTTGGATGTGTTGAAGAAAAGTAAAAGATGAAGTTGTTGAAGTTGGAGGTATGTTGGTTGTTAATTAAGCTGTAATTTTTATGTTTGAAGCTAGACTTATAGGATTTAAACCTGAGTCTTGGTGGAAGCTGAACAACAGATCAAAGATCTTAGTTCAGAATACATTTGTAGTTAGTAATTCTTTATTCTTTTTCTAAGTAATTGTAATGTTGAGTTTTGACATCATCATCAACCTTGAAATTATGCTTATCATTCTGATATTCATAATTAGGGGGAGATTGTTAGGTTTTAGAACATTTGATGATGATTGTCTTTAGATTACTTAGAATACAAATGTATAGAAAGCGTTAATTAGTAACACTGAAGTTTTGTAGCTAGCAGTTATCTCTTTGTTTGTAATTCATTCATTCTTTGTAAAGAGATATAATTATTTCTTATTTGTAAGTAACTGCTGGAATGGTGTATCGAAGCTACAGAAAGTCGAAGTGTGTATTTGATTCGTTGGAGTTTACAAAAAGGCTTGTCGGAGACTAGGAAAACTTGTCAGAGACTAAGGATTTTTTATTTATCAGAGACTAGTTTTGCCTGTCGGAGACTAAGGCTTACGTCATCAGAGACTAAGTCTAAAAGAGTCGGAGACTAAAGCTGACATCATCAGAGACTAAGCCTTAAAGCATCAGAGACTAAATAACTCTATCGGAGACTATACAATCTGACGTCATCAGGGACTAAAAGCACCAGAGACTAGTAATGACGTCACCAGAGACAAAAGATGAAGCATCAGGGACTAATCGTGATTTATTTCCTGAAAGATACAGAGTTCGAATTAAAAAGGAATGTCTTCCACGTAAAGCAAGATATTATTGAAGACGTAGCTGGTAAGGAAACTAACCAGAAATCTGTTCCTATCAAAAAGGAAAGATTGTGTTTGATTCGAATAAGGAAGCTGAATTTTATTCAGAATAAAAACTGAGTTAATAGTAATTCAGTTGTTAGAGAAGCTGTAATTAGGTTTACAGAGAATTATAATTTGAAGTTGTATAGGTTTTTCATAGTTTTGTATCTTTTCCTATACAGAATAGAAAAGAAGCTGATGATTATATTTATTATGATTGTTAGAATTTGTAATCAGTTATGAAATCAATATAGCAATTGTTTATAAATTGATTTGAGTTTTTGTTCTTTATATTCCGCAAGAAAGTTTAATTTCTTAAAGAACAAGATCGAAAAGTATTCAGAGAACTTGTATTCAACCCCCCCCCCCCCCTCCCCCCCCCTCTACAAGTTCTCGGCATCTCACTGGGAAAACATAGCAAGTTAACTCCCAACTATGAGGGGCCTTACCAAGTCAAGAAGATACTAAGGTCGGGATCATATCAGCTTCAGACCTTAGAAGGCCAAAAGGTACCAAGGTCATGTCATGTAAGCAACCTTAAGATTTATTATCAATAAATTTTGATTCTGAGTACTCGTATTGTTAAGGGGTTTCCCTATTTTATTCTAGTCAAATGTGAATTAGAAACAAGATTGTTTTTAAGTTTCTTTGCAGTAATAATAAACGAGTAGTAAAAATAATATAAGTGTTAGAGAAATGTTGATTGTTATAAATGATAACAAGGCCCGGCGGCCAAGAAAGTTTTACATAACGATAAAATACAAATAAATACATAATAAAGACTAAGGAGCCTGTTGCCCCTGATCATCCTATTGGGGGACTTCCCCTTCCTCCTCTTCATCATCCTAACTATCAGTGACCTCCAAAGGAATCTGCTCAAGAGGGACCTCCTCCTCCATTATAGTCTCGCAGTCTATGTCTAGATAAAGGGAAAGCATCTTTTCAGTGCAGAGGTGGTAGCTGCCTAGCATTGTCTTGTACTCTGAGTCAAGACAGACTTCCTCAGCATTTGTCTGAAACTGAGTAAAGGCTTTCTATTTCTCGACTGCATTAGCAGGGGCCCTCTCCAGGTTGTCTTTCATCCAGCGAACTTGGGAGTCGAGAAAGAGATTTTTAGTAATAAGAGTATTATTAAGTTCTTTAGATCTCTCGATCTCTTTCTCTAAGGCCTCCTTCGCCGAGCAATAAGAGCGCACCTTATCTTGAGCAATCTTCAATTGGCGCTCCCTCTCTGCAAGGTCATTCTCAAGCATACCAAGCTTCTCCCACTACTTTTCAGCACGGGTAGTAAGCTTAGCAGCGTACACATGATGCTGTCATCTGAAATAAGAATTTGAAAAGTTAGTGTCAGTTAAAGTAATGAAGGGCCAAGATCCAAAGGGAAAGTACTTCGAGATCTCCTTGTCCACTGGGGGCACAAACCCCACAAGAAATTCCTTGGCGGGACCATGCTCCACAAGGATAGTGTCACCCTGAGTAAGGAGCCACCCTGGCAGAAAAGGATCTTGCGGATTAGTGAAAATAGGGACTTCCCTCCTAGGACCGGTTACAGCTCCCTTATGCTTTTTGGGAAGAGGTAGAAGATCATATGTGGGCTTGGAGGCATGAGAAGGGGCAATCTCCATCACCACATCGACATTGATGGGCTCATATGGAGGAATCGTACTCCCTTATTGATCAGAAGAAGGGCATTCCTCACCTATGTGCCTCTTATGAGCCGATTTCCTACTCTTTGCCTTCCTAGAAGACACAGCTTTGGCTCGCTCCAAACCTGAGAAAAATAAAAGGATTAGTTAAATTTTGTTGATAAAAGTGAAAACATGAAGTAGACAAGGGTAATGCCAAGTCAAGAATGAGAAAATACTTTGGCTTTTGCAGGGTTTAGACACCATCTAATAAGGTTCTTCTCCAAGAGGAGATCCTGTACATTATCCTAGTCGGCCCCTTCCGCCGCCAGTTCTTTGGCAGTCTCTTTTTCAGCATCCAAAACTGCCCAATTCACTTTATCACTGTACAAAATATTCCATCTTGGGGATTAGTTAAGTTTTGTTGATAAAAGTGAAAACATGAAGTATACAAGGGTAATGCCAAGTCAAGAATGAGAAAATGCTTTGGCCATTTGCAAGGTTGAGACCCCATCTAATAAGGTTCTTCTCCAATAGGAGATCCTGCACATTATCCTCATCGGCCCCTTCCGCCGCCAGTTCTTTGGCAGTCTCTTTTTCAGCATTCAAAACCGCCCAATTCACCTTATCACTGTACAAAATATTCCATCTTGGGGGGAGAATATCACTCCAATTTCCCCCTTCCCAATGGAGATAGTAAAATTTGGATTTCCAGCTGGGGACAGAGTCTTTTAGGGTCGACGTATCATACAGTTTTGAGACTAAGTTGCGGTGTTGAAAATACACCCAACCAACGTTGTTACACCCGTTATGTCTCTGCTAAAACATATATCTGAAGACCCGAACTGATGGAGTTATATTCTTTTGCACACATCTAAGCAGAAAGGCGTAAATTACCCGCCATCCGTTGGGGGTAACTTGGCTAAGGTGAATAGGGTAACTCCTAAGCAACCGGGGAATGAACTCGTGAAGAGGGAATCGAAGCTCAGCCTCTATGCAATCATAAAAAATGCACAAGTTTGTGCCTACATTACAGGCCCTATCAGCCTCGATTGCTAATCAAAGGGAATATGGGGCATATATACAATGCCGAAAGGCATATTTGTTGAGTTTTGATTCCAAAATAATAGAAGAAATATTTTTATAGGTATCAAAATTGTGGTTGCTTGGAATCTCATCTCTAGTTATGTCTGCCACATCACGGGCAGACCCATGACGTTAGGCATAGATAAAATGGCAGATGTCAGGCCCATTGGGCCTAGGAGAGGTAGACTGGGTTTTGTTCCTCTCTTGGGTTAAGGATGGGCCTTCTAAGACACGAGTCAGAGTAATTGTGTCTAAAGAGGGGATAATTGGAATATCAGAAGCAGAAATTAGAGAATAAATAGATTTAGTGGAATTACCTGAATCCATGTTGATCAAAAAGTAAGGATATGCAAAACTTGATGAATGGAGTGATGAACACTACTTGAATGAGGGTAGCAAAGGCTCGCCAAAAATCTCCTTACGGTGGCAAAGGCTAGTCGAAAATCGCCTTACGGTGGCTAAGGTTGGTCGGAAATCGCGTTGCAGTGGAAAATAATCGTCGAAAATCGCCGAAAGGAGGAAACTAAGTAGTAACTTATGATAGAGTAATTTTCAAAGTTAAAAGTGAAACTTATTTACCCCTTGAGTGAAATATATAGCCACACAAAAGAAATTTTGACCGTTAGAGTCCTGTTTAATCCAATGGACGAGATCATTCGACCGTTGGCATTCAAAAGCCCCAAGATGGGCCATGAAAAAGAAAAGCCCATTGAACGAACATATATGTTGATTATATTGGCTTGAACTTTAGGAGCTCAGCTCACACACAGGACAGCTCTTTGAAACCCATGCACTTTATTTGCTCCGCCAAATCGTAGAAATTAATAGGGTAAAAACTAGCGATGTGATCGCCTGTTTGCTCCGCTAATCCAAGGAAGTTATCGAGGTAAAAGCTAGCGAAGTAATCCCTTCTTTGCCCCGATAATTTGAGAAGTTAGCGAGGAAAAAACTAGCGAACCAATCGCTTATTTGCTTCGATAATTGAATGAAGTTAACGGGGTAAAAGTTAATGCAGCAATTGCATGATTGGCCCGCTAACTTACCAATTTTACTGGTGGGAAATGCAAGGAAACAAGCATAAGTTCCCTGGTAACTTCAGAAGTTAGCGAGGTAAGTTTTACCGGGGGAAATGCAGGTTTGACCCGTTAACTTTGGAGATACCCTAAAGTTAACGGGGAAAGGAAGTCTCAGCCAAAAAAAATATATATATATATATACACACACACACACATATATATAATTATTAAATGATAGTAATTTTTGACATCAAAAATTGATAAGCAAAAATTAGGGGGCAAGTGATATGGGTAAAGAAAATAGTCCTAGCTGTAATAAATGTTATATGAGCATTAATGTACCACCATAATGGCTAGTAGGTCTACATTCAGTGAGACTGAGATAGGGCAGAGATAATAAATGGATAAAGATCCCTTTTTAGTCTTTATCAAAAGGATGGTAGAAACAGGAGTGGAAACTTCTTAAACCACCAAATCATAATCCAAGAAGGACTTGATATCATAATCTAAGAAGGACTTGATATCATAATCCAAGAAGAAGGACTTGATATCATAATCCAAGGACTTGATATCATAATCCAAGAAGGACTTGACACAAAGCTTTGGCTAACAGACACACTCGAGGATCTTCCAAAGGGCTGAACCTCACGGTTCTTAAAAGACTTTCTTTTGCAGGTAGAGAAGGGCATTAAATTCGCGGTTCAAGTTCGTCAACATCTAGGGTATTTTCCAACCCTAACCCTAGATACGTAAATTTGACGTATTACACTGTACTTAGAAACAAGAATCCAAAAGTTTATTTATAGTATATTTGTTCTAATTATTTATTAGAATTAGTAATATTTGTATTTACATTCAATAAATACGGTGTTCTAATTATTTGTTTTGTCGTGGTTGTTTGTTTTGATTTTGAATTGTGTGTGGGTGGGTGGGTGGGTGGGTGGGGTGGGGTGGGGGGGTTCTTGATATGGTTGATTCTTAAAGATGATTTATGGAATAAACTCATAATACATTAGATACTTTTTATTGATTTTGAATCGTGTGTGTGTGTGTGTGGGTTGGGGGGGGAGGAGTTCTTGATATGGTTGATTCTTAAAGATGATTTATGGAATAAACTCATAATACATTAGATACTTTTTATGAATGTCAACTAAGTATCGTAAGTAAATTACTTCTGTTGTTCAATCATTTGATAGCCAGAGTCATTCTTTGGGGGGGAGGGAGTTTTTGATATGGTTGATTCTTAAAGTATGATTTATGGGCATATTTACGTACATAGTTAAATTCATATTAATTTTCACGAATATTTATGGGTTATGTTATTATATTGGGTGTGATGTACTTTTTTAATCATTTCATCCAAGTTATTTTTATCACTTTTTTTTCAACTTTACCCTGTTGAATATTATTATTATTAATTAAGCAAATATTACAGTCGATGTCTGGTCACCGGTCGACGCTGCCAATCACCAGTCGTCGCCATCATCGCTATTCACCGGCCGTCCGTCATCATCTGTTAGTAATATTAATCGATATTTTAGTAATGTACATATATTTCTTAGTAATTTAAAAATAACATTTAGTAATATTAGTGAGGTTATCTGTAATTATGAAAAAAATTTAATTAAAAAAATGTATATAAGTAATCTAATTTAATATTGTTACATTTTAACTTTTATAATATAAATGAACCAAAGTTTGTAATACAAATTTGTAGTAAATTTAAATTAATTTTCAATACTATTTTACCTTTTACTACCACCACCACGACTATTGTAACCACAATAGGTTTACTATAGTTATTAAATATTATGTTGACACTTATTAAAAACAATGTCAAAGTTTATAAATAGTTACTTAAACTTACTACCGAATATATTAAAATTACTAAAAAAAACTGCTAAAATTACAATCAACTTAGGAAGTCTCAATTTATCCAAAAAATCTGAAATAGAAAGAAAAAAAAACAGAGATAAAGATGTATATTCTATTATGATCATAGTCGGTATACCACCAACAATATCAACACTATCACCATCTTAATTATCAAACAAAATTTATAAATGAAAATATATATCATTAACGCCACCTCTACCTCCGATATCAAAACCACCATCACAATCACTATTAAAAGTAAAAAAAATATAAACACAATAATCAAAAATCGTCTCCATCTCAACTACCAAAAATCACCATCACCATAAGTCTGCTATAAATATAAACAATACCACTAAATTTCTAATAACTCTTTGAAAATTACTAGGAATTCTGTTAATGTTACTGAAGAGTCTGTAATCAACATAGCCGATCTGAAATTTTGTTTTAATGAAAGTAACTCCAATAATGGTAGATATGTTACATATTACTAAAAGAAGAAGAAGAAGAAGACCACAGAAAATCATAAAAGTAACTCCAATGACGGTGGCGGCTATGGAGGTTTCAATGGTGGTGGTATAGCTAGCGCATGCCGCCTCTCTTTGTTTTAGATTCATTCGGATCTGTTTATGTTGATTTTGGTAGTATACTTTGTGAAGGTAACGGTGATGGATCTAGATCTCAATTTGTTAGATTTAAATCTAATGTATGTTAAATACAGATCTTGTGATGATGATGGCGGTTGTGGTACGTTGGCGGTGGTGGTATGGCAACGGTGGTATTATAGTAGTGGTGGTGGTTCTTGAAGTAGAGAAAAGATGGAGAGAGAAATGTGAGAGAGATAAAGGTTGTGAGAGAGAGAGGGTGTGTGTGAAGAATAAGAAAGAGAAAGAAATAAATATATAAAAATGGGTATAATAGTTTTTATACTAATAACATATCACTTGGATGGAATGATTTTAAAACAACACAACTAGGATAGAAATAAGTTTTAAATAGGAAACCGGTCTGTCATTTGCTGAATTTAAAACCATACTTTGGAAAGTATAGTGGGCCGCATTAACAAAACAACAAAAAATAAGTTTTAAGTAGGAAATTGACCTGTCATTTGCTAAATTTGAAACCATAAATTAGAAAGAGATAACTCTTACTGGGCTGTATTAACAAAATAACAAAAATTATCATCATTTATGAGAATAAGTGTGAATTTGGGTATGTAAGTAGATTTATTTGAATTTATTTGTTAAAAAAAACTTGAGATAAATTATAGATTTAGTAACTTGTTATCAAAATTAAATAAGATTATTTAAACTAGAACTGAAACGGTTAAAGCTAACGGTATAAAACAAATTCAATTTTAATAATATTTGTTTGGATGAAATAAAATGAAATTAATGGGACAAATATTAATAGAAGGAATAGAGTGCAGAAAAGGAATAAAGAGAAGAAGAGAATTTAAAATGTACAAGATGATAACGCGTGTACTTTGTCTAACCATTGCAGGAAGAAAAAAAAAAACAATAACAATAATAATAACAATAATAATAATAATAATAATAATAATAATAATAATAATGGAATATAATAATAATAATGATAATAATAATAATTAGCCCTTTTTTCTTATATTCCATCAAGATTAGCGCTTTTTTCTTGTAGTATAGTTGAGTATTAAAAAATCTATCCGAATTAGTCGTGGCATGTGTATGGGAAGTTAATTCTTCTGGAACAATTATTTTTCATACAAGGTTAGAATTAGTTATGCAGGAGATATATAGTACTAATTATTTATACTAACTTAATAGGCACACATACATGTATGTATAATTTTATATTATCTTAATTATAATTCTAGTATAGTAGTAAAAAGTAAAAAGAGGGTTATTTTAATTATAATAGTTGCTTCGTAGAATAGCCAACGGCAGTGCAACGTCTTGAGAAATCTCTTTCTAGATTTAGTAGATCGACTTATGTACAGCACAATTTAGGTATTAATGATAATCAAAGAAAAGTAAATACTAGCTAGTAATATACTACCCAGTCAAAAGCTTCTAGGCTTATTGGCTTAATTTCTGTTTAACTATCTCTATACATCCCGCTCTGGTCAGTGTTTTCATAAATATAATTACTTGGACCATACTGGGAATTAGATTAACTGTAATGGTCAATATTATTATTTGTGTAATATTTATTCACATCTAGATAAATTTATATATTTTATTATATGATAATGTTCTTTCAATTTATATGATTAAATTTAAAAAATAATAATAATTTAGATATATAACTAGTGTGTATAATTAAAAAAAAAGGAATTATGACTAATTCTCTTAATCTCATAATATGTACATAATATATATATATATATATATATATATATATATATATAGACACACACACATAATTAATGGAAAAAACGAATACATATTACGTACAGCCACGTGCTCGCAAATTAACATCAGGTGTAAATAGACACGACTAAAACTATGTAATTTTAATATAAAAAGAAAAAAGCACTGCACTTTCATAATTTAAAAGAACAGAAAAGCAAAAAGAAAAAAAAAAACAAATATCAAACCCTCCATTGCACGCCAAGCGTCACCGCCGCCTCTCATCACCATGATCGCGGCCACTTTTTCTTAACATAAAACTTTTGTTATTTATATTTTATAGATGTAACAAGTATATATACTATACATAAGAGTTAATTCATACAATCTACGATGCAACTTATAATTATAAGCTACTCACTCTGTTTTCAAAAAAAAATTATATTAAAAAAAATATTATTTCAAAAAAATAATTACATTTAAAATTTTTCATTGTTATTTTATTATAAATTAAAAAAATTTTAATTAAAAACTTATAGATCTCGTCATAATTTAAAAATTTAAAACAAATTTAATAAGAAAAACTTATTATTTGTACATTTAATTTTTGATCAAAAATACAAAATTAATAGTCGTCAAAAATTAAAATATTACTTTTTTTTGTAAAACGGATTAATTATAATTTTACAAGTTTTGGTACACTATTTAATTTTAAAATCGAAAAAAGTTCAATTTAATTAATCAGAAAATTTTAAAATTATCAATTAATTAAGGATAGACAGTCTATTGTAAAATATAATCACTACTTTGAAGAATATTTGACGGGGGGTGGGGGAGGAGAATTACAGAATGGCCAATATATAAAATTATATAACCGTTGAGAATAAATTTAGATTAAATAAGATGTATAGTCATGATTAATGAATTCATAGTATCTAGTAGATGGTTACATAATTTATATCTAGAAGATTGAAATTTCATAGAAAATTCACTTGGGCTAGCCAGTCAGTACTCATGGTCATGCTTACGTGGTCCATGACGGCTCATTTTTTCTATATAAATAATTGTACAACTACAACTACCTCATTTGACTTCCTTGTTTCTCAAGTCTAGTAGCATATAAAGACATTAATTAGTCATTTCACATGCAAATAATTATCAAACAGAAAAAGTCAATAATTCCAATTTCCTCATCAACCAATTCCTATAAATACTCTCAACTCCTTCAATCACTCAAAAGTATTTCCTCGAAGCAATACTAAACCCTTCATTTTTCTTTCTTTCACATTTCAATTATCCAAATTAAAAGAAAATATCTATTAACTTGTAGTTTTTGAGAAAATGGCCGATTATTTATCGGTGGCTAATTATTTGATGTTACTATCCAATAGAGGGCACATGGAGGTAAACAATTACATAATGACCAGTGAGTCCCTATCGGATCGTCGTGTTTTTGAGTGCCAGACATGTAAGAGACAATTTCCTTCCTTCCAGGCGCTAGGCGGTCATCGGGCTAGTCACAAGAAGCCGAGGATTATCGGAGATGAGCCACGTGGCTCATCTCCGGCCGAGGCTAAATTACCTAAAATCCACAAGTGCTCCATTTGTGGGCTAGAGTTTGGCATTGGACAAGCCCTAGGAGGTCATATGAGGCGGCATAAAGACGGCGGCGGCGCCACCGCGAAAAATAAGGAAAACCATCCCGATTCTATCTTTGATTTGTTTCCACAGGTTGTGAAGACAGCAAGTAGGAGGAGAGTTTTGGGTTTGGATTTAAACTTGACACCTTTGGAAAATGATTTCCAGTTTCAGCATCTAGGGTGAAAGGGTAAATGGTGAGACTTCTACCCTTGTAAATTGTAGATTCTGTTTTTATTTTATTTTTTCGTGGGGGGATGGAATTTGCGATACTTCATTTTCATTTTTGTTTTTGTGAGTTGTTGATATTGGAATTTTGAAGATCAGATGTTTGTAGACAATAAGAATATCAGCTTGTTACATGTAAATATTATTTGGGTTGATTCATATATATTTTGTAATCATATATTTAACTAGAAATTAAATTCTAATCTTGAGAAAATTATAGGTATATCATCAGACGATGGTTGTGTATAACTATATATATTGTGATATTTATATATTCATTACTACCGTGTGCAGTCAATAATTAAAAAAGAAAAAAGAAAGATCCTATTTAATATTTATATATTGACTTTCTGGAATTCTAAGAATATGGACATAGAATTAAGATGCTTATAAGGTGTGTTTGGATTACATGAATAGAATAAAATCAAAAATAAATCAAAAATTATAAGTAATTTAGTGAAACATAACGAGAAGTCGGAAACTAAAGATGAGTAGGAAAGTGATATAGAATCAAAATGACGAAAAATAAATTGATTATTTCTCCTCTTAGTCATAATAAAATTAATGTTTCATATGATTAATTAGTCTAATCTAAAGTCACAAAACAAACACATGACCATTTTTAAATAGGACTAAATAGTTCAATTCTCTATATAATTCTACATGCAAACACACCTAAAGATCATAAAATTTTGTAATCTCTTTTTGAATGTGTTTTTTTGTAGGATTATAGAGGGGATTAGATTATTTAGTCTCATTTACAAAATAATTATGTGTTTGTTTTCTCATTTATGATTGAACTAATTAATCTTAAGAAATACTACTATGTTTTTTACATACGGGTTTGCATTGGATTAAATAGTCTTATTTAAAGACTAATATTTTATATAAAGGATTATATAAATGGGAAGAACAACATGAGTTTCATTAGTCCACCCTGACAAGATTATTGTTCAAGTTCATTGTAAACCTTAATCTAATTCTAAGGTATCAACCACCATCACCATCATTCTCCGTCATCACTGATGTTGCCGCTAACATTGCCGACCGCCCAATTATTACCATTATCGCCGACCACCACACCCAAACTACCAACACCGTCGCCGTTGGCTACTATCACCGCCACTGTTGACCACCACCACCACCTTACCACCGTTGTCATTTTCACCCAACCATCATCATTACTACCACCACCACATTCTCAACTGCCACTACCACCACAACCACTATTATTACCTTACCAATATTGTACCCCTCCCCCCATCAATCAAACCAACTACTATAACCACTATCACCACACTACTACGTACTACGCAACCACCAACATTACCACCCTATTACTGCTTCAACCCAACAACCACCACCACTATTACCAACATGTCCAACCACTACTACCATCACAACCTACTCAACTACCACCATCAGTGCCGTATCCAGTTACTATCACCACTCCGTTACTCGACCATTATGCACATTTTCTTATCATGTCAACGACTTTTTATTACTATTTAAATTTATATTTTTAGACATTTTTAGGTGCAATTAAACCGTGGATATGGTAATATTATATTACTATCAATTTTTAGATATATTATAACCAGATATAAAATTCTAATTCCTATACTAATTTTCTCGTGTGTCAGACATAGACATTTAGGACATTTACATTGAGACGATGATGGAAACTAACTTCCATATTTGCAAAGTTTATAATTTTCAAATGCTGTCCAATTATAAGGTTCAATATTGCATAAAATGAACATTTAATTTTACTACACCATATTAACAAAATTAAAATAAGAAATTGTAGCTCATATATAATATGTTTCTTGAGGGCTCGTATGACGCAGGTTTCTGGTTTTTGCAGCTGCTAAGTAGTGCTCAGGTGCATTTTTTATTTGGAGGTTTTGTTGGAGTGTCTCTGAGCAGATGCAGTTTTGCTATTACTTTCAGCTTTTTGTGTTGCAAGTTGGCTTCAGAGTAGTTTCAGTCTCTTTGTTGTTTCAATTTTTCTTGCTTTTTAGTTTTTAGTTTTTGCAGCGGTGTGTTATCCAAAACTTCATATTTTCAGTCTTGTTTGCTCTTTTGAATCCATTTCTTTTGGATTCATTGAGTTTCCAGTTCAATATTATCTTTTCGCCTTTTGCAAAAAAAAAAAAAAAAAAAAAAAAAAACAATATATAATGATGTGTTGTTGTAAAGTTATTGAGGTGTGTGCATGTGATTACAAAGTGTAATCGCAACTAGGCTGCACCGCTTTATATATATAAAGATAGGTGTATAAATTGATTGTGATTAAATTTTATAAGAAATTGGTGAATTTTGATGGACTCATAATTAAAATTTAGTGACTGATAATATATTATATATTTGTGTGTATTTATTTGTGTAAATTATTAGTATCCATAAAATTCATATATCAATATTTAATAATCACAGTTGCGATTAATTATACCATTCAGTCAGGGGTGGTACGCCTCTGCTAGACTTTTTTTTAACATATATTACTCCCTTCGTATTAGCTAAAAGTAAAAGAAACATAAATTTATATTGTCATTCTCTTATACTACATTTGGATTAAATAAATAAAATGAGACGTTGAATAAATTTTATTCATGTATAATTTATTATATGATATCACAAAATTTTATGATCACTATAGAAAATTGTGGTAAAATGAACTATTCATTTCATACCTTATTTTATTCCATGTGTAATAAAAAAGAATGATTCATTTTTTTTTGTTCATTGTGATTTTTAACTTTCATTCCTCCTCATCACTCCTACTATCACTACTTTTTACTAAATTCTTTTTAATTTTTAATATATTTCCTCTCTCATTACACTCCATCGATTCAAACACAGCGCGCCTTAATACTCTATAGATTATAAATTTTCAATTGATTGGTACTTATAGTATCTAGTAACTGGTATATTGTTTACTAACTTATGATTTGTTCAAAGTGAAGTTAGATTGTGTAATTAATTAGTATTTGAGGTATTTGGTAATTAGTGACTATTTCTTCAATTGTATACTTATTTTTGAAAATGACATCAATTCCCTGATAGCAAATGTTAGTGTTAAAAAAACTTATGCCGAATGAAATATGATCGAATGAATAATTGTTTAATCACGTACATATTGAGAGAGAAACATATAAGACTATTAACGATGAAACTACTGTATAATAATTTCAAAATATGAAGAATCCTTGAGAAATATTAAGAATTTCTTGTAATCATTTTCAATTTAGTTTATGTAATGAATTTCATTATTAATAAATTTATATTTATTGTGTATAGAAAATTATTTTGACCCCGTTGTACCAAAATCCTATATCCGTCATTGCGTTCAAATTTACTATCAATGTCGATTATTTTATTATGGTTTCAGTTGTTTTTCAGCTTTTAAACCAATAAGATAAATTGAGATATTAAATTACTCCCATAAGAACACATTCAAATTTTACATATTACTATAAAAGTTTTCAGTATAATCGAGTAGAAACAATGAAGGGTAGAATTAGTTTTTCACCAAATGAGAAACAGACCATCTAAAACAAATTGTTTCTAGCAAGACATGTTCCTCTCATGTGGTTTCAATGAGAGGGAGTATGTTCTGTACGGCAGCTTCTTTCGGTAGCTCTTCTGTCATCGTCAAGTTTTTTTTTTTTGCTATAAAAAGTTTAAGTGGGAGAAGTTTTCATAGTTCAAGGTTGATGTACGTCAGGACATGCTATCGATTGTTTTGAAAATTTATAATAATATTTACAGATTATTCATCTAAAAAAACAATTAATAAAATTCAAATTCTCAGTCTATTAAAAAAATTAGTTGAATCTTACTGACTGAATCAACTTTTATCCGCCTCTGGATGGTAAAGTACCGGTTATTTCAAAACATGTATGTCACCACAATTTTCATATAATCAAAGAAAAAATCACCTAGAAAAATTAATTAACTGCAAACACTTCAATAGATAAAAAAAATTGATATGAATAATAAATGTATTATGGAAGTCAAAATTTTCGACTAGTTATAATTTCTTATTGGCACCTTTTGTCATACAAAATTATTTGGTGAACAACGTTTCCACGCATTGAAATAAATTGATGCCTTTGACATGCTATTTAATTTGTATGGCACAAATATTTATACAATATTTTTTTATATATAAAATGTCAAACAAAAATTTTATATGAAACCTCTTAAATATGTGTCTAATCTGATCCTGAACGAATTAAGAAAAACCAAATAAAAATTTTATTCCTAAAAATTCTTCTAAAAAAGCCAAATAAAAATTTTTACTTATCCCTAAAAATTCTCGTAAAAAAGTCAAATAAAAATTTTATCCTAAAAATTCTCCAAGTTTATTTTAATTTGGTTCAATATAATTTATCACTTTTTCAATTAAAATTTAATTTATAATCGACTACAATTCTTATATAATAAAACCAATTTATTTAAAGTTTTTAACTTTTTATTGTAATAAATTTTATATAAATATGTACTAAAATAATGATAATGAATACTTATAAATGATACACAATTATAAAAATAATTTATTCTTAAAAATTTTATTATACAAATATGTAAAACCCGTGAGCACGTGTCACGAAGCTTGTTTTAATAATGACACCAACCGAATGCAGTATGTTGTAATCAAATTCAGTTGAAAATTTTCTGTGCTGTTTTTATTAGTTCTTTCGACTTGAATTAATTTTCAATATTATGCTCACTTATGATGGTACACATAATTATATCTTGCGATTATATCACTAAACCCAATTAAAAAGTTCAATCAGAACTCTTTCCGAAATATACTCACTTCATCATAACAAATGGATCGTTATGATAATATATATATTAACAAAAATATATATTATTAAATAAATAAGAGAAACATGTATAACAAATTATATCCAAAAAAATGTATATATACCCAAGGAATGTCGAGCAAATACTTCAATTTTAGGAGGTATTATCAACGTCCATTGATTTTCTCAATACAAAACAAAACCAGTAGTACTGAACTATTGATTGGGAGTTACAACTGGACAACATCTTCCAAATTAAAAGATGAAAGTAACAAAAATGCAAATAGAGGTATATGTAATGTTAGAAATATCAAATTTATAATGTTCAAATCGCTTTCTTGTCTTCATCTTCCTGCTTCGTCAAATGCAAAAATAAAACGCTCACCCCCGAAAAGATCTCAATAATTGATACAGCTGATATTAGTGAAAAGAATTGCAGAAATGAGGTCTTTGATCCTCAGCTTGAAGTGTGATATTATTTTACACACATACAAGAGAATCATGTAAATCTGAGCCGTGTAAGTCTTGCTCAGAATTTAAATGTTTTTATGTAAAGCATTGAATCAGCAGCATCTATCATTTAGAACCAACCTGAAATTTTACTTGTTTCATTTTCCGGGCGGCATGATACCCGAACACTGCAGCAACCATTAAAAACGGTTTTGATCAGACATAAAGCTTTTAATGGGAAAAGGTAATTGGTTCTGACTGTAGGGCTTGTTGAACAAGTTCAGTCTGTTCTTTCAGATGAACCGAATAGAAACCAGTTGCAGTTGCAGCAGATGGTCCACGGCCAACATATTTAATGTCATCAACGGTGCCTCTGCCAAGCACCTTCATGGCAGTAGAAAGGCGGGGTGCAATGTAACTATATGCACCCATGTTCATCGGCTCTTCCTGGCACCAGACAATCTCTGCATCTGCAATAATCACAATAAACATTAATAAAGATGGATGCATGAACTCACCGAACAGTGGAACTCCACATTGCAGCTCACCTCTAAAAGACTAACTGTTGAACTAGACCTGGCATGTACTTTTACAGCTAATCTTTAAGCTTCAGAATTGGTTTGACTACAAACGAATTCCAAGCCGCCACAAATCGAGATGCAAAGGTTCGTAGGAACTTGACATAAACATACTAGAACTTGATAAATATAAAGCATTCCCATGTTGGATGTCCAAACTAAGCAAACTTTCTTTAATTTCATTTATATTTTGAACGAAGTTCAAAAAAAACTAGAGTGCTGCTTCTGAAAAGGAAATGGTATTACTTTTTTTACAGAAGTCTCCATAACGCCCGTCCAGTAGTATATAGTAGTTTGCAAAATTCCTATTTTACATAGGTTCTGAGATCCAAAGCAGATATGGAAGACCTCAACATCTTAATTTAGTATCCAGAAACAATTCAACCAATATCGTATGTGCAGCGTAATTTAAAGTAATCTATGCCGAAAGACATCTATATACAATGTCGTTTCTGACAGTCCTAGAGGTGCAAAACTAAAATACATACTTGGATAACGCTTCAGTTCTCGCTGAATGAGGTCATATGGGAAGGGACAAAGCTGTTCCACACGACATATTGCAACGTCCTTGCCTTTGGATTTTTTCCTCTCTTCATCAAGTTCATAATAGACCTGCAAAATGAATGCACTAGAATTTGAACATACAGCATTTTGGGAGTATAATATAATCCAGAAATACACCAATCAACAGAGCCAACTAAACAAGCAAGAGTAGTTAGGCACATCGCTTGCATCATTATGGAGCAAAATAGAGTACAAAACTACACACCTTTCCGGAGCAAAGAACCAGACGCCTGATATTCTCTTCAAGATCTGAGTGGTCATTTTGGTCCTTTATGAGGCGCTTAAATCGGGTGCCTTGTTTATCAAAACCAGGGTGACCTTGGACATCATCAAATTCTGATAGATTTGACTTGCACTCCTTGTGACGTAGCAAGTTCTTTGGAGCCATTACAATAAGAGGTTTACGAAATTCTCTGTGTATCTGGATATGATGACAAAACACGCGTGAGTTCTATATATAAGCTTGACTTTGTAAGAAACTGAGAGATCACATTAGCTTCACTCACTTGACGTCTCAGGACGTGGAAATAGTTTGCAGGCGTAGTGACGTTCACAACCTGCCAATTGCATTCCTGGATCTGCTTCCTGAGTGTGGGATCCATCTCTGGTATAGCATAGGGGTAATCATCACTCATCTGCCATCAGTAAACAATCCAAGTTTAGAGGGCATGGATTGCTACACATGTACTACCGCAAAAATATTTGACAGATAAAAGAATAGATTTGAGGGTATACAAACACAATTTATTCAGCAATATCAAGAAATATGTAAATGTGAAATCATTCTAGACAAGTTTTAGAGGTAGTGTTAATACCCTGGGAAACCAGCAATCAGTACCAAATGAAAACACAGAACAGAACTGATTCATACAATAGAACCAGACCTCTAATTATACCAAAAGTTACACGCTGGTGAATGAATAGGAATATGAATCAAGAAAATCCAGCCAAGATAAACAAATAAGCATATACATAAGTATAATATAAGTACAATGAGACCATAAAGTTTTGGCACCCAAACAAGTGGACTACTTATTTTCTCCTATTCAATTTACAGAAATGTTCCACCCAGCAAAGGAATGCAGAGAATCCTGTTACCACGTGCATAAGAATAGCCTACTTAAATTCAGTTGCATAGCTTTTTTTATATTTTATTATTTTAGGGGTTGTTAAGGGATAGCTGTGTTCATATAATGGGGCCATGGGGGTTGTTTTGGAGTTGGAGTGGGAGTGGGAGAGTGAATATATCAAGATGCATCAATTCGTACAGCAGAATGGTGCATATACAAATATATGCTACACCACTAAGGTATAGGAGATTAGAATATTCAGTATCCAAATACATGGGTCAATTAAATTTAGATTTTATATTTCTTTTAATATTCAGGTAAACAATTTAGGGTTTCAACATCATCATACTGATTATAATAACAAAATACCTGAAGGAATCGCTCCAAGCGTGCACTTGAATGTTCAGGGCCCTGACCATCATAACCATGGGGAAGCACCACAACTAAACCTGTCTGGCGCAACCATTTTGCTTCTCCACTGCTCAAAAACTGATCGAATATAACCTGAGCTCCATTTGAGAAATCACCAAACTGAGCTTCCCATAACACTAATGAATTTGGATTTTCCATTGAGTAACCCAATTCAAATCCCAGAACACCAAACTCGGAAAGGGAGCTGCATGGAAGAGCATGAAAAGTTCAGAGGTATGACTTGTAAAGTTGTAAGGAATTAATTTCTTTCGGTCACAGTCAAGAATAATAGGCACATGTTATAAGGAGTCCGAGGTGATTTGCCAACATAAAAATGGCAATACGACTGGGAGATGACAATGCTTTAAATAAAAGATGATGATAGCTCGACTCAGTTTGTTGCCTTAAGAAATACGAAAGCACTTGGCTACTCCTACATAGACTATCCAATGGCATATTTCCAAGCAATTGAGTTAAAGTTTGCAGCTAATAAGCATTATTTGTTAGGATACAGTTCCCACAACCCAAAATATTCCAAGTCAAATTTCATGACAAATGTACAATGTTTCTAGTCCCAACATACCCAAATCATGGCTGTGCATATAATAAGCTCGAAAATGAAAGTGAATATAGCCAAAAGTGCAAAATATAACTCCTAGTCTCCTAGCAACTCTAATTTTATGAGAAATATAGTTTTCCAAGTCAAAATCTTCTTTTATATTATTACTAGTTAAGAAGCCTATGCCCAGCACGGGTTCTAATTCTTTTGCTTTTTTAAAGAATAGTATTAATTTAATTTGGTTTGTTTTGTCCATTTTATATGTTATTATCCTTTATTTCTTTTAAACCTTTTTTTTTTATGTTTATGTTAAAAAGTGATAATATTTCTTTGCTGCGGAATTTAAGATTATTCGAAACTGAATTTTAAAAAATTAAATTGTTACAATTACCCAACTAAATGTATGACTAATTGACCACTTGGTCTTATATAATACAGGCCCAACTAAACGTATGAATAATATAGGCCCAACAGGACGTACAACCAATTCACCTCTTGGTCTTATATAATATAGGTATAGATGTGATATATTAGAATATCCACGACTTAGCCTCCCTGCAGAACAAATTCAATTATTAATACTTCCTTTACTGCATAATACAGCTGTACTTAGGTTGGCTCCCTTTTGGCACTCTAGATGTTTACTTATCAAAAGAAAGGTTTGCTCAGCAAAACACACAGTAAAATTACCAAGAGAAAAGGAAAAGATAAAACCCATAAAAGAACATGCTTAAGGATATAATGATGCAAAATAAATAAGAGATGAATACGTACAGATATTATAACAAAACTCACCTGTTGCTTACGGTGAACATTTCCTCATTTTGGTTTGTCATGATATTGTCCAATGGGCAATATTTCTCTCCAGTTTCCTGATCATGTACCACTGAATGCCGATGGCTAAAAGTACCTCTCTCGACATCCTGACCACTCAAGCGAACATGATTGCCCTCGACAAGTAATGTTGCAAAAGCAAGAGCTTCACCAACGGCCCAGTCAATGCCCTCTCCTGTTTCTATCATCTTTGCACGGTCTGCAAAAATCTTCTTCACTGCTCTGTGAGGTTTAAAATTCTCTGGAAGTGTTGTGATCGCTTTGCCAATATTCTTCAAAATCTCTGGTTTGACACTATGTAACAACAAGCATTTAAGCAACACATTCACCTTATGAATCAAGAGGTATAAACTAACAAAAAAACGTTGTACCCAGTGTTTCGAATACGTGAAATCTGTTCAGGAGACTTAAAGCCAGTCCAGTAAGCCGATAGCCAGTCCCTTCTTTTCGTGGCATAATCTTTGCTAGCCAAGAACTCTTCATTGAGGATCGAATTGACCTTATTCTGTATCTTGTCAATGTCCTCTTTTGTTACTTGCCCAGATTGTAAAAGCTTGCTTTGATAAATCTCAAGTGCTGAGGGATGATTGCGGATGACCTGTTACGAAAGACTCCAAATAAGGAAACAAGAAAGCTTGATGTAGAACAGTGCAACGTCATTAATACTATTTGCCATGCTGAGAATGATGTTAAATATAGGCTTGCGAACAGAAACAGGAAACCATGAGATAATTAAGCACATGCTCATACCTAACAAGAACACTGTGCTCAGCTTTACAAATAAACGAAAAATTAGTTCAACAAACCTGATACATTTTCGGCTGGGTAAATGATGGTTCATCAATCTCGTTATGCCCAAATCGACGGTAACACACTATATCAACCACAACATCTGAATGGAATGTCTGCCGCCACTCTGCTGCAAGCTCACATACATGAACAACTGCCTCCATATCATCACCATTAACATGAAAAATAGGAGCATCCAAGGCTTTCGCAACATCAGTACAATACTGTGAAGATCTTCCCGACTTCGGATCAGTGGTAAAGGCTACTTGATTATTCACTACAATGTGTATAGTTCCACCAGTACTATAATTTGGAAGAGCACTCAGATGCAAAGTCTCGTAGACCACACCTTGTCCAGCAAAGCTACCATCCCCATGAATCAAAACACCCATGTTCTTTGTCCTATCTACATCATTGGAGTAATATTGTTTAGCTCTAGTTTTTCCAACCACCAGTGGGTCCACAGCTTCCAAGTGACTTGGATTTGCAACCAATGATAAATGTATTCTCTTCCCACCCCTGGTTGGCCGATCGTAAGAAGTTCCGAGGTGATACTTCACATCACCGGTTCCAGTGTAAAGACCAACTTCATCAACAGGCTTTGTTCCACCACTAAACTCATTGAAGATCTGGCGCAGAGGTTTCCGAACAACATTACCCAAAACATTTAGACGTCCCCTGTGAGACATCCCAATGACGATACTCTCCACTCCAAGATCTGCAGAACGATCAAACATCTCCTTCATTCCAGGGATCAGGGTCTCACCACCTTCAAGACCAAAACGTTTGGCAGCAGTCCACTTAGTAGCCAAGAAGTTTTCAAACTGTGTACTCCATATAAGCCTGTCGAGGATAACTTCACGTCGCTGTCGATTGTATTGCATAGGGGTTGGAGTCTCAATTTTGTCTCTCAACCAGTTACATTTTTCGCGATCAGCAATGTGCATGTATTCATAACCGATGCTACCACAGTAAGCTTGTTCAAGCCGAGTCAAAATCGCTCTAAGTGTTTGCACTGGACGATTCTCAGACAAAAACCCTGCCATCTTCCATACGCCGAGGAAGAATTCTCGATCAAGATCAGCTTCACTAAATCCATAAAGCGCTGGGTCTAGATCATCAGGAATCACCCTCTCTTCCAAACCCAGGGGATCCAATTTAGCTTTCATATGACCATTAACCTGATAAGCTCTGACAAACAGCAGCAAACGCATGCTCTCTTGAATTGTTTGACCAGAAATTCCAGGGGATGTGGCTGCCTGGCCAACAAAGTTCCTAAAGAAATTATCCCATGATTCATCAACGCTGTCTGGATCATCCTCCCAGGCCCTTTGGAGCTCCTCAAGATATACACTGCTGGTCCCATCTAAGAAGCTATCAGTTAACCTAGAGAGTGGAACAGGTCGAGGAACAGGTGCAGCCTGTGCTTTTGATTTAAAGATTGTGGTATGAAAATATCGACTGTTTGATGAAATGGCACGTGTCCTTGCTGCATATGCTCCACTCTGAGACAGAGTTTTCTTGATGGCAAGTTTTGCCACACTAGACCCAGCTCTTAACCACGCCATGGATAGATGACCAAATCCAAACAACAATAAAAATTATGCCAATTTTCTTATCCTTCTGAAGTTAGAGTCAGGTCCTACGACATCAGAAAATCAAAATTTACCTCCAACTATTAGCAACCAATATTGCAAATAAATTAGCAGGTAGAAAAAGTACCAACAAACAAATGAAATGCATATTATTTAAGATGAACAGCTAAATCACTCACAAAATTTATATTCCACGGATGAGTACAGAAAATGAAAATAAAAGCATAAACAAAGCCACATTTTTCTCAAAACTCAACCGTTGACCATCATAAGTGCAGGCCAGCAGTGATATTAAGAAAATGAAATTATTGAGGTACATGGGCCAAACAATGCATTTGGTGTTTCACAGGAAAAGGCTTAAAGCAATACATCACCGGACTAAACAAATACACCTTTACGTCAAATCCAAGTGCATTTTAGGTAAACAGCTAAAGGCCATGAACATTGAGACAAACTTTAGGTGCATTAAGTCCTGGAGTGAAGATCAAGTGTTGGTCATGAAAGCTTCCAGTACTTCAATAGAGTGGGTTGTGGCATTATGCCAGCTCAGAAGATTAGTGATTAACTAGTTTCATATTACAATCAGTCAATGAAATTTAATAAAGATTTCAAAAATCATGTTAGCTTTCTCTGTACTTCTCTCCTCATTCACTTTCCTCTCTGTAAGTTTTAGCTTTCTCTGTACTTCTCTCCTCATTCACTTTCCTCTCTGTAAGTTTTAGCTTTCTCTGTACTTCTCTCCTTATTCACTTTCCTCTCTGTAAGTTTGCCTCTCATTCAGCAATGAGAAAAAAATTATTCCAAATTCATCTTCATTTACTCAATAGAAATCTTCATATTATGTTCAGCTAAACAACAATCACTTACGCTAAACAATTAAAACAAAAAAGTTGAATAGCATAAAGATTAAGCAGAATAGCTGAAAATCACAAAAAAATTGTGATACCACGGGTTACAAAAGCAGAAACAGACACATTCATAAAACCTCGTTAGTTTCTGAAGAATCAACTAATATAACTGCAACGAGAATCAGAAATTGATATCGTAATAAAAGTCGCTCAACAGCCAACAACAAGCACAAATGATCTATAATTACGCCTAACAATGATCTGAATCCTTAACCAAAAATAAGAACTAAATCTAACAGCTAAAATTTGCATGAAACAACTAATAAAATTCAAAAAAATGTCCAAATCACAAGATAGAATAGATGCCAATAAACATGTTTTCTACCACTATAATGGGCGAATCTGAGAGCTGATTGAAATCAAATGAAGACAGAGAAACAAATCAGATGCTACAAAAATCAATACCTGAGAAATAGTTGAGAGAGAGAGAAAGAATCAAGTTCAAATTAAATCTAAAAGGGCGACATATCTGAAATGTAGTGAAGATATTCAAAGGTTTGTGGAAGACGATACTGACCTAATAATAGTCTACTTTACTGTTATATGTTCTTCGTTTTAATTATACCGTATTTTTTTAACTACAGGAGCTGTACAACGAGAGTTTATCGGTTTAATGTTAAAACACGAGAAATGGATGAATTAAAACATGAGAAATGAATAATGTTTACTGGTAAATGTTTAATGAAGAGAAATGAATAAATTAAAACATGAGAAATGAATAAATGTTTACTGGTAAATGTTTAATGAAGAGAAATGAATAAATTAAAACATGAGAAAAGAAAACAGTGAAAATTAGTCCTCTTTGGTTCCAAATAAAGAAAGTTACGTTATAAAATAAAGTTATATTTATGAGAAAATCGCAAATAAGTGATTAATGGAGATATTTTCGCAATCACCTAATTTCTATGAAATTTATTAAATTATTTACTAATAATTTTAAAATAATAGACTTCTCCATGTGAAATTTAATTACCTTAAATTATGTAAATATGTTAGTGTAAAAATTGTGTCAAATTAAAATCTCTCTTGTTATTATTATAGAGTTAACTGCTCAAATAATTTTTTTTAACTGTCACTTATTTCTTATGTTCTTTGGAGATATTTGTTTCTTACTTATTTTCTACCAAAAGTTATTATTCAGATTAAAATCAATGTTTAAATTTTCGTTTTCTACTTATTTATTAACTTAATTTTTAACTTTAGTCTAAAATCTAAAAAATAAGTTTTCGTTACTTTTTAGATTATAGTCATTTCTTCTATTAGAATTTTGACTTTAAACAATCTTTTCATCAAAACACTTTTTTTATACTTACTTCCTTTTTTCGTATAATTTAAATTGTATGGTAATAATAGATTTACCCGTGACCAATAGTAGACCGGAGATTAAACACAATACTCCCTCACATTCACAAAAATATTTAAACTTTTGATAAACATTAATTTTTTTATTTTTGATTAATAATTATATGTACAAATAAAAAAATTTGTTATAAATGTTTAACTAGATATAAAATTAAGAGATTGTAATGGTAAATTTTAAAAAACATAATATTATAATAAAAAAAATGTCAATGTTACTCTGTTTTTAGAACAAAACTTATTTTTAAATTTTTTTTTTGAATAGAGAGAGTAATAAATATTATAAGCAGAGTTTGTACTATTAGTCATTCGTATTTATTTATTTTTCTTATTATTGTAGCTATTGCAAGTGATTTAAATATAAGGAGAGGAAAATGGCAAAATCAAATAGAAGCTTCTAACTTGAAAGCCACCGGGATGAGAGACACAGAAGAGAAGCAATGTCGCTTTTATGCCAAGTCGCCAACTTGGAATAGATGCTCAATATTTCTCTTATATCACCTAATATCTATTGCACAGTCATATATAAAATAAAATGACAAATGATACTATTAAAGTAAAGTTTATAAATTTAAAATAATTGTAATTTTGTTGGTATATTTATAATAAAATTAATTGATAGTAAATTTTATCTTTGATTACATCAGTTAAAATTTATTGTCAGCTAAATGTATTAGAAAAGTATAGTTAAAATATAATTATTTTGAATACATATTTTTTCCGTCATCCAATAAAAAAGAGAATAATGAAATATTTAATACTTTGATTTTCTCTCTAGTGACAAATAAAATTTGTTCCATCCGAATGAGACATACATAAACACCTGACCCGTCCGTCAACCCATGATTTATTGGGCTGGATAAATTATTTATTTAAACAAGTTACAAATAGGTTGAATTAAATGGATAAGGTGATACTACTCTAGATATACACACATCTTTGAATAATTAATTGTTGTTATAACATATTCTTTAATTACAAACTACTAAATTTGAGATGAATATTCATGGGAAGCACGAAGTGATATTACATTAGTTGTAAATAATTACTCCCTCCGATTTTTTAAATGATTTTTTAGGCTTTGTCTCTCTTTTTTTACTATTTTTTTTTTCATATTTCAAGGTAAAGACAAAATTATTTTTTCTTTTACTACTTTTTTCATATTTTAAAAAAATATGTGCATTTCTTTTTTCATGTAAATAAAATAAGGACAATCAGAATATAGTACTCATAAATTTAACGTGATTGTGTGTATCAATGATTGATTTTGATCCGTTTGAATTGGAGTAGAAAAGCTAGTAAAAAAATTTGAGAGAGTACATATTTATTTTTATACGTTATTTGTTTAGAATTTTTTTTGATATACATATTTTTAAGTGGTATTTAATATAGATTAGATATTGTATTCAATGAATAATTAACAACCGTATTTAATTCAAGATAAACCTAAATAATCATTGTCGCATTCGGGATTTTCAAAACTAGAAAAAAGAAATTTGAAATTCAAGTTTTCGAAAGTTGTTCATTTTAATGTCAAAATCTTAATTTTTATTCATTAACCTATTTTGAAAATTGAAGTTCCTTATGGAATACAATGATATAAAATCTATAAGCCATTTGTTTTTTTTATAGTCACCACGTAACCTTTCTTTTTCCAAAAGGATGTGTTAGGTCACTTTACTTGAATTACTTTTACTTATTTTATTTATTTGAAATCTTTGAATTTTATTTTTTAGGTATTAAATGGTTTACAAAAATGATTCTAAAAATGGATTACCATCTTTAATTATGGACTCGGTGCTAGATTGAATGGGAAAAATGTTAGGTATTCTCTATTCTCACTATATTTTGACACACTTTTCATATAACATCTCTTAATTTTTTTTTTAAATTAAATTGCTTTGAGAATAAAACCAATAACTTTACGTGCAAAAATCTAAATGCGCAAGTGTGTGCTTGGTGTTATGCGTGTCTGTGTATGTTATTTTTCACTATTTACATAATTATGTGATACATAATATAAGAAAAATAAACAAATTCCTAATTCTAAAATCTATTATTCATACCCTATACCATTATGAGAATATTATTGATTCCAGTTATATAATTATTTAAATCTTAATCCCTAGGCTTACATATATCTCAAAAATTACATCTTGGAATTAAAATTATATTTTCTGAAATAAATTACAAGAAAATTATAACAAAATTTACAAATACATAATTTACAAATAGAAAATTACAAATGACTTGAATAAATCCTAAATATACAAATAAATTTTTAATAAATTTTGCGAGAGTATCTTTTGTAAATATGATATTTGATCAAATATAAAGACGCTCTAAAAGGGTTCTCTCATTATCACAATTACAACAAAAAAATATAAACATTCATTCCAAATATTTTTAATGATTAAAACTATCAATACACCCTTTAATTGTATATAAACAATTACAATATATACATTTAGCAACTACAAATTAATTATCGTACAATCTCATGTCATGCTAATTGTCTACAAATCAACATTTATAAATTAACACAATATTCACAAGTTATCTATAATTATTCAAAAAACTTAAGTATTCCAGTTATTTTTCATGCATTTTCTCAGTTTATTTTATAAAATATAAAAAATTCAGATAAAAATACATATCACAAAATTATAATTCTAAAACATACCTAAATCATTATACATTTACAACATTATCTATAACAAATATTGTATCTAATAATGCAAAATTTAACTACTAACTATCTCACATTATTTCACAATAAAATTCTAAACATGTTTGCATTAAAAAAAAAATTAAATATCTACAATTACATTTATAATTGAATAAATTTCAAAATATTAAAAAAATATTTTAAGAGTAATAATGATTTTAAAATTAATAAAGAGCATTTTTTTCACTTATAATTTTATATATATATATATATATATATATATATATATATATATATGCTTATATTTTCAACTTGGTGCAAATTTTGTAAATCCAAGATAAAATAATTTAATATTTTATTTTTTTAAGAAATCATTCAAAATAAATAAAATTAACTTTAAAAATAGTAAAATGGTTTTAAAATTAAGAAAACCCATATTGTACATATATTGATATATCTACTATGTTACTTTGGTGTAGAAACAAATATTTAACATATTTTTATGGTCAAAATTGACCAAAAGAATTAAAATTAAATGTAATACCTACAAAAGTATTTTGTACCCTTATTATAATCTTTATAAAATATGTAAAGTAATATTTTTCTTGAATTTTTGTAGAATATAGTATAGAAAGAGAAAAATAATTTGAACAAATAGAATAAAAACTCAAGAAATATGACATATATTGAATATAAATTTAATGATAAGAAATACATATAATAAATAAATTTGAATGTTAATATTGGGGTTTAAGTCACCAATCAGCTTAAACCCATTTTAATTAATACTAATTACAAAGAGTATGTAATTGGAGAGAGTATGTGTGAGAGTTAAAAAGAAAAAGAAATAAATGCAATTATACCTTATAAATCAAGGTTTGATTACTAGTAAATGATGATTACACATTTTGATAGGAACCCCATAGGGATTCTCATGAAATGAATGGATCGTCCTTGAATGATCTAGTTCTACCAAGGCTCAATCTTGGATGAACCCAACAACATTGAGTATATGAAACTCAACACCTTTGAATTACACCAAAAGAAAGAATTTTGGGAATCTTCCAAGCAACCCACCCCCTCTCAAATTGAACCCAACAACAATAGGTTTGAATTACAAAAAGAAAGAAAGAAAGGCCAAGGCGCCACAACTAAATGGAAGAGATTTATTTGATAAGCCAAGTAAGAATTGCAAGCAGAATTGCAAGACTCAAACTAGCTCAAAGAGACTAGCAAATTAAGGAAAACCTTAACAAGTTTGTAATAAAAATTCTCTGCATAAAATGGTACACAATAGCCCCTATTTATAGTAGTAAAGTTGGCCAAAAAGTAGGTAACAATTGCCTAAAAACATGCCTAAAATTCTACCTGAAAACATGCCCAAAATTCTGCCTAAAAATATGCCCAAAATTTTGCCTAAGAATAAAGGCAGCCAAAGAAATTAAAGACTAGTGATTTGGTCATACATGCATTTAAGTTCAATAATTCAGATTTGACTTCATGGTTTTCAAGGCTTGCTGAATAATCTTGGCTGATTTTTTTGGACAAATTTTCAACAGATTTTCAGCCCAAAATGAGTGTCTTGATTAGTCCCTCATGCCTCAATTAGTCAAGGTCAACCCATGGTCCAAAACCTCCAAGAAATGCACAAAATTGGGCTCAACCATTGGGTCTTTGGGAGACTCTTTTGAAAGGCTTGTAGTAATTAAATTAGCCAAGGCTTCTTGCATTTCCTTTCTTCTTGAGCGAGTCATTGGCCCAACCATATCCTTCAAAGGATCATCCTTACCAGCTAGAGGTTTGTTAGTTTGATCATTCGAACCATTCTTGAAGTTGGATACTTGATCGCTATCAGTTCCCTCTCCCTTAAAAAGATTCGTCCTCGAATTGTGTTCTGCATCATTGTCAAAAGGAGAAAGATCAGAAACATTGAAAGTATTACTTATTCCAAACTCACCGGGCAAGTCCAGCTTGTAAGCATTATCATTGATTCGCTCTAGGACTTGAAAAGGACCATCAGCTCGAGGATGCAACTTTGTTTGTCTTTTGTTAGGAAATCTTTCCTTGCGCATGTGAACCCAAACCCATTCTCCAGGTTCAAAGACAACCTTCTTACGTCCTCGATTAACTCTTGCAGCAACTTGCTCATTTTTGTGCTTCAAACACTTTTGAACTTGTTCATGGAGATTTTTCACAATCTCAACTTTTTTAGCTCCATCTAGATTTACAAATTCACTTACGGGCAAAGGAGAAAGATCTAAAGGAGTTAGTGGATTAAAACCATAAACAATTTCAAAAGGAGATAAACCTGTAGAAGAATGCATAGTTCTATTGTAAGCAAATTCAACAATGGGTAGACAATCCTTCTAACTCTTGAGATTCTTTTTAATGATAGCACATAGAAGTGTTCCAAGGGTTCTATTTGTAGCTTCAGTTTGGCCATCTGTTTGGGGATGACTTGTAGTTGAAAAGAGCAATTTTGTTCCCAACTTTCCCCAAAGTGTCTTTCAAAAGTAGCTCAAGAATTTAACATCACGATCGGACACAACACTTTTTGGAACTCCATGTAGACGCACCATTTCTTTGAAGAACAAATCAGCCACATGCTTTGCATCATCAATTTTCCTACAAGGAATAAAATGTGCCATTTTAGATAAATGATCAACAACCACAAAAATACTGTCCATACCTCTTTTGAGACCTAGGCAGCCCTAGCACAAAATCCATGGAAATGTCAATCCAAGGTGATTGAGGTATAGGAAGTGGTGTGTAAAGTCCTTGAGGAAGGGACTTAGATTTTGCTTGTTTGCACACAACACAACCTGCACCAAACTTTTCAACATCTCGTTTCATGTTAGGCTAGAAAAAATGTTCTTTCAAAATGTCCAAAGTTTTTGGAATGCCAAAATGTCCCATTAAACCTCCACTATGTGCCTCACGCACAAGCAAATCCCTTAAAGAACATAATGGAACATACAATCTGTTTTCTTTAAACAAAAAGCCATTAATTTTGTAGAACTTGTTAAAAGCTCCATTTTCACAAGCATTAAACACATTGGAAAAATCAGAATCAGATTCATACAATTCTTTAATGTACTCAAAACCCATGATTTTTGCATCTAAAGTAACAAGAAGTGTATACCTCCGTGAAAGGGCATCTGCCACAATATTTTCCTTACCTTTCTTGTACTTCACAACATAAGGAAAAGTTTCAATGAAAGCTATCCACTTGGCATGCCTTTTATGCAAATTCCTTTGACCTTTGAGATACTTAAGAGACTCATGATCGGTGTGTATCACAAACTCCTTAGGCATGAGATAGTGCTGCCATGTTTCCAATGCTCTCACCACGACATAAAGCTCCTTGTCATAGGTTGGGTAGTTCAAAGTTGCTTCATTCAACTTTTCACTAAAGTAAGCAAGTGGTCGCCCTTCTTGAAGCAAAACAGCACCTATGCTAATCCCTGAAGCATCACATTCAAGTTCAAAAGTTTTAGAAAAATCCGGCAAAGCAAGAACGGGCGAATTAGTCAAATCATGCTTTAATTGTTCAAAAGCTTTTTGTTGTGCTTCACCCCATTCAAACTTTACATTCTTCTTCACTAACTCATTAAGTGGGGCTGCTTTTGTTGAAAAATCTTTCACAAACCTTCTATAGAAACTAGCAAGCCCATGGAAAGATCTTACTCAGTCACACTTGTTGGAATTGGCCACTCAAGGATAGCCTTGATCTTTGCTTCATCAACCCTTAAGCCATTAGTACTTACCACATATCCAAGAAAAATTACTTCCTTAACACAAAAAGTACACTTTTTCAGATTGGCATTTAATTTTTCTTCACGCAAAGTTGCAAGAACAAGTCTAATATGTTCCACATGGTCACTCAAATTTTTGCTATAAATCAGAATATCATCAAAATAAACAACTACAAACTTTCCAATAAAATGCCTCAAAACATGGTTCATCAATCTCATGAAAGTGCTGGGGGCATTAGTTAAACCAAAGGGCATAACTAACCACTCATAAAGACCAAATTTTGTTTTGAAAGTTGTTTTCCATTCATCACCTTCTTTGATTCTTATTTGATGATAACCAGATTTTAAATCAATTTTTGTAAAAATGCATGCACCATGCAACTCATCAAGCATATCATTTAATCTAGGAATAGGATGACAATACTTAATGGTAATCTTATTAACAGCCCTACAATCAATGCACATGCGCCAAGTACCATCTCTTTTAGGAACTAAAATTACCGGTACAGCACAAGGGCTAAGAGACTCTCGGATTTGCCCCTTTGACAACAGCTCATCAACTTGCCTTTGAAGCTCCTTTGTTTCCTCCGGATTTGCACGATATGCTGGACGATTAGGAATGGTTGCACCAGGTAGAAAGTCAATTTGATGCTCAATGCCTCGGATTGGTGGCAATTCATTGGGTACTTCCTCTAATAGCACATATGCAAAATCATTCAAAACACCAACAATTTCTAAAGGCAAATTGTTAGGTACCTCATTAGTGGTTAGACAAACATCATCGAACAAGAGAAGAATAATTGGCTTATGAGAAGCCACAACCCTATCTACATCTCTCATGCTCGCAAAAAAAGCGCTTTTTTTCTCACATGCTTTTGACTTTTCTCTCTTGTTTTTCCCACTCTCAATTTCTTTTTCTTTTGCATCATTTTTTTCACTCTCATTTGGCTTTTTCAGCTCTCTCTTTTTGCCTTTTTGCCCTCATTTTCATTTGTTCTTTATAAACTTGCTGAGGTGTTAAAGGTACAAGAGTATAAGCTTTATTACAATGAACAAGCCGATATTTGTTAGATTTGCCTTCATGATTAGCTTCTCGATCAAACTCCCATGGCCTTCCAAGAAGTATATGGCCAGCATTCATTGGCACCACATCACAAAGAACCTCATCTTCATATTTTCCAATGGAAAATTTAACCATGGCTTGCCGGTTCACCCTTATTTCACCACTATCATTCAACCATTGCAAGCGATATGGATTAGGATGCTTTATCAATGGCAACCTAAGCTTGTCTACAAGATAAGAACTCACACAATTAGTACAACTTCTACCATCAATTATGAGCATGCATACCTTATCTTGGACTTTGCATCTTGTATGGAAAATATTTTGCCTTTGCTCCTCATCCTCTTTAATTTGCACATTCAAAGCTCTCATAGTGACAAGAACTTCATCACCACTTGATTCATATTGAATACCCTCATCTTGGCATGGAATGGCTATTTCTTCATCCTCCCCTTCACTTTGACTCACATAGGAACCATCATCAAGCATAACCATAGTTCTGGAATTAGGACATTGAGAAGCGATATGCCCTTTTCCCAAACACTTAAAACAAGTGATTTTAGAAGTAGAAGAACTCTTACTTGATTCACCCTTAGGATAATTCTTATATTCAAATTTCTTTGATTCTTCCTTCTTTTTCACATAATCTCTTTTAGTAACATTACTACCCTTCCACGATGATTGATTAGAAGAAAACTTACTTGATCCTCCTTTTCGTTTCAATTACCTTTCCACCTTCTCGGCCATATGAAGCATTTCCTCCAATTCCATGTAGTGTTGTAGTTCCACCACATCTGTAATCTCCCTGCTCAAACCACCTAAGAATCGTGCCATTGTAGCCTCAGGATCTTCCTCAATATTTGCTCTTTCATGGCTGTATCCATCTCTTGGTAATACTCCTCCACACTTCTTGATCCTTGTGTTATGCCGTGCAACTTGTTAAACAACTCTCTATAGTTATGAGGGGGAATAAATCTTTTCCTCATGATTGCCTTCATCTCCTCATATGTTCTAATAGGTCGTTCCCCATTCCTTCTTCTAGAGACAAGCAACTTATCCCACCAAGTTAATGCATAACCATGAAATTCAAGAGAGGTAAGTTTTACCTTTTTCTCCTCGAAGTAGTTGTGAATTGAAAAGACTTTTTCCACCTTGATTTCCCACTCCAAGTATGTTTCGGGATCAGCCTTGCCTTGAAATGCAGGAATGGTCATCTTGATGCTTTTAAGGTTATCATCAACTTCACATCTATTTCTCCCTCTTTCATGAGAAGCTTCAGATCTCTCCTCTTCATTTTCTTCATCAGAATCATGCCTTCTCGTACCCCTCCGAACATTTACTTCCAACTCATCCATGCGATTCATCATCGTCTCCATCATTTGGTTGAATCTTCCCATTAAATGTTCCCTCCAAGCATTTTGTTCAAGATTATTCGGTGCTTCATCCTCCATGGCTGTCAACACCAAGAAAGAATAAAGAGTTATAAATCCTCACACCCCTTTTCCCTTGTCCCCAATATAACTCTCCCCAAGTGTTTCTCTCTTTAGGCTTAATATAAGTAGGGGTAGATGCACTTGTTTCTTACCACTCTTTTCCTTCTTGCAAGTTCTAAGAATTCGTCTAAGCCTTACAAATGCTAAACAAAAACTTACCCAGCAAGAAAATGAAGAGAAACAAAGAAAGGACACAAAGAATAAGTGAAGAATAAGGACAAAGACAGATTATGAGAATTTGAAGAAAAAAAAAGGTGCTGCAAGATATCACAATGAAACCAACAAAACAACTTGTTGACAAGATCAACACAAACAATAATTTTATGTTATTTATTTATTTATTTATATTTTTTGTACACGGCTGCACTTTTCTTTTTCTTTTTTTTTGTTCTGTTTTTTTTTTTTGAATCAGTCGAATTCTTTTTTTTTTCTTAATAATAATAAACAGTACCACACAAACAAGGACTGAATTTGAGGTACTTCAAAGGAAGGAAAACAAATTCAAAAGATGAATAAATGTAGGATGATAAAGAGAAAGTTATATGGAGAAAGAAAACAAACAAGGATATGATCAATTCAAGGAGACTAGCTCTGATGCCAAATTGATAGGAACCCTATAGGGATTCTCATGAAATGAATGGATCGTCCTTGAATGATCTAGTTCTACCAAGCCTCAATCTTGGATGAACCCAACAACATTGAGTATATGAAACTCAACACCTTTGAATTACACCAAAAGAAAGAATTTCGGGAATCTTCCAAGCAACCCACTCCCTCTCAAATTGAACCCAACAACAATAGGTATATTAAACCTACCACCTTTGAATTACAAAAAGAAAGAAAGAAAGGCCAAGGTGCCACAACTAAATGGAAGAGATTTAGTTGATAAGCCAAGTAAGAATTGCAAGCAGAATTGCAAGACTCAAACTAGCTCAAAGAGACTAGCGAATTAAGGAAAACCTTAACAAGTTTGTAATGAAAATTCTCTACTGAAAATGGTACACAATAGCCCCTATTTATAGTAGTAAAGTTGGCTAAAAAGTAGGTAACAATTGCCTAAAAACATGCCTAAAATTCTGCCTGAAAACATGCCCAAAATTCTGCCTAAAAATATGCCCAAAATTTTGCCTAAAAATAAGGGCAGCCAAAGAAATTAAAGACTAGTGATTTGGTCATACATGCATTTAAGTTCAAAAATTCAGATTTGACTTCATGGTCTTCAAGGCTTGCTGAATAATCTTGGCTGATTTTTTTGGACGAATTTTCAACAGATTTTCAGCCCAAAATGAGTGTCTTGATTAGTCCTTCATGCCTCAATTAGTCAAGGTCAACCCATGGTCCAAAACCTCCAAGAAATGCACAAAATTGGGCTCAACCATTGGGTCTTTGGGAGACTCTTTTGAAAGGCTTGTAGTAATTAAATTAGCCAAGGCTTCTTGCATTTCCTTTCTTCTTGAGCGAGTCATTGGCCCAACCATATCCTTCAAAGGATCATCCTTACTAGCTAGAGGTTTGTTAGTTTGATCATTCGAACCATTCTTGAAGTTGGATACTTGATCGCTATCACATTTGATTTTCAAAATCTTCAACCAAAATTACAAAAATAAAAATATAGTTAAAAAAAAGAAATAAATGCAATTATACCTTATAAATCAAGGTTTGATTACTAGTAAATGATGATTACACATTTGATTTTCAAAATCTTCAACCAAAATTACAAAAATAAAAATATAGTTATATTTTATTCTCTCTAAAATCTTTCCCTTTTTGTTATTTTCTCTTTCATCTATTTATAGTGAAGCAACAAGGAGGCAAGCCTAATTCTAATTTGTAAATGTAATCATCAATATTGTCCATTGATCTTGCTCTTTAATGGATGGATGAGATTAGTCCACATGACATTCCATTTTCTTGCAAAAAAATAAAGTTGCACTTTGTTAGTGCAATATAAGCACAAGTGTTTGTAGAAGGGGGGGATGAATACAAACACCTGAATCTTTTCGCTCTTTTAAACTTAAAAGTGATTACTGGAAACAGTTGAAACAAATAGAAAAACTATGAGAAATAAACACACAGATTCAAGTTAAAATAGTTATATTAAAACTTGGGATTTTTCTGGAAATCTGTATAATCACAAATGTGATTTACAGCTACAAATTCTGTGAATAAGGTTCACAGCTTCTCACACTCACTAGCTTCTAACTTTCTTTGAAATATCTCTCTCAAGATCTATTACAAAGCTTCTCTCTAGTGTTTGTGTGCTTCAGCGTTTGTTTGATCTGTTGGATAGATTCAATCACCGTATTTTTGTAATGAGAGCTCCGTTGCTTATATGATAAATCAGTGAGTTGAAATCACGTGCTTGAGACGTGCTGCTCTTCTCAACTTAGCCGCAAGTATGTCACATCGAAACTTTATGTGTCAGACTGCTGCATGCTTTGTTGCTACTTTTCTTCCCCTGATCTGTGTGCATTTAATGCGTGAGAGTTCTCATTGGATCAAAAACAAACTTCAAGAAAAATCTTTCTAGTTGATATTTCTTACTTCTAAAACACGTTACGTTGATTTTCGTGTAAGTACTGATGACGGGTGCATGCTGTCATAACGATCCACTGACTATCAGCCCTGATGGACTTTGGTCAGTGCTTCTGGATCCCCTGATGCTTATTGACTGGATCAGGGATTCAACCTTCACTTGAGTTTTACTTAGTGCTCATTTGATCCTGATGGTTATGACTGACAGCATACACTGATGGCTTCCACTGATGTCATGTTGGTCATTCTCCCTGACGGGTTACCCTATTGGGTTTGCCTGACACTGACATATCCTGAAGTGTTTTCCTGACAGTTTGGTCTGCCCTCGTCATACCCTGACAGGTGTCTCTAACAGGTTCCCCTAATGGGTTCCCCCCTGATGGGTTCCCCTGATGGGTTCCCCTTGATGGGTTCCAATCAACGCAACTTAGAATTTCTGATGTGCGGAATACTTTGACTTTTTACTAGTAGCATCATACATTCTTCTTCACTTTGTCAAGTCCTTTGAATGTTTCTGTTTTCTGACTTGCCTTGTGAAGTTATTGACCCATCCACTGATGAATAAGTTTATCATCAGCGGATGCAAAACTTGTGCTGATCTTAAGGTTTATAAAGTACCTCAAGTATTTACAGTTACACAATTTATTACATAATCATCATCATCATCATTTATCTCTAACAATGCCAAGTCTTAATCATTTGACATCCATCTTACAAAAATTTGTTATTGTTGAACTATTTTCCTCATTTATTATTTATGTAGTATCTACAAAATAACATCACCAAGCTATAAATTCTTAAAATGTAAACTAGAATAGGATTTTAATTTAAGAAAATTTATTTAAATATTAAAATAAAATTTTTGGTTATCTACAATCATAATTTGTGATACTTAGTGATTTGGAGCATTTTGTCGTGTTATTTGTCACATAAGTCAAAATGGACATACATACTCCGCTAGGACACCATGTCATCAAAGCATTTAAAATGCAATGACATCATCTTAACACGTTAAAAACTACCTATGTGCTCCTAAAAATACCTAAAGAAGTCATGATCAACATTGAGATCAAGAGAAAATTTTGTTAAGTATTGGAGAAGACAACCACGATAATTCTAAGTGTGAATGTTATGAAATGCGTGCCAAAGGAAGCCTACAAGATATTCAATAAATTCACAATTTTCACGTGACCAAGATGTTCAAATGTTAACCAAATATTCTACAATATTAAGGACCAAAACAAACAACACAAAACTACCTAAAGAAAAGATGAAAGGATCTCAAAAGATAGTCATTCATTGGGTCGGTCTCTAACTCGCATTTCTTAGTCAATTTTTTGACTTTTAAGTTTTTGACAATAATTTCAAGATTCTCCAAATCTTACATAAAGCAAGAAACATTTAAAAGGATCCAACTATAGTACAATATACATGAAAACAAGTAAGGAATGATAAGGACGAGACATTCTTAGGTTATTTTTTGACTCACTAAACACTCTACTGCACTTATTCTCCAACAAAGTGATCTTAGAGTTCTCAATATTTTACAACAAATTCGAAGTGTTCAAAGATATACTAAAGAAAAACAATAAGTATGAAAGTGATAGTTAAATAAGTGCCTAAAGGGTAACCCATAAGTAGTGGCGGACCTACGGTAAGATTGCGTCCTTACTGAAATTTCTCTCTCACCATGTATATATAGTACCTTGCGCCTTTTCACTCCTACACCTAGCCTACTTACATTTCTAGTTTCCTACGTAATTATGTATCTTGATTCCTATGGGTTAAATACTTAAATTTTATTGTTGTTCCCATCAAGCTAGAACATAAAATAATTATACTTTATTTTTTGTTAACTAAATATGAGATTCATTTATTTCTTTTTCTTATTTAATTTAGAAGAGTTCAAAAACTAGAGTTTGAATGATATAAATATTTTTTTTTATGGTTTGGTCTTGATTTATTCCATTTATTATGCTTTTAGTTTATTTTCACTTGTTTTTTCAAATCATATATTTGTTTTTCAGCCACATGTTTTAGGATTTTTATCTTTGGTTTGAATATTTGTTCACCACATTTATGCTCATTATTTGAAATTTTTTTAGCCCCCTACAACAAAAAATTTTTTCTCTCACTGCCTATGAGTTGATCACGTAGTCAAATTTTACCTCATTAACTTATTATTTCTTGCAAAGTTCCTCCAAAGTTTTATAAGTTCAAAATTCAATCACGTGACACTCAAAGACATATCAATAAAAGTTTAAGAGTAAGAAAAAATACAAAGAAAAATGAGGTGGTTGAGACACTTTACATGAGAGGTTGATCTCTGCACCTCCTTATTTAGTAAATTTTAGCCAAGTTAAGCTCTCCTGTTAACTTTTACCCCCTACAAATCACTCTTAAAACTCTCCAAGTGTAACACCAAACATGAAGTTTTCAAAGATACCCAAGGAGATCATGGAGTAAAGAAGCAAAGAAGAAAGAGAAGCGTAGAGGGTAAACCCACAAAGAGCGACATTTTGGCTTCATACTTGGTTAAATTTAGACTATGTAAGTCGTACTCAAGTGATTCTCCAAGATTTGCCAAACTCAAATTCAAATATGAAGACATTTAAATAGAACAAAATAAGCCAAAAAAAAAAAATTTTTAAAAACAATACATGAAAAGGACGATGACTTAGCCAAATTTTGATCATTTATAATCCTTCTACATTTATATACACTAGCGCCAAAATCTGTGCATAATACGAATAATTCTAATTTTCTTCCAAATTGTTATATTTATTTCATGATTAGTTTGTATATATTTATATTATATTTAAATATGTGAGATAATTTTTCAAAATTTTTAAATAATATAACGTTGACAATTTTAAAATTTGATGATTGAATATTTAAATAATTGTTGTTATATTAAATGTAAGTAGAAATTGTCGGTAGAGTTATCACTTTTTGTTTATTCTTAAGTGTTATGTCAAATGATTTTTTAAAAAGTACATAATGTTTGATTTGTGTTGGCTATTATAGTTATATATACATACATACATACATATATATATATATATATATATATATATATATATATTATTTTATTTTTATTATTATTATTTTTTTGTACGTACGATTTTTAACTTTTATCATAGTTTAGATACAGTTAAACTTAAGTAGTTTATGGCTTCTTGTTATCTTATTAGTGATCCTATAGAATTTAGCCAGCAAAAAGAAACTTACATGTACATCGTATAAAATAGTAGAATAATTTTTTTTTTCTTTTGTTTTTTACGGTTAAACTATGACTTATTGACAGCATCATTATAGTGGTTTTGCTTTTGTTCTTTTCATCCTTTTTATTTTCTAGCTCCAAAGCCCGTGCTAGGGGATTTATAGATATATATTTAATTTGTGTTCTAGTTATTATTGTTTTATATATGTTAGCTTATATTTTTTAAAAACTTTAAGATTATTTAAAACAGATTTAAATTATTTTATACTGTTTAGATTTAGTTATTATCGTGCTGAAATCGATTATTTTATAAATTTATTCTTGAGGATAAACATCAATATTAGCATAAGTACTTAACTCTAAATACTTGAAATAAGTTATTTTATACGTAGTATTAGTTATTTTCTTAATGGATATTTTTATTTTTTATGATATAAATTATCAAATATTCATTTTTGTGGTAAGATATTATTTGAGTAATATACGTGTAACTCTTATATTTGTTCATTTTCATTTATCTCCAAAAAAATATATTTATCTATCTATTACTATATATTAATTCACAAGAACAAAACACGCTCAAAAGAATTTTTTAATATTTCTTTCTCAATTGTACTTTTTAGAGTTACTTTTCTAACCCCAATTACACATTCAAAATTGTTTATTTTAGTTAATTGAGAAATATATATATTCGAGCCGCATATTACATCAATTTATACTATTATTACATTTCAATTGTAAAAAAATAAAATAATAATGCATAAAAATAATATGAAAACGTTAAAAAAATTATATTAAAACATTATAAAAAAACTATCAAAATAATTAAAATAGTAATAATAAAAAATCTGTGTTCTGCACGGGTTTCTATGCTAGTATTATAGTAAGACACAAAATACAAAATATTTTATATTAAATTTAGGAACTAGCAAATATATAAATGTTCAGTAAGTTATTATTTATAGTTATATTGCGTACTGCATAAATGGAAGGAGCTGCAATAATGGTAATAAACATACGATCTTAAGCTGTATAAGATAATCGAAGAATATATATAAAACACTCAAATTATAATTTCCAAGTGAAGTTAATATTTGTAAGAATAATTTGTAATTATTATATAAATGCAAACACTTTTGGACACATTAAAGATATCGTTACAAAAAGGCAACTGATATGTCTTATTATATAAGAATGTTTTATTTCTAGAGCATGCCACGTACTCTATATTGACCGTATTTCTGTGAAAGGTCTAAAAAGAATTTAAAAAGAAATTATAAAATAAAAAGGTCTAAAAAGATTTTAGAAAGAAATTATAAAATAAAAAGGCAATTCATTGGACTTTTAGTACATGACGTCAGATATAATTCTCAGACCTAATAATCAACGGAAACACAATAACTCGAATATATTTTAACAACGGAAAGACTCTTCATGTTCCTATAGAAACAAAACAACACCGAATTTCGAAAGACTCACTGGGTTACTAATGAAAGTAATTCTCTTTGGATCGTCGTTTGTATATTAAAGGAAGAATTATTGATTAGTTGATTCTCAAAGTTCTATAAGCTGTTAGAAATCTTTTTAACACAACACTAATAAAACTGATATATATTTAACAACATGGTTTTAATTACAAAATCAAATAATCAGTAATTGAAAAACAAACAGTACAGTTGGTACAACAATTAAAAATAGAAAGAATAGAATGATTTAATTATCAAACAGAGTAGTAGCTGAGTCGTCAATATTTTGAAAAGGAAATATGACACCACACTTACGTTGCAATGAGTTGCTGCGAGTCTTCTAAGAACAACACAACACAAATATGGTGCAATTCAATATCAATGCACAACTACTATCACCTCAGTTTACCAAAAATTCAGCTATTACAGTTGTAGAATTTGTGAGAAATGAATTCTCTTGTATGTTCGGAATTTTTTAAGTTCAGTGTGCATCAACATACAAGGTTCAGAGTACTTTTTACAACATTTCTGAAGTCAATAGCTTCAGTATCGTCCCCTTAAAATACTCTCAGTAACATCTGCTCATAATATGTCATTAATATGCAGTTACAATTGGGTAACACTCAACTAGAAACAAATTGGAATACTTAATTATTATTTGAATCTAATAATAATACTTAACTTTAATTCGAATCAGATTGGTACTTAGAAATAGGTTTCGATAAAGGATTCAACATCATCTAATAGCAGATTATCCCCTGATGAAGAATATCATTCGATGGAAAAATATCAGCTGATGAACAATTATCCTCCAATGAGTTATTTTATCCACCGATGAACAAATATCCTCTGATGAGTCAATTTATCCACCGATGAATAAACATTCTTTGATGAACAAATATCATCTGATGGTCAAATTATCTGCTGATGACCGTATCCTCCGACGGGCACATTATCTACTGATGACCATATCCTCCGATAGACAATTTATTTGTTGATAACCAAATGTCAACAGTGGATAATTCCATCAGTGGATAACCATATCAACAGATAATTCCATTAATAGATAACTATATCAGCATATAATACTATCTGTGAAGAAACACTTCAGCAGATAATTCAATCAGTGGATAAATACAATACAATATAACAAATATATACAGTCTAAGTTTAACCACTTACTGGAAGTTATTTCTCACTCATTTATCTATGGATTTCACTAAAAAATTATCTTAGATCCAAGAAATGACAACATATATTAGATATCAGGAAACACCATTAGAATTCCACTTTACATAGATTCTAAAGTTCCAATTTTCTAACATAAACTTCCAACCAAGTAGATGAACACTTAGAAGACACCAAATGAAGGCTACTCAACCCAAGAAGTAAAGAAAAGCAAACGAGGAAGACCATGAGGGGGCGACCTCGTGTTTTGTGAGTGTTACATCGCACCAAAAGTCAATTAATTGTTATGAAACTTCTCACATCATCATTTGGTATATTTTAACATGTTTTTCACACAGGAAACTTGAAATGACATAGAGAGATTTGAAAATTACTCACAACATGACCCTATTGGCCTCCCAACAAGCATGACAAAACATCTTGTTACCTTGAAATTGTGCAAGGCAAGTTGATGTCACATGCTCAAAATACTTTCTAGAAGCCATTGACAATGTGTTGCATAGGCACATTGGTAAAACCCCAAGTTACACCCAGACATGTCTGTCCGAAGGGTGCCATAACATAGACAAATAAGACAAGGTCAAGACCAAAGGAGTGGGTATCATTTACAAATACAAAGCAAAGACCAACATCCACAATATGCAATGCTTGCATCTAATACATATAGGCGTACACATACATGTAAAAGTATCCCTACATCTACATGTACCCCTTACATGAATATTTACAACCACAACATAAAGAAAAGCAACTAAAATGTACATCCAAAACATGAAGATCAACATATACCATGTGATGACATCAACACCTGACTAAGTTACCAACACAAAGTGGCTAGTCGGAAAGATGAATTGCCTTTTCTACTACCAACAGAGGAAAGGCTGTCTGAGAATGAGAATTGACGAAGGTCTTGGAGTGACGATCAACGATATTAATTAAGCAGAAAACAGATATTGTAACTACCAAAATATAAGTGACAGATAGGTCATATACATGGTACTAGCTTCTTAAAGTTTTGTAAATACTTACGACCTTCTTCATTTTAAGAGGTTGAAATTTTTACATTCTTAAGAGCTCTTATTTGTCTCCAAAATTTTCTCTCTCTCGAACATATTTAAAGTTGTGAGGTCTTATCTTAGTGGTACTATATCCAATGCCTTGTCATTCATAACAAGATAGGATAAGGAAGATATCTAGGAACTTAATTCCACCATTTAGTGCTAAGTCATCTTGTTAGAGTTAATTGATGATGATGATGTTTAGAGAATAAATTGTGCATCTGTAAATACTTAAGGTACATTATAAACTTTAATGTCAGCACAAGTTTTGCATCCACTGATGATAAACTTATTCATCAGGGGATGATCAAACACTTCACAAGACAAGTCGTAAAGTGGAACATCTAAAGGACTTGACAAAGTGAAGAGGAATGTCTGATGTTACTCCAAAACAGTCGAAGTATTCCGCACATCAGATATTACAAACAAAGTTTCGTTGATTAAGAATCGTCAGGGGAACCAATCAGGGCAAACTCATCAGGGACAACCCGTTAAGGGAAACCATCAGGGGATGACTGAGGCAGACCAACCCATCAGGGGAACGCTTCAGGGTATGACAGTGTCAGGCTAACCCATCAGGGTAACCTATCAGGGGGAAAGCTCAACACTGTATCAGTGGAAGCCATCAGTGTATGTTACAGGTCATAACATCAGTGGATCAAAAAAGCACTGAGTAAAACTCAAGTGAAGGTTGAATCCCTGATCCAGTTTTTAACAAGACTTGTCATCAATGGATCCAAGAAGCACTGATCAAGTTCATCAGGGCTTGTCGTCAGTGGATAGTTATGACCGCATGCACCAGTCATCAGGACCTACATTCAAATCAACGAAGCTTGTTTCAGAAGCAAGAGATGTTAACTAGAAAGATATTTCTTGAAGTTTGTTCGGTCCAATGAGAATTCTCAAACATTAAATGCACACAGATCAGGGGAAGAAAAAGAAGCAACAAAAAGCAACAACAGTCTGTCACAAAGGACATTGATGTGACATATATGCGGCTGAGTTAAAAAAAGTAGCACGTCTCAACACGTGGGTTCAACCACTGATCTTCTACATATGAAAAGGAGTTCTCAATATATAAATAGATCAATCCAACAGATCAACAAACAAGGAAGCACACAAATCACTAGAGCAACTTTGTAATATATCTTGAGAGAAATATTTCAAAGAAAGATTAGAAGCTAGTGAGTGTAAATTTGAAGCTGTAATTTTATTATAGATCTTGTAGCTGGTTAATCACATTTGTGATTATACAGATTTCCAGCAAAATATCAAATTTTAATACAACTATTTTAACTTGAATCTGTGTATTCATATTTTATAGTTTTTTTGTTTATTGTAGTTGTTTTCTATCAGGGCCAACTAAAGTTTAAAAAGAACAAAAATTTTGTAGTGTTTGCATTCATCCCCCCTTCTAAAAACACTTAAACTTATATTGTTCTAACACATCTCTTTCGGACACACACCACCAACCATCCATGTGCATACATCTTTAATATTCAAGGATAGAGTTTGTCATTGTCATCTTCAAAAAAGTTCCTTCTGATTTTCCTCCTTATCTATCACCTAAGTTAATTCTCATAACTTTCATAGAATGTTAACTTCAATCAATCACTTCAACGTATGAAGATCTGAGAACTTGTAAGAGTATATGATCACATGTATATTAACCAACAAAATCAATAAAATTAACTATCGTTTATTGGATCATTTTCTTTATTGATAACTTTATATTATCTCAGAATTCAAATATTTTATATAATTTTAATTTTTTATTTATAAGAAATTTTGATTAAAGATAAAATAAAATATTTAATTTACACTAAATGCCATTTAATATGTGCATCGATAATTATTTATAGACATAAGAAGAATTTTATTACAATATTTGAGATAAATTTAAAAAGTACAAAAATGATTCAATGAGTTAATTATTATTGAGCCAACTAACTAAGTCACAAATCCAATTCAAAATAAATATTTAATTATTAAATTTTACTGAGCCATTTTAAAAAATCAAGCTTGTTAACACAGGTGTACATTCGACAAATTGAGCAGATTCCATAAAATTTGTCAATCCAAGCTAACGTTATTTGTTTAGGATTAAAATTCAAAGCAAACTATAAATATATCTAATTCAAACCAATGAAATCATTATGTATCGGTTCGATTGGAGTTGGGTTGGTCGGTTTTAATTTCTTACATAAAATATAATATAATTAGTGTATATTAATAAAAATGATAAAAAAAAATTATAACTTTAAAAACATGTAACTCCTTTTTATTTATACGATTGTAGAATTTTATATATAATTAAAATTAATATGTGTAATTTAAATCGTACAAAATATTGATATTTGACTTATATTTTATATATTCAATTTAGCTCAGTTTGATAGATTTCTTATTATACTCGACTCAACTCAAACCAATAAAAGTCAGTTTAAAAAAAATTTATAACTCAAATCAAATCGATTAAAATGTTTAACCTAACTAAAATTTTCTGATTTGTTTGGATTAGTTTGGGTTTTGAACACCTTTACTATATATGGTTCTTGATCAAACAAGTAATCCTTTTCTTTTAATACAAAAAATAGCTTATTGTGTTTTTTTTTTCAATTTGTACTTTTTCTAACATGAAAAACAACTTATAGTGTTTTCTTTTTGGTATTTTTTTTAACAATAAGTTTTTTTTTATATATATAAGAGTCATCAAGTAAAACTCCTTAAAATTTGAAACTCCAACATCTTATATTTCAAAAAAAAAAGTAATCGTGATCATCTTGCCCATAATTCTTTTAATAAGCTATAAAGTATGTTTGGGAAAAGAGAAAATGACATGCATGCTAGATTTTCAAAAATAAAATAAAATTCATTTCAATTTTTTCTTTTCTTGATACAACCATCCAAGTGATATATTTTTTTTAGTACAATGACTATTATATACTTTTTTATATTTTTATTTCTCTTTGTATCTCTTAGTATATTATTTTTATGATATTTTTTATATCTTTATATTTTTTATATTTTTATGATAATATTATTATAAATGAATAAATGTGCATCTGTAAATACTCAAGGTATTCTACAAACCTTAGTATATTTGCACAAGTTTTGCATCCACTGATGGACAACTCAATCATCAGGGGATGAACTAAATTGCACTAGGCAAATTATCAATGAATACTTCAAAAGGATTTGATAGTGTCATGGGATGTCTGCTGTTACTTAAACATTCAAGTATTCTGCACATCAGACATTCTAGACAAAGCCAACAAGCATCAATGATTTAAAAGAACAAGTATTTGAATAAGGCATCAGTGGAAAAACCCGTCAGGGAAAGCCTAAAATACTACATCAGGGGATGAACCCGTCGGGGGGAACCTATCAGGGGATGACATAGAAAGACCAACCTATAAGGGGAAACCGTTAGGGGAAGTTTAAACACTACGTCAGTGAATGTCATCAGTGGATACAAGTAGGAAGTAGGTTTTAACATCAGTGGATAAGCACTAATTGAGTCTCCATGAGGGATTGACATTAGTGGATAGTGAAACACTGATCAAATTTCCATCATGGCTTGTCATCAGGAGATCCAAAAACACTGATCAAGTCAACATCAGGTCTTGTCTTCAGTGGATGGTTATGACCTAGTCCACTCGTCATTAGGACTTACAAGCAAATCATTGATGCTTGGCACAAAAGCAAGGGGTATAATTGGAAAGATATTCCTTGAAGTTTGGTTGTCCAATAAAAACTCGCAATCAATTAACGCATGAAGATCAGGGGCTGAAAAAGAAGCAACACCAGCCAATAGCAGTTTGACACGTTACTCTGAAAAGACAATGATGTGACATACTATGGCTATGTTGAAAAAGCGGTACGTCTAGCACGTGGATTTGACAATTGATTTGCTACATATACAGAAAGAGTTGTTACACAAAACAACCAAGAAGCCACAATACTTATACACTAAAAGGAAGTTTTGTAATAGATCTTGAGAGAAATATTAAAAGAAAAAAAATTGTAGCTAGTGTGTGAGAAAAAGAACCTATAATTTATTACAGAATTGTAGCTGTTGATCACTTTGTGATTAAACAAATTTTTAGAAAAACACTAAGTTATAATACAACTATTTTAACTTGAATGCTTGTGTATTCATTTTAATTTCAGTAAAGTTTTTTTGATTCTTGTAGCTATTCCAGTCATTGTAGATTAAGTTTTAAAGAGTAAAAAGTTTGTAGTGTTTGCATTCAACTCCCCCCCTCCCCCTCCTCCCCTTTCTACAAACACTTGAGTTTATTCAGTTCTAACATCATTCCATCACTGTTGTCCCACTGTTGTGACCACCGTCATTGGATTGCAGCAGAATCACCATGTTTCTATCGTTTATGTGTGTTTCCTCGACCTACACTACCATATCTCCTATCCTCACATTTCACCACCACCTTCAACAGTGTTCAAGCTCCGCTGCTACCATCCCACATCTTAACGTTTGAGTCATCATCGCCGCTAGAAATGTCATGAATCCGATCTTTTCCCATCATTTTCTTCTTCTTTTACATTTTTTTAGATTTTAAAGTTTTGAAATTTGATTTAAATGTTTTGTGATGAATTTCGAAGTTACGGGGATAAATCTGTAGATTTGGACAACAAATCTAAGAGTTTTAATGGTGAATTTGGAGAAAATCGATGGTGATGATGTCGACGATGAAATATGGTTGCTTGTTATTAGCTAGAGATTATGATGTTTTTTAAAGTAATTTACGTTAAATATTTAGGAATTTTAGAAATTTTTGTAAAATATTTAATATTCTAATCATAGTTTTTTTTGCAAGTTTAATGGACTTATGATATTGATGGTCATTATTTGTAACAAAGGCGATTTGATTGTTTTGGTGGTGGAGGTGCCGATTGTTTGATGTATAGTAGTGGCGGTTTAATGATTGTGGTGATAATTATAGTATATTTTATCATTATTTTCTTCTTCTTCTCTTTTTTAGTTATTAATTAATAGAGATGATACATATTTTCTGGCGATTGTGATGAGATGTTATTGATGATAATGAAATATAATTTTTGATGTCAATAATGGTGATTATAATCATTACAAACCAAATCTGGTACCAGTATATCTAATGATACTAATGTAACTAAATAATATATTAACATTACTAAATCATTTACTAATGTTACTAAAATTTCTCTCTTTATAAATATATTTGGTGGTAGTTGTAGTGGTGGTGATCTAGATGACGACTAGTAATGGCGGTCGACAGTGAATGATGGTAGTAATCAATAATCAGTGACAGTGGATCAATGACCTCCGGTGTTGGTATGCGATGACTGACGACAATGAGGGGCTGACGATCAATGACAGGTGCTGGGGGTTAGGATGACAAATGACAATATTTACTCAACTTAAAATAATAATTAAAATATTTAAGAAGAGTAAATTTGAAAAAAACTGGTAAAAAAAATACTTAAATACAATAATTTTAAAAATAAATAATTTAAATGTCTTTTTGACTCCATATTATGATCCACCTATTATTCTCCCCCTGGAGAAACTTGTTTGAAACTATCTTACATATTTTGTTAGTTTAATTTTAAAGTTTCGTCCGATCATTTTCTTTAGAAATATGTGTCTCATGGTTTACTCTTTTGTAAGCAAATATCAAATTTGCGTACAACCTTTTTCTTCAAAAAACTGAAACAAAAAATTAGACTACTTGGCATTAGATAAGGCTAAAAATACACTATACACCTTAAGAAATAAAAATAAAACTATGCTATACTTGTAATAAAAAATAAAATAAAAATATTAAAACATCACTACTTCGATTCATAATAAGTTGTTTTAATTTTTTATACGTAATATTTTATTTATTTAAGAAAAATTAATAATAAATAATATTTAATATAAAAATTAATATGAATAAAAAAATATCATTTAAATTTTAGATAAAAAATTAAAACGACAATTTGAAGAAATCGTGCAATACAGCATCTGAAGAAAACATGTCATCTTTCAAATACGATGTAGACTGAGACCAGTAGTACACGAGTCCATCGGTGCATCAAAAATCGTGCAATACAGAAAGACGAGAGTTGGTGAAAGACTGAAAGTTGAAACCACTTAATATTTAAGAAGATTTATTATTTAAAAGGAAAAAGGAAAAAGGAAAAAGAAAAAGAAATAAACAAAAAAGACATTATTATTCACATACTCTCTTCCTCTTTCATCTCCTTTTCTCTATCTTTTCTAACACAAATCAAAACAATTTCTCCATTCAAACAAGCCCTAGATTTTCTCCTCCATTTTGGTTCATCATGGTCAGTGCTTCTTCCGATTTGTATTCTCTCTGTATTAATTTTCTGTAAATATAGGTAAAAATTTGTTTTAATTTCCTTTAAAAAAGATTTTCTCCGACATTGATATGACGATGTTGTCCAGCTCTGTGGATTTAATATGTTCTGATTCAGTTTTTGTTTCGTTTCTGAGGATGTGATGTGATTGTTGATTTGATGTCTGATCTGGTTGCGATTGTATATTCTCTGATAATTTAGTTCATTAGTGTTTCAGAATTTCAGTGTTTGTTACGTAGATTGAATCTGTTATTGTTGCTGCTGCTACTACAGATACTTTGTTTTGTGCGACAGTATCAAAACTCTACCTAGAGTTCTTCCTGTTTGGAAATGGCTAATAGTTTTATGAGCTAACACTAAAAACAACTTGCTTGTAAGTTTCTAGATTTAAGTATTCAACCATTGGATTCTTAGAAGGAAATCTAGATATTTAGATATATATTGAAGGTAGAGTTAACAATATGTTTTGGTTGAAGTTATGTCTTTTATGGTCAGAGAGTTCGAGTTGGAGTGTTCTTGGTGCAGGTTTGCTACTTTGTCCTAGTGTTTAAGTCTTGTGTTTTTTGAAGCCAGCAAGGTAGTGTTTCCAGTTCTTCTTGTTTCAGAGGTTGTACTGTGCAGCGATTAAAAATCCTTGGAGCTCTGTTTTGTGTAGCAGTGAAGTTTTCATGTTTTCATCTCTTGTTTTTGCGGCAGCTCAGATATCCATGTTTTGAGGGATCAACAATTCAACTTTTCTTGTTCTTTTGCCTAGCGGCTGGTGTTTCTCAGTCTATTTTTCATTTTGATGCTTTTAGGTAGGTTCTTCAAGCTAGTTGGGTGTTTGGTCTAAGTTTTCAGCTAGTTCTTTAGGTGTTGGTTCTCATATAGGTTGTTTGCCGGTAATGCTTAGGGTTGATGTTCCTGCCATGTTTTTCGTTGTTTAACTCGGTATTTTTCAGCTTGTAATCTCAAATCCAATGCTTTTGGATTTGACCGGTTCTCTTTCATTAATAAAATATTTTCATTAATAAGTTACTTTTACTAACGAACAATGAGACTTTTATACTGTCTTATAATCTGAAAAATCAAAAGCAAGTATTCTTTACTTTTTGAAAAATCAATTTTTAAGTTAAAAATAGATTATGATATAAAAGGTTAAAGTAGCTCCTGCACAGTCCCTTAGATGACTTATAAATTGTTTTCTGAGAAGTAAGAAACACCGGCTTTTCAGCAATAACTTAAAAGTTAAAATATTAAGTCGTATACGCTACTTGTTATCTCAATACTGAATGGATTGTAGAATAAGTGAAATCTGTTCTACGTGTGAAGCAATAAAAGCTATTGTTCTAATATGTGAACGATGAATGCAATATTTAAAGTAATTATGATTGCTAATTTTGATTAATTCTCATAGTGAACCCTCATAATTAGTGACAAAGTGTAAGCATCTTACCCGACCACCGACAGTATGGATTTAGATGCATTTCTTTCATAATCTACATTCAAAATTTTGGCATGTTCATTTGTACATTATAAATCTTAATGCATACATGATTGAATAAACAACTGATATTTAGATACCCCCACCCCCACCCCAAAACCCCCAAAAAAAAAAAAAAAAAAAGAAGAAGAAATCATCTATATGTTTGATCAACATATAAATTTTCATACATCTTATAAACTCTACTATTTTCATACTAACAGCGAAAAACTATTAAGAGAACAAATAAACATATGTTTGATCAACAACAACCCGTCCTGTTTAAATCTTGTAGTAGTCCATTTTTGGAACTTTATAATTAAATTGTGATGTGGATTCATTGATATTCATTTAGGTCTAAAACAATATTGCAAACGTCTTTTTCCCCAAAAACACTAGCTGCTCCCTTCTCTATTTGGAATTTAGAGTTTTGCAAATTGGCTACACGTCTAGAAAATCTCAAATGGGTCTCTTTTGTGTGATAAAGGGTGTGATGTTTCAAAGAACAATTGAACCCAATCAGATGTGCTTAAAACTAAATCCCAAGGGGTAGCTTTGCTTGAAAAGAAATTTGCTCCTTCCGTTGAGGGCCTTGAGGCCTGAGTTCAAACCTTGGGGTCAGCACACAGGAAAGAAATTTGTCCTAAATTCACTTGGCAGTTGTCAGTGCCTTTAAGATTTCCCATGGAGGGACTTGGTCTGGGCAAGCCCATGGATAAGGTTATTGTTCACCCCCATTCTTCCCCCACACCCAAAAGAAAAACCAAGAAAGGAGGAAAAAAAGAAGTGCATAAATGATAAAACTGTTCTCTCTCTGTCCTATATTTGCCCTTTGAATTTGGTATGTGAAATTCTGAAATGTAAAAAGTTATTTATATGTTTAATATACAAGTCTTGCGATTAGCGAGTAATTAGTAATTTTTACATTCATTACAAATATAAGTATTCTATGCACACGCTATGCATGGGCCATATTATTCCTTTTTTTATATTAATTTTATCAGTCTTTTCCCATTATGTGGCTAAATTTTCTTCCAAATATGAGTTGTGTGCCTTTTTTTCTCTCTCTATCCCTTCTGTGACACAAATTCACGAGTCACAAAGGTTATTATGAGGGGTAAATCTTTATTATAATAGATATTACCTAAATAAAATTAATTTAAATATAAATCTTAGGATTTCGAAAAGGACTTATAAGTATTAAATGACTCTATTTTGAATAAGGCCTTTACTAGAAATCCAGAAGTCGACCAAAATTATTATCATGATTTTGGGCAGCCTTTAAGGGCAACTATTTGTGGGTTGGTACTTGATATGTTTCCCAGACCTAACTATTTACATAATGGGTAGAGTTTATCAAATAATTTGAAAAATTCTAACTTGAAGTCATATTTTGGAACAGGGTAACTGGGTAAGCATAGAATCTAGACAGAGTGATGTACTTAGAGGACTCTTTGGTTGTCCTTAGTTAACACCTAATGGATGCAATATTCGGTATCAAACAAAACATAAGAAATAGTTTACTAGCTAGCTTCTTTAGTTATCTTGTGCTACTATAGGTGAATGAAAAAAATATAACTTACTAGTCTGTTACATGTTTGTGTAATGTGTGACTACATCTCTCATCATATAACTGCTCTGTCCCTCATCATATGATAAACAACATAAATATACTGTCGAGGTATAATTCTAATTGTGAATTTTTCTTTCTAAAAAGGGTTAAAGAGTAAGAACTATATAATACTATTTAGATTTGAGAATAACTGGATGACTATATACGTAAGGAGAGAGCTAACTACAAACATTGTGGGGCTATATTGGCATGAAACAATAGTCGGTCATCATATGTGACTTGCTAATAGAAATTAATAATGAGAAGCATCGAATTGCGGAGAAAATTGTTTTTGTGTTGCTTTGTGATATATGGGCAAAAATATGTAGGCAAACGCAGCATCTGGAATGGCTGTACACGATGACTGCAAGTTAAAGTTCTTAGAACTGAAGGCCAAGAGAACTTATCGATTCATAGTTTACAAAATTGAAGAAATACAAAAACAGGTCACTGTAGAAAAGGTTGGCGATCCAGCTGAGAGTTATGAGGACTTTGCTGCAAACCTCCCTGCTGATGAGTGTCGATATGCCGTCTATGATTATGAGTTTATGACCAAGGAAAATGTTCCAAAGAGCAGGATTTTCTTCATTGCTTGGTACCAGTCAACTTCACTTGGTTGATTACTGATTTAGACTTTGATGCTATATACGCGTATCAATTTTTGTGTCTTCTGTTTTATCCCTCTCTGGTTTATTTTCCTCCTCTTTTTGGCTGTAGGTCACCTGATACAGCAAAGGTGAGGAGCAAGATGATTTATGCAAGCTCCAAGGACAGGTTCAAGCGAGAGCTTGATGGTATTCAAGTGGAATTGCAAGCTACTGATCCCTCTGAAATGGACATGGATGTTATCAAAAGCCGAGCTGCCTGAGTGCTTGTTTATCCCTAGACTTATTATGGAGAATTTACTATGCTTTCTGATTCTCCTGCTGAATGTTTGTTGATTGTGGAACTTGGTAGTTTTTAGATATAATTCTATCCTGTTGATAACCAAACAGGATAGCGTTATATTGTGCCGGGCAAATCTCAATTTCTATAGTATGAAATTATCATTTTGTTTTTAAGCCAAAGAACATATTAGTGTGCAAGATTTCTAGTTAAGGTTTACTGTGTTTATTTAAATAAAAATGGATGTGCACTTTATAGTTGAAGTATATGGATACCCTTGTGTATGACTACGCTCTCGCTATTCTTCAGGGGAAAGCATGTTTTCGGAGGATGTCCTTATAAGCTATAAGTGAATGGGCCTCGACTATTTTGAATTAATGCAAAAATAAATTGGATAGAGTTGAACACATCCCTTTTTATGCTGCTGCTTAACGATATAAATTAACTTTTTAGTTTTATGGCTTATTAGCCCTAAATTGAGAATAGCTTAGCAGTTTTTAATTCGGATTAATTATTTTAAATATAACCTAATAACAAAAGTATAATACTTCATCATTCTAGAAAAATAATTATATTTGAGTTCTTTTTTGTAGATATTAATGTTACATATTTGATCGACATTTACATTTACAAGTTATAATATTTTTCTTTTAAAAGATTTGGTTATAATATTTATTTTAAAGATATTTATATTTAATCTTTAATTGATAATAAAATAAATGTTTTGTAATGAAAATTTTTAAAAATAATAACATTATAATAAATAAGTTTAATAAATATTATAATTCCTTTTTTTGAAATAAATTCCATTCCCAAATGTAATGGAGAGAGTAAATGAATGTTGCTTTGCTCGAAAAACTAAAAATGAAATTGAAACTATTTAAATGAAAAATATTTACATCGTAATGTTTTCAAATCATATGATCTAAGTTATTACTTAAGTTTCATTGTTAGTAATTTTAAAATAACTTTTAGTAATTTATGATGCTTATCAATAATATCAACAACTGTTATGTTAATACTCCCTCCATTCCAAAATTAAAGTTATATTTGTCTTTTGGTGTAGTACAAGATCCATATCTTATAATTTCATTTATGATATAACTAGTTAGAAATTTTTGGGACCCAGATTTTCTTGGGTCTTTTTCTCATTAGTTTTAGAATCAAGACTTGATTCAGATGGAGTTGATTGTCTTTTAGAATTTTTAACTTTTATTGGACAATCATTAGTCTTGCTTCTTAAAGGTGAGAGACTATCAAGTTTAGAATTTTCACAATTATTGCAAAGATGGTTAAACCTTTTTACAGAAGATTTTTCTTTAGTTATCTTTGTTGGTGCAGTCTCTACTATAGGAACTCTATTTTTACTCCTACAATGTATAGCTATGTGGTTGGAATTTCCACATATGTGACATGTTTTTCTAGGAGTATCAGACATTCTAACATAATTAGTATATTTATTGATGCCTATTTTTCCATTCTTATTCCTTCTTCCACTGCTAGACTCCACTGACTTTTCAACCTTAGACTTAGTAAGATTTTTCAATTTCTTGTTTAATTGTATCTTGGTCATGAATCATATATTCAATCTTTTGTTTCCACTATTTTCAACAGTATTCACTGAATTTTGATTATTCTTTATAGCTGTAGTGACATGTTAATATTGAGTGTTGATAAATTTAGGTTCAATGACTAGCAAGACAAAATTAATTCTTTTAATGGGAATTAGCTTGTTAGTCATGGAGTTAGCAGTTTCAACAATCTTTTCTATATCTGATTTCTTTCCTAGGTACTCATTATAACCTATACCGGAGTTTTGATCTACCATTTGACTACTTACCAAGTCTGATAGCTTTTTAGAGGATTGGTTCCACTCTTTTATCTTAGCCTATTCATGTTCAAGTTGTTCGACTAAGTAATATTCTCTCTTTTTCAAAGCATCAATCATGTGATGAGCTTTATCTAACTCAGACTTAATAGTATCAAATTGTATTATTCTCTCTTCAAGAAATTTATTTCTTTTTAAGAGTTGGTCATGTGATTCTTTAACTTTGACATGTTCAATAGTTAATGATTTAAAACTAACATGCAAATCAGACATATCTTTTTGTATGCTTTCTATACTAGATGTATCAATTAAATTAAGCACATTAAAGTTTTGAGTTGCATCACATACCTTTGTAGAATCACTTGGCTCATTAGTTCGAGCCATCAAAGCAAAGTTGACAATTTCTTCCTCAGAGTCACTGTCAATCAAATCTTTGCCTTCAGTAATCAAGGCCTTCCTATTAGATTTGTACTTTTTATCAGCAAGGTCATTCCCTGATTTTATAAACTTTTCATCCTTAGATCTTTCTGTAGATTTAGGCTTCTTGCACTCATTGACAAAGTGCCCTAACCCATCACAATTGTAACATCTAATCTTCTTTTTGTCAAAGGTCACAGTTTGACCTTCTTGTTTTGGGTTAGGCTTCCTTGATGATCTTTTCCCTTTCTTGCTAGCTCTAAATTTTTTGAATGCTTCACCATGAAGGCCATGAATTCCTCTATGTCATCATCAGTGTTGGATTCAGTTTCTTCATCAGTCGAGTTTGCAATGTCGGTTTCATCATCGAGCTTCTCATGAGACTTCTTTGTCTCAACCATTAGTGCAGCTCCTTTGTCCCTGCCATACATCTTTTGTCTTGCTCTACTTCAAGTTCATAAGTCTTTAGATTTCCATAGAGCCTATCCAAAGTGAGAATGTCCAAATCATGAGCTTCCCTTACTGCAGTTGTTTTTGGATCCCAGCTTGGTGAGAAAGCCCTCATGAATTTAGTATTAACATCTTCATTGTCATAGGACTTTTCAAGTATTTTCAGATCATTGAGCAAAGTATTGAATCTATCATAAACTGATGTTATTGATTCACCAAGCTTTACTTGAAAGAATTCATATTGTTGTGTTAACAATGACCTTTTATTCTTTCTTACTTGGTCTGTTCCCTCACATAGAACTTTGATGGTGTCCCAGATCTGTTTTGATGTTGTGCAGTTGATGATGCTTGTGAACATATTTTTATCCAATCCATTGTAAAGTATATTCATCACTTTAGCATCCTTCAATACTTGTAACTTTTCTTCATTGGTATAGTCACTTTCTGTAGCAAGTTCAAAGTGTTCAGGAATAATTGTTCCTTCCACAGTTTTTGAAGAAACAAATTTCCTTGGTTGATAGGGACTCTTCTCAATCCTATCAATGTAATCGAGATCTGTTGCTCTCAAGTGCATATACATCTTTTGTTTCCAGATTGGATATTCTTCTCTTTTTAAAACTGGAATTCTGGTTCCACCATCATGACTTCCTGCATATGCTACTATGCTAGAGCTGCTTCCTTCATTATTGGCCATCTCTGGATCTTGTTAATTGAAGTATATCAATCAATATGCTCTGATACCAATTGTTGTCCCAGTGAAATAGCCTAGAACTTGTAGAAGGGGGGTTGAATACAAGTTCTTGAAATCTTTTCAAATTCCTATTCTTCAAAGTATTATTACTTGCGAAAATTAAAGAACAAGAACAAGAATAAATTTATAAACAATTACTCTTATTGATTAACAACTAATCACAAATTCTAATAATCACAAATTGATTGTCAGCTTCAACTTCTGTGCTATTTATATAAATCTATATAATTATACAGCTTCTAACACAACTCTATAAAATTAATTACAGCTTCTAAATCTGAATCGAAATTCAACTTCTAATCCTATTCAATAATAATTCTCTGTACCATTGGAATAGGTTTTTTTTTCCATTCCATGATGAAAAACTATATCTTTCTCTAGTTAGTTTCCTAACCAGCTTCGTCATCAATATATCTTCAATGTCCACGTCGAAGATAACTTCTAATTCAAATAGAACTCTGTACTGCATCAGAGAGTAATTTTACTTTAGTCTCTGACTACTTCAACCTTAGTCTCTGATCAACTGTTTAGTCTCCGACAACTTAACCTTAGTCTCCGATGCTTTAATCTTAGTCTCCGATGATTTACACTTAGTCTCTGATGACTTAAGATTAGTCTCCGATGTTTTAAGCTGTAGTCTCCGATAAGCTTTTGCCTTAGTCTCCGATAGACCAAACACAATCTTTGACTTGTTGAAATCTCTAATGCAGTTCTGGTAGTCTCTTATAATACAAATTAACTTACTCTAATATAAAAATAAATTACATGAATCAGAGAGTAAACTACCAGCTACAAAAATTCAAATGCTATAAACTAGCACCTAACTGTACATTTGTATATCTAAGTATTCTAAGTACAATCATCATCAAATGTTTTAAAACCTAACAAACTTCATGCTGACGGAGACTAAGTTAGGACTTGTCTGTGATACAACGATGATTCCCCATGGTTAAAGGGTGGTGTTATCACCAGATAACCATAGCTAGGGCAACTCTCACATCTTTTCTACAGCGCGTAACATTCTTATTGTCTACTAATTCTTACAGACACTGCTAGACTTCAAGAACTCTGGTTGTTAGAGGCTCAAGCATGGTGTTTAACTACTGATATAAAGAAATATTGGAAGTTAATGGTTTGTCTACTAGGTGGTCGTTAACATTTCTTACTCTCATCAAGGACAACTTTTTGAAATAAAATGACATTAACTCCAGATGTTAAAAGCATGCATTAAATCATACTTTTGGAAGTGAATAAACAAAGTATTTTTACAAACATGGTATGCATAACAGAACAAAAATAGTCCAAGAACAAAGTAGGACTTTAATATAGTGCTCTTACCTCTTTGGATGTAAGGAAGAAGTTAAAAGCTTGGGTTGTTCTTCGAGAAGAGATGTTGCTCTAGAAAGTGAACTTGGATTTTGTGAGTGTTTGACTGTATAGAAAACCTATGAAAAATAGGGCTAGGGTTGTACCCAAATGATATATTTATATCACTTGCCGAGCAATAAGAGCAGATGGATTGCTTGAGAGTAGATTTCAGTCATTGGCTGTAAAAGGAAATAACAAGCTTTAGCAAGGAGTGATTGGTTAGAAAAGACAGATGTAACGGCTGCTAAAAGTCAATCAATCATCTATCATAGCCAACAATATAGTGTACTGTTGGAGTAGATTAACTGATTTGACAGGTCACGTGCAATAATTCTAACATAGTGTAAATTATATCTCTTGTCTCACAGCAGTCTTTGGTTCAAAAATGGGTACTGTAGCTCATACCCGTGTGTTGCCTTCCCACGTGATAAAAACACTTACCCTTGATATATTTGAATAAAATAATCATTTAAGGATTTGCGCTCAAAATATATTTATAAACTTTTGGACATCACATTGCCATAAAATTTTCATTTAAGATATGAATTCATTATTCATATCGAATAAGAATTTAAACCTTCATACATAATATAAATTAATCATAATATGAATCAATCATTCAACAAAATTAGTCATAATATGAGTTAATTTACAAGAAAACTCATTTTATTTTTTGGATTCTCACATCCTTCCCCCTTTAAAATATGTTTCATCCTCGAAACTTGACTAGTGAAAGAGATGGGGGTACTTTTGCATCATTGTCTCTTCTCATTCCCACGTTGTTTCTTCAACATTGTGATTTCTCCATAGAACTTTCACGGAGGGAATCTCCATATTCCTTAAAATCTTTATTTGTCAATCTAAGATCTGCACTAGAATCTCTTAGTAATGCAAATTTGGTTGGTAATCAATGATACTGGTGTGATCCCCCCTATAGGGTCGAAGTACTAAAACCTGAAAAACATCATGCACGTGTTCCAAGGCTGGGGGTAGTGCCAATTGGTAGGCTACTTCACCAATGCGTTGAAGTAATTCAAAAGGCCCAATGTAGCGGGGGCTCATCTTCCCTTTCTGTCCAAAACTCATGACGCCCTTCCATGGCAAAATTTTCAATAGAGCGTGACCTCAAACTTCTAATGTTTGATCCTTCCGATGTTGGTTTGCGTATTGCCTCTGTCGGTTCTGTGCAACTTTCATTCTCTGTCGGATGACACTGATTGCATCTTTAGTCTGCTGAACCATCTCTAGTCCCTGAAGTCTCCTTTCTCCGACTTCGTTCCAATATAGCGGTGTTCTGTACTTCTTACCATATAAGGCTTCAAACGGGGCCATGCCGATGCTTGCATGGAAACTGTTGTTGTAGGCAAATTCAATGAGTGATAGGTGTTCATCCCAGTTTCCATTGAAGTCTAACGAACATGCCCTCAACATGTCTTCCAAAGTTTGAATTGTCTTTTCAGATTGTCCATCAGTCTGCAGGTGGAATGCAGTACTCATGTCAAATCGTGTCCCCAAATAGTCCTGAAAGTTGCGCCAAAATTTGGACATGAAGTGCGGATCATGATATGACACAATCGAAATCGGTACTCCATGGCGGCTTAGAATCTCCTTCACATACAGCTTGACTAACTGATCCATCTTGTAGTTATCCTTGATGGGAAAAAAGTGAGTAGATTTAGTTAACCTATCCACTATTACCCATATTGTGTTAGCTCCCTTCAGCGTTGCCGGTAGTCCCACTACGAAGTCCATAGTAATGTATTCCCATTTCCATTAGGGGATATCCAAGGATTGTAATAGTCCACTCGACTTTTGATGTTCAGCTTTGACCCTTTGATAGGTGAGACACGTACTGACTCATTTGGTTATCTCTCTCTCTTCATATTCAGCCACCAAAAGTTCTGCTTCAAGTCTTGATACATTTTTGTCCCTTCTAGATGTACAAAGAATCTGGAGTTGTGAGCCTCTTGCAGTAAATCTCCTTTTAACTCGACTTTCGCCGGAATCCAGTCCCTATCCTCAAATCTCATTAAGCCATCATCGTGGATTCGACATTTTTAATTTCATCATCTTATTAGCTTTTCTCTTTCTTCTGCAAAGTCCTCTTGAGTCGCTTTGATTATGTCCAATAATTGCGGCCTTGCTCTGACTTCTTCCTCAATTTTTCGTCTCTGCCTTGTTGTGATAATGTTCCGTTGTATACTCTCCAAATCCATCCTTACCTCTTCCTAAACTGTCATCACGTCGGATTTCTCTCATCTGCTTAGTGCATCAGCTCCCACGTTAGCCTTATTAGGGTGATAGTTGATTGAGTAGTTGTAGTCCTTGATCAGCTCCAACCATCGGCTTTGTCTAATGTTCAGCTCCTTTTGTGTGAAAATGTACTTTAGGCTTTTGTGGTTGGTATAGATCTCACATTTCTCCCCGTAGAAGTAGTGTCTTCAATGCCATTCTCAAATTCTCGGTATGTTCTTCTTCCGTCTTGGAGTATATGAGAATGTCATCGATGAACACAATGATGAACTTGTCCAAATAAGGCTTAAAAATTCGATTCATCAGATCTATGAAAGCAGCTGGGGCATTAGTAAGTCCGAATGGCATTACTAGGAATTCGTAATGGCCATATCGGGTCCTAAATGTCGACTTTGAGATGTCTTCAGCTTTGATCTTCAGTTGGTGATATCCTGACCTCAAATTTATCTTTGAAAAGTACTTCGCATCCTTGAGATGATCAAACAAGTCGTCGATCCTTGGTAGTGGATATCGATTCTTAACTGTTACCTTGTTCAATTCTCTGTAATCGATGTATAACCTCATCGATCCATCTTTCTTCTTCACGAACAATAATGGGGCTCCCCACGGTGAGATGCTCGGTTTGATGAATCCTTGATCTAAGAGTTCTTGCAACTGCACCATAAGTTCTTTCAACTCGGAAGGCGTCATCCTGTATGGAGCCTTGGAAATCGGAGCAGTCCCTGGTACTAGCTCGATCCCAAACTCCACTTGTCTGTCTGGCGGTAATCCCGGTAGTTCTTTCGGAAATACATTTTCGAATTCCCTCACAATGGGAATATCTTCTAACCTCAGTGCTTCCTTCTGGGCATCATGTACATAAGCTAAGAATGCCTCGCATCTTTTACGTATCATCCTCTTAGCTTTTATCATGGTAAGGAAGTGAGACGGTTTAGTAGTCTTATTTCTGTGAAATAACACCTTATTGTTTGAAGATGTTCTTAAGGAAACCTTCTTCCTCTTACAGTTTATACTAGCTTGGTACTTACACAACCAATCCATGCCTAGTATCATGTCAAACTCTCCCAAAGGGAAGGGTATTAAGTTTACAGGTAGGTTATTGGTCAGTCAAAAACCTACCGCAAGTGTACGGGTCAAGTACTATAGGTCAAAGCGAGCAAGGTATCGTTCTCACGAGGAAGGGTAGTCAAGTACCAAATTAAGAAATTCCTATTATTATCTAGACAATCTAAAAATGGTTGTTTTAATGTAACAAAATTTATTATTAAAACTGGGTAAACACGAGAGATTTACAGCAAGAAAATATATGGGTAAAGGTTCTAGGACTAGGACTTTGTTAGTTGACTTACTCCAATGGAAATAAATTAATTTCAGGGTTAAGGATTTATTAATTACAATGGTCGAATTTCCAAATTTATATAATTTCCTCTGTCGAGGTAAACTACGCATGCCTATAAAAACGTTATGTCTACTTTCGTGATCACAACAGTGGATATAAACTCATTAAAAACAGTGAAATTCGCAATTGCTTGAAACCACGTCAAGTGTATAACTATCTCTAAAATTATACTACAAGAAGTTTAATAATCCTACGAACTAATATTGAACTTCAACTGTCGTTCCATCATTCAATACCTTGGATTTGTAACTATTTGGCCAGAATAATTACAAGAATAATAACAAGATTATCAAATTGTAACTAAATAAATTCAACCCATTTAATTTAACTACTCCATTGAAATAAAATCAAAAGACTACATCCTTGTCCTAGAAATAGAGAAATTAGCCACACATGATATTGAAAATAAACGCAAAATCAATTGTATATAATCTGAAAATCATCATCTAAATAAGAATAACAAGTTAAAGATTAATAGCAAGAGATTGGAACAGAAAAACCAAATTAGATGAGAATCTGCAGCCCTTTCTTGCTGCGTCTCTTGCTGCATCTCTTGCTGCGTTTCTGCTTCTCTCTCTCTGCCGTGGCTGCCTCACTGCAGCCCTTCTCTTACTCTAGCAGCCTCTCACCCAAGACCCCCCGTGGACTGCTCTCTCACTATCTCGTGGCTACTGTACGTTTCTTCTCTAGGTCTAGCTGCGTCTCTTGCTGCGTTTCTTTCTGCTTTTTTTTATCGCTTCAGTCCCCCTTTATTCTTTTTAATCGCTGCAGTCTCCTTTTTCCTCTTAATCGCTACAGTCTCCTTTTCCCTCTAGGTCTCGCCTCCCCACCAAAGAAACAAGTGGGCTGCTCTGGTGTTTTTAGTATTAGCTGGGCTTGCAATTCCTTAACTGGTGCAGCACATGGGCCATGCCCAATAACTTATACTTGACAATTACATGTTTCAATACTTCATATTTCAGGGGTAGTTTTGTCGTCCAATTTTCAGCATACTAAATGGCTGAATCGTAGCTTGGTGTCAGAATAAAAGTTGTAGCCCTTCATTCAAGCTTTCCGACGCCTATTTAACTGCAATAAACGGAACTCTAGAGAGAAAGTTATGGGCAAAATACTGAAGTCTGTCCAAATCTAGCGAATTTGGTCTTTTATATCCGAAAATAATGCTTTTTCTCTGTCTTTTCCTTTATATGAGCATAACTCATAAAACCTACAATAATTAGACAAAAAGTGTGTTTAACCCATAAAAATATTGCCAAAATATTAATAATCAGAGGGTATAAAATATATATAAAAATAACACTTATCAGTTATGCTTGCCTATCTTTACATTGTAGTCAAACAAAATGTTTTGAATAGTGAGGACCTCCTGGTTGGCCACTATAACTTCTAAAGGTACTTCTAGGCATTTAGGAGTTATATTAAGGTCTTTAAGCAAGTATTCGTGGGTAAAAAATTAAAGAAAAAATAGGACACACAAAAATGTCTTTAAAAGAATGTCTGAAAATAAAAATTTTCTTTTAAAGTCGAGTATATCCTTCTTATATATTTTCTCTTTATATGCTTTTTAATTATAAACCGCACACCCAAAAGTGATATCAAAGACAAATAATTTGAAATAAATAATAAAAAAATAGATTATTTGCTTACTTCTTAATTTAAGTATTTAATTATTTTTTTGAGACGAAAGGAATATCCTATTAGTAACTATAGGGTGCATTTATTTGCCTGACTATATTAGGTGAGAATAATTAGACGATTACTTAAGATTAAACTATGTTTGAGCAAAATAAGCTCAAATGTTTGTAGAAGGGGGGGGGGGGGGGGGGGGTGAATATAAACACCACATACATTTCGCTCTATTTGACCTTTAAACAAGCACTTCCTGGAAATAGTTACACACCACAGAAAAACTAAATAATATGAACACAAGGATTCAAGTTAAAATAGTTATATTAAAACTTAAGGTTTTTCTGGAAATCTGTAGAATCACAACTGTGATTTAAAGCTACAAATTCTGTGAATAAATACACAGTTTCTCACACTTACTAGCTACAACAACTTTCCTCTGAAAAATAAATCTCTCAAGAAATATATTACAGAGCTTCCTAGTATTGTGTACTTCTATTGTTTGTTTGATCTGTTGGATAGATTCAAATCACTATTTCTTTTCTCTTGTGTGTTCTCGTGTGCTCTATCTGTAATGAGAACTCCTTCTCGTATATATATATCAGTGGTTGAAATCATATGCTTAAAACGTGCAGCTTTCCTCAACTTAGTCGCAAGTATGTCACATCGTTGTCCCGTGTGTCAGACGGAGGCATGCTTTGTTGCTACTTTTTCTTCCCCTGATTTGTGATCATTTAATGCGCGAGAGTCCTCAATGGACCAAAACAAACTTCAAGAAATATCTTTCCAGTTGATATCTCTTGCTTCTGTAACACGTTACGTTGATTTTTGTGTAAGTATTGATGACAGGTGCATGCTGTCATAACGATCCAATGACGACTAGCCCTGATGGACTTTGATCAGTGCTTCTGAATCCCCTTATGCTTATTGACTGGATCAAGGCTTTAACCTTCACTTGAGTTTCACTCAGTGCTTCTTGATCCTGATGGTTATGACTGATGACATACACTGATGGCTTCCACTGATGTCATGTTGGTCATTCCCCCTGACGGGTTACCCTAATGAGTTGGCCTGACACTGACATGTACTTAAGTGTTCCCCTGACGGGTTGGTCTGCCTTCGTCATCCCCTGACAGGTTCCCCCTGATCGGTTCCCCTGACGAGTTCCCCCTGACGGGTTCCCCCTGATCGGTTCCCCTAACGAGTTCTCCCTGACGGGTTCCCCCTGATCGGTTCCCCTGACGAGTTCTCCCTGACGGGTTACCCCTGACGGGTTCCCCTGATGGTATTTAATCAACGTAACTTTGTTTAAAATTTCTGATGTGCGGAATACTTTGACTGTTTACAAGTAGCATCAGACATTCTTCTTCACTTTGTCAAGTCCTTTGAATGTTTCTGTTTTCTGACTTGTCTTGTGAAAAGATTGACCATCCACTGATGAATAAGATTATCATCAGTGGATGCAAAACTTGTGCAGATCTTTAAGGTTTATAAAATACCTCAAGTATTTACAGTTGCACAATTTATTACATAAACATCATCAACAACAATTAACTCTAACAATCTCCCCCTATTTATGTTTATCAATTTGATAACCATAAATCTCTAGATACACTGATGATGATGTCAAAACCAATATTAAATACATGAAAGAATTTGAATGAACTAATAAAAGAATTTTTGTACAAGTATTTTCCTATAACTATTACAAAAAGAATGTTGTATTAGACATCAGGATCCCTTTTCCTTTTTGCTGAGACAAAGGGCAATAGATGACTTGATTCAATAAGTTGGGAGTCACTTCTAAGGCCTTGTCTTCTTTGATCTGGGTTTTGATCAGGAATCCTGAGTCTGTTGTCTTCCCCTCCAGCCTCCAGTTGCTCCAGTTCCCTTTGAAAAAGTTTTCTGAAGTTGACAATGTTGACATTGTTGCTGGATTCCAAAGCTTCAAGGACAGTTTTTATTTCTTGAATGTTGGTTGCAGCAAGTTGTGACCAGTAGAAGGTAATGATCTCCCCCTTGTTATTTTTGAATTGAACACCCATGGGGTTCGTGATCATTTTTGGATAGTCTTTGAATCCCTTTACTGGTGGCACATCCCTTACTGCAGTGTTCCCATCATCAGCTTTGGTTTCTTCAATCTCCCTCACAATCTTCTGAATCAACAGGATTCTGAACTAGATGACATGTTCATTTTTGTGTTGAGCTATTTGACTCAAAACATGCATCGCTTCCTCTAGGTAGAGACCATCAACGTCTTTTGGTTTAATGCATTTCTCCTGCCCATCAGTGGATTTGTAAAATAGTCTCAAAGGTCTTTCCAAGGCTGTGGGCAGGCTTCTATTATCGTTGATGGCTCTCCTTAGCTTGTCAATCATCACCCTCAAGTCTCTATTTGCCGCTGATGATTTAGGAACCAGATTTAGCATTAATCCCAGCTGTTCAGCATCCATTCTCTTGAACCAGTCCAGAGTTACATTGAATTGTTCTCCACTCTTTTGTTGTACTGTTATCAACTGATCCCTTTTATTGTTGTACCTGACATTTATGCTTTTTATGGAGAACATAAATGTCAGGTTTTTGCGCCTTTCTTCTTTAAGGGATTCAGCTAGAGTGGGTGGACCATATGCTATGATTACAGGAGAAGGTGCTTTATCTTTGGTTTCAAAGGACTTGGGTTTGGTGGCATCAGGGTCTTTGGTCTTGTCTTGGTTCTTATCCCCTGATGCACCTTTTGGGTTTTGAGCTTTTCTTTGCTGAGGATTCCTAGAGGTCCTAGGCTTGACACTCTTCATCTTCTTTGCTTCCTCCTACTCCTTTGCCATTTCCCTCTCTTCCTCTTCTTGAAGTTGCTGTGCAAATAGTGCATCAGCTTCCACTAACTTTTTATCTTGAGGGTAGACCAGCTCCACTTTCCCATCAATTACAGCTTCAACGGGTGTTGGAAAGTGAGCTGTCTTCATGGCATCTCCAAGTAGCTTAGGCCCTGACTGAGTGTTGGATTTCTTCTTTGGTTCCTCAATTAGGATACCCTTGCCTTTATCCTTGGGTTTTGGAGCAGGAACAGGAGCAGTCACACCCCCTGATGGTTGACTTAATTTCTCAGCAACATCCCCTGATGACTGCTTGGTAGATTTCTCCCCCTTTTTGACATCATCATCAGTGGGAGTTAAGAGTCAAGATATGACTTGAAGAACTTGCTACAGAGTGTCAGCCATGGAATGTTGCAGAGTTTCCTTGCTGGTCAGTTGGGAAGTGAGGGCATCAAGCTTCTGGTCAACTGTGTCAGCTTGTTTCTTCATCCGGAGCAGGGTCTGGCTGGTGACCAGGGAGTCGACAACTTGCTGTACATTTTGAATCTTTGACGAAAAATGTGTATACAATTTTTGATTTTCTATATCTATAGACTGACCAATCATGATTTGTGATTTTAATACTTTGATCAAGATTGGATCAGTGGTCCTTGCGAGCTCTTGCTTTAATAACTGTACAGTATGCGCTATTTGGTTATGCTGAAAGTACAAATCAACTACGATGAACTGGGAAAAATCATCATGTGAAGCATCATCTTCATCACTTTCAGAGCTTGAAGAATCAGTATTTACAGTAACTATATTTTCTCTCTGTTCTTTATTTACAAGGATCTCATCCTTATCTCTCTCATCTTCTCCTTTTTCTTGGCCTTCTAAGGCATCATTCTTACTCTCTCCTTTTGCCAAAGTCCTCTCAGGGGTTTGACTTTGCCTCGTTTCCCTATGTATTCTCTCAGCCTCACTCAAAATTGTCCTAGAAGGGCTCTTATAGGCTTGGAGATCAGCTGTTGTGGGCAGTTCAAGAAATGTATGTATAGATTCTAGTTACACAATAGTGATAGGAGAAGGAGTAGAGGAGATGTGTGTATGTATAATTGGCGAAGTATATGTTTCTATAGAGGAATTATATACAATTGGGGGTACATAAAGAGTTATTGTTGTAGTATGTACATTGGAATTTATGTCCCTTGTCTGATCATCAGTGATTGTATCAAGGAAAAATGAGTCAACCCTTTGAGAGTGGTGACTATCAATCACTGTGTCAGGGAGTGTTGGCTCTTCCACGAATTGAGAATGTGGAGAATTTGATTGTATGACACTTAATGTTTGTGTCATAATATCTGAAGAAATATGAGGAACAGAGAAAGAAGGAAGTGGTGTAGAGGGGAGTGTTGGCTGAATCACTGAACGATGAGGTGATTCATCAAAAGATGCTGTAGAAGAATGCTTATGACTCATGTTGATCTTATTGTGAGGCTTCTAAACTACAACATCTTAAGTGGTGTGTGCACTCACTATGTCAGATATCTGCAAGTGGCTCTTAAAGACCCTGATGGTAAGTTCATCAGAGTTCATGGTCAGTGTATTTGCCTCACTCAACTGTGTCCCTGGTTAGGGACTATTTTAAATAACTAATTCCTTTTGAGAGGAACTAGTTAGAAATATGTTTAATTCCTTATCAAAGGCAGTATCCTTTTAAGAGGATATGCCCTAGTCAGGCTGTGGGTTAACACTCGTGGCTCCCTTCTTCTTCTTACGCCTGTAGCCAATCGCTCTCTCTCCTTGCTCCCCCTCAGTTGTTGTGGTAACTTCACTGGGTTTTTCTTTTAATCCCAATAGTCTTTTGGGAGACTATGGGTTGGACTTTTGAGAGTGCTTGGGTGGAAATTGGTTGATCTACTTGGGTAGGCAGAGATGTGGTGATTTTCTCTGTCATAGTAGATGAAGGTGAAGAATTTACAAGTTGGGAAGTAGAAGGAGAGGAATTTACTACCTGTACCATATGCTGCGGTAGTGCAAATGGTTCGGCTGTATAACATTTCTTCATTATTTCAGTAAACAATTTCTTCGTTTGCTTGTATGACTGTACAGTAATATCATTCTCAAAAGAAAAATTAGTAATTTGGTCTTTAATAATCATAAACAAAAATCTAGCATAATATACTTCAATTTTCCTATTATTAAAATTACCTAATTTATTTACAAGGTCATCAAAAATTATTTTACCTATATTTATATTTACATTTCTAATCATGGCGTATGTTATTTTCAAGGTTAAGGAGGTTATTACCTCGAAGTTAGAACACTTATCTGAAAACGCCTTGGTGATTGTATCGAACAGGTAAGAGATCTCCCGCTTCACATTCACCCTCTTGAGGTCCTTGAACTTTAACATTGTGTTGGAAGCAGCGTTATAGCCCAGTTCCCTCAAGAAATCCAGCAGGTCAGCATCACTGGGTGCCTCCACCAGGTCTTGAGTAGATAACCCCAAAGCAGAATTAATTTTGGAAGGGGTTATTTTCCCTTTCTCAGAAGAAACTTTGAAAGAGATTCCCTTGACCACATCAGCCTTGGTGGTGGAGTACATGAACTTGGCACCTGTCCATAGTTGCGACAGTGCTTCCCCCGACATTTTTTCATCGGTAAAGATGGCTTTACTATACTCTGAGTTGAGTAGATAGTTCATTATTGGTTTAAAGCAATCCTCTACCTCATCAACGTCAGAGAAGCCCACATAGTTCGTGGGTGGGACTGTTAAGTTCCTCAGAATTTGTTGACGTGCCATGGATGCTTTGAAGATTTGAAGTTTTAGGGTTTCTGTGAAAACGAGAGAGAAAAAGAGAGCAAGCTTGAGCAAATATCAGATAAAGATTAAATGTTTTGGGGGGTTTTAAAAAGTAAGAGAGATAGAGTATTAATACCTGCCTTTTGACGTTTGAAAACTTCTCCTGAAAACAAGCCATCAGGGAGTCAATTCAGTTTCTGTGATGACATGTCATCAGTGAGAGAAGACCTCATTGATGAGTTGTCATCACTTAACTGACCGTGAATCCTGATGCAGTTAAAAACATTTAAACTTACCCTGATGCTTTACTGTATGTACATACCCTGACCCTGATGCATAAGTTGGACACCCTGACCCTGACGCACGAGTCGGACACCCTGACCCTGATGCATAAGACGGACACCTTGACCCTGACGAGAGAGTCAGACACCTTGACCCTGATGCGTCCTAACGGAGGCCCTGACCCTGATGCATCAGTCAGAAGGAAAAACACCAAACACAAAATGTAGAAGATACAAGTATATACATATTTACAATTTGAACATATATAACCACACATCAATTGATTTTATCAAGAACTTATGAAATGAGTTAGAAATACCAGAACTTAGGAATTTGACCCTGACCCTGACGCATAGTTTACCATTCCTAGCTCTCCGACAAGATTTGAAAACGTGGCTTCATCAAGAGCTTTGGTAAATATATCTGCCAGCTGCTGATTTGAAGGTACAAACTGTAGTTCAATATTCCCATTCATAACATGTTCCCTGATAAAGTGATATATGATTTCTATATGCTTGGTTCTGGAATGTTTTACTGGATTTTCAGCAATGGCAATGGCACTTGTGTTATCACACCTTATTGGAATCTTGATATATTCAGAGCATAATCCATTAGCTGATTTTTCATTCATAGTATTTGTGCACAACAACTTCCAGCTGTAGTATATTTAGCTTTAGTATTAGATGTAGAGATTGAGTGTTGCTTTTTGCTGAACCAAGATACAAGCCTTCCTCCTAGAAATTGACAGCTTCCCGTTGTACTCTTTCTGTCAATCCTGCATCCTCCAAAGTCAGTATCAGAATATCTTAGTAATTCAAATCCAGACTCCTTTGGATACCAAAGTCCCAACTCTGTAATGCCCTTGATATATCTCAAGATCCTTTTCACTGCAATGAGATGAGATTCCTTTGGGTCAGCTTGATATCTTGCACAAAGACATGTTGCAAACATTATGTCTGGCCTGCTGGCTGTCAGATACAACAATGATCCAATCATTCCCTTATAAGTCTTCAAATCAACTTTCTTTCCATTCTTATCACGGTCAATCTTGGTTACAGTGGCCATAGGTGTCTTTGCTACTTTTGAGTCCTCCATATCAAATTTCTTAAGAAGTTCTTTGGCATATTTTGTCTAATGAATGTAGATTCCATCAGAGACTTATTTGACTTGCAATCCCAAGAAATAAGATAACTCACATATCAAGCTCATTTCATATTTGCTTTGCATGAGTTTGGAGAACTTTTCACACAGCCTTGTATCAGTGGATCCAAAAATAATATCATCAACATAAATTAGAACCAAAATCAGATGACCTTGGTGTTGTCTGAAGAACAAGGTTTTGTCAACGATACCTCTTGTAAACTTATTTTCCACCAGAAACTTTGACAGTGTGTCATACCAAGCTCTAAGTGCTTGCTTTAGTCCATAAAGTGCCTTTTCCAGTCTGTAGACATGATTTGGAAATTTTGAGCATTCAAACCCTGGAGGTTGTTGGACGTACACCTCCTGTTCCAATTTCCCATTTAGAAAAGCACTTTTCACATCCATTTGATAGACTTTAAAATTTGAATGTGCTGCATAGGCTAAGAAAATTCTTATAGCCTCAAGTCTGGCCACTGATGCAAAGGTCTCATCAAAGTCAATCCCTTCTTCTTGAAGATATCCTTTTGCAAACAGTCTTGGTTTGTTTCTTACAACAATGTCAGTTTCATCCATCTTATTTATGAATACCCACTTAGTACCTATTATGATTCTGTCTTTAGGTTTAGGTACAAGCTTCCATACTTGATTTCTTTCAAATTGATTTAGCTCTTCCTGCATTGCCAAGATCCAGTCTGCATCTTGAATAGCTTCTTCAAACTTCTTTGGTTCAATTTGAGAAAGAAAGCAAGCATATAGGCATTCATTAGATGTTGCTTTCCTGGTCTGCACTATCTTGCTTGGGTCACCAATAATCAGATCTGTTGTGTGACTTTTTGCCCATTTAGGATTAGAGATGTGCCTTGATGAGCTTGCTTGACTATCATCTCCTCCCCTTAAGCCTGCGCTCCCAGCTTCTGAAAACTCTCCCCCTGAATTAGTGGAGAATTCAAGGTTCAAGTTATTCCCTGATGGTGCATGTCCTGATGAATGATCCCCTGATGGAGTATCCCCTGATCTGTTGTCCAGGAAATTAACTCTATCTGTTGAAGGGGCTTCTACATTGTTTGGATTGTCATCAGGAATGGATAAGTTCTCCATTTGTTTGCACACATCGGCTTTAGTCTCTTGATAATCATTTTCATCTTCATTTTCAAACATGAGTTCTTCATGAAAACCAGGGTCTTCAAGTCCAGAAATCTCTTGATCAGCAAAAGCTACATTTATAGACTCCATCACTACCTGATGTCTTTTATTATAAACCCTGTAGGCCTTAGATGACAAGGAATAACCTAGGAAAATTTTTTCATCAGCTTTTGGATCAAATTTTCCTAAGTTCTCACTGAAATTCCTCAAAATAAAACATTTGCATCCAAAGACATGGAGGAACTTGATGCTTGGTTTTCTTCCTGTCATTAGCTCATATGGCGTCTTGTTGTGAGCCTTGTTGATTAGAGATCTATTTTGAGTAAAGCAAGCAGTGAAAATTGCCTCAGCCCAAAAATAGGTGGGAATCTTTGCCTCTGCTAGCATTGTCCTAGCAGCTTCTATCAGGGTTCTATTTCTCCTTTCCACTACACCATTCTGTTGAGGAGTCCTTGGAGCAGAAAATGTATGATTTATGCCTTTCTCCACACAAAATCCCTCAACAGTTGCATTCTCGAACTTAGTTCCATTATCTGTTCTCAATATTCTAACCACTGACCCTGATTCTATTTCCACCTTTTTGATATGGTCAATGATTTGTTGAGGCACTTCTGATTTAGCATGCTGAAACTTTACCCAAGTGTATCTAGTGTAGTTATCCACAATGACCATTGCAAATCTTCTCTTTGACACTGACATAATGTTGACAGGGCCAAAGAGATCCATATGTAACAATTGAATTGGATCTTTGATCATTGTGGCTTCCTAGTTGATAAAGGATGATTTCCTTTGCTTCCCTTGTTGACATGCTGAACATAATCCTTCTTGGATAAACTCCATTTGGGGTAGTCCAGATACGAACTCTCTCTTCACCAGATCATTGATTGTCTTGAAGTTCAGGTGAGAAAGCTTCTTGTGCCATAACCTGCTTTCATCAGGGGTTGCCTTGCTGTAAAAGCATGACTCTCCACTTACTGAATTAAAATCAGTAACATAGAAATCTCCTTTTCTTATCCCTGACAAAACCAATTTCCCATCATCCTCATTTGAGATCAAGCACTGATCCCTTTTGATGGAAATGATGTATCCTTTGTCACATAGTTGACTTATGCTTAGCAGATTGTGCTTGAGCCCATCAACTAGTGCTACATTTTCAAATGAGACATTCCCATTTGCTGCTTTGCCATAACCAAGGGTCAGTCTTTTGCTGTTATCACCAAATGAAATTACCGGACCATCCTTTTCTTGGAATTTTGTGAGTAGGGCTTTGTTTCCTGTCATGTGTCTTGAGCAGCCACTGTCTAGAAACCAGATTTGACTGCTTTTGACCTTTCCCTGCACACAAGAAAACATTTAAATTGTTTTTGGTATCCAATTGGCTTTGGGTCCTCTAAGTTTAGTCACAGTAATAGGTAAAACAACTTTATCTTTATTGGTGACTTTTGATTTTGGCAAATTAAAAACTTTCTCCTTTTTAGGAGCTTCAACATATACTTTTGACTTCTCAACAGTGGTCTTGCTTTTATCCTTGGAGGAGCAAGTTTTAGCTGTTGGTAAGTCATCAGCATATAAAATTGTGCCAGTCAAAATTTGTGGTTTTTCTTTGCATTGAAAAGATAAATGATTACAGTTACCACAATTCTAGCACACTTTCCTAGGGGCTTCATGAATGGAAGAATAATTGCTAGCCTTATTAATACCTAGCTTACCATTTCTATTCTTTTTGCTTTCCCCTGACATGCCTTTTTCCCTTGAAGGGCTACAGTGGCCTGATGTACTCTTTCCCCTTGATGACTGTGTATCCACTGATGCACAGTCTAGTTCCCTACTAACTGGAGGATTGAGTGTTTTGGCAAGAATAGGTTTCTTGCCTCTCCCACCACTAGTGGAAGCTTCACACACTGGGAAAACATTCCCAGATTCTAGCTTTGTGTCTGCCTTAATAAACTTTATAGATTGTATTGGTCATTTTCCAAAGCTAGCTGCAATTTCAACCTCAATGGGAGGTTGCTGCACAAGAGTCTCCTCATAGCCTAAACCAGATTTTGGATCAAATTTTTGACTTTTTAATTGATCCTTTAGTTTCTTGCCAGACTCATTCCATCTCTTGAAGACTTCCCTTTCTTGACTAAGAAGATTAGAGGTCCATTCCTCTCTTTTGATAGCATAGTCAAGAAGTTTTTTAGTCCTTGAGAGTTCTTTTTCAAGACTCTCAAGTCTGGAGAGTTCTGATTCTAAAAGAACGTTCCTAGCAGTCAACTGTTCATTAATTTTCTGCACTCTCTCAGTTTCAGCTACATCACTCCTTAAGGTGTCATAGAGATCCTTTATCTAATAGGCCATTTCCTTAACAGTTTTAACACAATCAGTTTTAAACATGTTAGAGGAAATTTTGAGGCATACCTGTGAGCTGCTACTGTCAGTGGATGAGGCCATCAGGGCTAGGTTGACATACTCTTCATTTTCTTCTTCATCAGAGTCAGCCCAGTCCTTTCCCTCTGCAATATATGCTTTTCCCTTCTTATTGGCATTGAGAAGGTCAAAGTACTTCTTTTTGTAGTCCACAATAGCTTCTTTGTTTCTGGATTCACCTTCATTTGGAGCTTTGCGGCACTCATTGGCAAAGTGACCCAGTCTGGAGTAGAGTCTGGCTGGTGACTAAAGAGTCGACAACTTGCTGTACATTCTGTATCTTGGAAGAAAAATGTGTATACAATTTTTGGTTTTCTATATCTATTGACTAACCAATCATGATCTGTGATTTCAACACTTTGATCAAGATTGGATCAGTAGTCCTAGCTAATTCTTGTTTCAATAACTGTACAGTATCTGCCATCTGATTTTGTTGGAAGTACAAATCAACTCCGATGAATTGGGAAAAATCATCTTGTGGAGCATCATTTTCTTCACTTTCAGAGCTTGAAGAGGTATGAATATGTGGTACAATTTCTCTATTTTCTTTATTTACAAGGATCTCATCCTTATCTCTCTCATCCTCTCCTTTTTCTGTACTTTCTAAGGCATTACTCGTATCCTCTCCTTTTTCATTGCCTACTAAGGCAGTACTCTCTTCCTCTCCTTTTGCCAAAGTCCTCTCAGGGGTTTGACTTTGCCTCTCTTCACTATATATTCTCTCAGCCTCACTCAAAATTGTCCTAGAAGGGCTCCTATTGGCTTGGAGATCAGCTATTGTGGCCAGTTTAAGTAAAGTATGTACAGGTTCTGGTTCAACAGTTGTGATAGGAGAAGGAGAAGAAATAAAGTGAGTATGTATAATTGGAGAGGTATAGGTTTCTATAGAGGAATTATATACAATTGGGGGTACATAAAGTGTTATTGTTGTAGTATGTACAGTGGAGTTTATGTCCCCTGATTGATCATCAGTGTTTGTATCAAGTAAAAATGAGTCCACCATGTGAGAGTGGTGACTATCAAACACTGTGTCAGAGAGTGTTGGCTCCTCCACGAATTGAGAATGTGGAGAATCTGATTGTATGACACTTAATGTTTGTGTCATTATATCTGAAGAAATTTGAGGAACAGAGAAAGAAGGAAGTGGTGTAGATGGGAGTGTTGGCTGAATCACTGACTGAGGAGGTGATTCATCAAAAGATGCTGTAGAAGAATGCTTATGACTCATGTGGATCTTATTGAGAAGCTTCTGAGCTACAACATCTTGAGTGGTGTGTGCACTCACTGTGGAGGATATCTGCAAATGGCTCTCAGAGACCTTGATGGTAAGTTCATCAGTGTCTATGGTCAGTGTATGTGCCTCACTCATTTGTGTCCTTGGTTGAGGACTATTTTCAATAACTAATTCCTTTTGAGAGGAACTAGTTAGAAATATGTTTAATTCCTTATCAAAAGCAGCATCCTTTTGTGAGGATACTGCCAGGTCAGGCTTTTGGGTAACACTCGTGGCTCCCTTCTTCTTCTTCAATCTCCTCTTATAGCCAATCACTCTCTCTTCTTTCTCCCCCTCAGTTATTGTGGTAACTTCACTGGGTTTTCTTTTAATCCCAACAGTCTTTTGGGAGACTGTGGGTTGGGTTGTTGAGAGTGGTTGTGAAGAGATTGGTTGTTCTACTTGGGTAGGCAGAGAGGTGTTTGATTTCTCTGCCGTAGTAGATGAAGGTGAAGAATGTACAGTGTGAGAAGTGGAAGGAGAAGAATTTACTACCTGTACCATGTGCTGTGGAAGTGCAAATGGTTCGGCTGTATAGGACTTCTTTATTATTTCTGCAAACAATTTCTTTGTTTGCTTGTATATCTGTACAGGTATATCATTCTCAAAAGAAAATTTAAAAATCTGATCTTTAATAATCATAAACAAAAATCTAGAATAGTATACTTCAGTTTTCCTATTATTAAAATTACCTAATTTATTTACAAGGTCATCAAAAATTATTTTACTTATATTTATATTTACATTTTTGATTATTGCGTATGCTATTTTTAAAGTTAAAGAAGTAATGACTTCAAAGTTAGAACACTTACCTGAGAACACCTTAGTGATGGTGTCGAACAGGTAAGAAATCTCTCTCTTCAAGTTCACCCTCTTGAGGTCCTTGAACTTTAACACTGCGTTGGGAGCAGCGTTATAGCCCAGTTCCCTCAAGAAATCCAGGAGTTCCGCATCACTAGGTACTTCCACCAGGTCTTGATTAGGTAGTCCCAAAGCAGAGTTAATTCTGGATGGGGTTATTTTCCCTTTCTCAGAAGAAACTCTGAATGAGATTCCCTTGACCACATCAATGCGTGTGGTGGAGTACATGAACTTGGCGCTTGTCCAAAGTTGAGACAATGCCTCCCCCGATATTTCATCATCAGTAAAGATTGTTTTCTTATACTCAGAAGTGAGTAGATAATTCATCATAGGTTTAAAGCAGTCATTTACCTCGTTAATATCAGAGAAGCCCACATAGTTTGTAGGTGGGACTGTCAGGTTCCTTGGAATTTCTTGGCGTGCCATTGATGCTTGATAGCTTTGAAGAACTAGGGTTTCTACGAAAAAAGAGAGAGAGAGAGAAAGAGAAACAAAAACTCGAGCAAATATCAGAAAAAGATTAAATGTGTTAAGGAGAGATAGAGTATTAATACCCGCCTGTTGACGTTTGAAAACTGCTCCTTTAAACACGCTATCAGGGTGTCAGTTCAGTTTCAGTGATGACACATCATCAGTGAGATAAGAGCTTAATGATGAGTTGTCATTACTTAACTGAGCGTGATTCCCGAAGCGATTAAAACATTTAAACTTACCCTGAAGTTTACCATATTTACATACCTTGACCCTGATGCATAAGTCGGACTTCCTCACCCTGATGTGCAAGTCGGACACCCTGACCCTGATGTGCAAGTCGGACACCCTGACCTTGACGTACGAGTCGGACACCCTGACCTTGACGTACGAGTCGGACACCCTGACCCTGACGTAAGAGTCAGACACCCTGACCCTGATGCGTCCTATTGGAGGCCCTGACCCTGATGCATCAGTTCAAAAAGAAAAACACCAAACAAACAAAAATATAGTATGTACAAGTATATATTTACATATTTACATAAACCAAACATATATAATCACATATCAATTGTTTTTATCAGAAACTTATGAAATGAGTTAGAAATACCAGAACTTAGGAATTTGACCCTGACCCTGACGAATAATTCACCATGCCCAGCTCTCCCACAAGTTTTGAGAAAGTGGCTTCATCAAGAGCTTTGGTGAATATATCTGCCAGCTGCTTGTTGGACGGTACAAATTGTAGTTCAATATTTCCATTCATGACATGTTCCCTGATAAAATGATATCTGATATCTATATGCTTGGTTCTGGAATGTTGTACTGGATTTTCAGCAATGGCAATGGCACTTGTGTTATCACACCTTATTGGAATCTTGGTATAGTTTAGGCCATAATCCATCAGCTGATTCTTCATCCATAGAATTTGTGCACAACAACTTCCAGCTGCGATGTATTCAGCTTCTGTAGTAGATGTAGATATTGAATTCTGCTTCTTGCTGAACCAAGATACAAGCCTTTCTCCCAGAAATTGACAGCTTCCTGTTGTACTCTTTCTGTCAATCCTGCATCCTCCAAAGTCAGTATCAGAATATCCTAGCAATTCAAATCCTGATTGCTTTGGATACCAAAGTCCCAACTCTATAGTGCCTTTGTTGTATCTCAAGATCCTTTTTACTGCAATGAGATGAGATTCCTTTGGGTCAGCTTGATATCTTGCACAAAGACACGTTGCAAACATTATGTCTGGCCTGCTTGCTGTTAGATACAACAAAGATCCAATCATTCCCCTATAAGTCTTCAGGTCTACTTTCTTTCCATTCTTATCAGGGTCAATTTTAGTTGCAGTGGCCATAGGTGTCTTTGCTACTTTGGAGTCCTCCATATCAAATTTCTTGAGAAGCTCCATGGCATATTTAGTCTGATGAATGTAAATTCCATCAGTGACTTGCTTCACTTGCAATCCCAAGAAATAAGACAACTCACCCATCAAGCTCATTTCATACTTGCTTTGCATGAGTTTGGAGAACTTTTCACACAGTCTTGTGTCAGTGGATCCAAAAATAATATCATCAACATAAATTTGAACCAAAATCAGATGACCTTGGTGTTGTCTGAAGAACAATGTTTTGTCAATGATACCTCTTGAAAATTTGTTTTCCACCAAAAACTTTGACAGTGTATCATACCAAGCTCTAGGTGTTTGCTTCAGTCCATAAAGTGCCTTTTCCAGTTTGTAGACATGATTTGGAAACTTTGAGCATTCAAATCCTGGAGGTTGTTGGACATACACCTCCTGTTCCAACTTTCCATTTAGAAAAGCACTTTTCACATCCATTTGATAGACTTTAAAATTCGAATGTGCTGCATAGGCTAAGAAAATTCTTATAGCCTCAAGTCTGGCTACTGGTGCAAAGGTCTCGTCAAAGTCAATCCCTTCTTCTTGAAGATATCCTTTTGCAACCAGTCTTGCTTTGTTTCTTACAACAATGCCAGCTTCATCAATCTTATTTCTAAATACCCACTTGGTACCTATTATGATTCTGTCTTTAGGTTTAGGTACAAGCTTCCATACTTGGTGTTAGGTTTTATGAACATTTGATGATGATTGTCTTTAGAATACTTAGGAATACAAATGTACAGAAAAGTGTTGGTTTGTAACACTTTAGTTTTGTAGCTAGCAGTAGTATCTCTTGTTTGTAAATTAGTCATTATAATAAAGAGATAGGTTCATTTCTTTTGTATGTACTGCTGGAATACTTGTTGAGTTTGTTCAACAAGTTGTTAAATTAATTAGTCCTTCGGAGATTGATTTTGGCTTGTCGGAGATTAAGGGAAAAGTCCACCAGAGATTAAAGTTTTGTTCATCAGAGATTGGACTTTGCCCATCGGAGATTGAAGAATCCTTCATCGGAGATTAAAATGTTTTGTTCATCGGAGATTGAAGGATTGGTCATCGGAGATTAAAGCTTACGTCATCGGGGATTGTAACTAAAGAGTCAGAGATTAATGCTGACGTCATCAGAGATTAAAACAATACCTCAGAGTTTAAAAGCTGACATCACCAGAGACTAAAGCCAAAGCATCGGAGATTACACGAAGTAAAGCATCAGAGATTACACGTTGTAAAGCATCAGAGATTACTCGAAGTGATCAGGGACTAATTAAAGAAGCTATCGGAGATTAGTCGAAGACTTAATCACTGATGGAGTTAGAGTTCAAATCAAAGAAGGAAAGTCTTCCATACACACGTAGACTTTATTGAAGACGTAGCTGATAAGGAAACTTGTTAGAAATCTTTCAATTGGAAAGATTGTATTTGATTTGAATTAGGAAGCTAGGTTTTTGATAACTTAGTTTTAGAAGCTGTAATTAAAAATTACAGAAAAGAAATACGAAGCTGTGTATGTGTATAGAGAGAGAGAATTGAAAGTGTTGTATTTTATATATACACAGAATAGAAGCTGACGATCAAAGCTTGTTTTGATTGTTAGAAAACTTGTAATCAATTGTTAAATCAATAAAAGCAATTGTTTATAAAGTTTTGATCTTGTTCTTTATATTCCGCAGAAGAGTTTAATTTCTAAAAGAACAAGAAATAAAAAAAGTTGTGAGAACTTGTATTCAACCCCCCTTCTACAAGTTCTAGGTCATCTCACTGGGAAAACAATTGGTATCAGAGCCTTTAATTGAAAATACTCAATTAACAAGATTCTGAGATGGCCAACAACGACGAAGCAAGCAGCTCTAACATGATTGCGTATAATGGAGGACGTGATGGTGGAACCAGGATCCCTATTCTGAAGAGGGATGAATATCCAATGTGGAAACAAAAGATGTATATGCACTTGAGAGCAACAGATCCAGATTACATAGATAGGATTGAGAAGGGTCCTTATCTACCCAGGAAATTTATTCCTGCAAAAACCGTAGAAGGATCTATTGTGGCAGAACACTTTGTACTTGCACCAGAAAGTGATTATACCAACGAGGACAAGTTACAAGTGTTGAAAGATGCTAAAGTTATGAACATACTTTATAATGGAATAGATAAACATATGTTCAATAGCATCATCAATTGCACAACATCTAAACAAGTCTGGGACACCATCAAGGTCCTATGTGAGGGGACTGATCAAGTCAGGAAGAACAAGCGTTCACTGCTGACTCAACAATATGAGTTCTTTCAAGAAAAGCCTAATGAACCAATCACGTCAATCTATGACAGGTTCAATTCTTTGCTTAATGACTTGACCATACTTGGTAAGACATATGATAATGAAGATATTAATACCAAGTTCATGAGAGCCCTCCCTCCTAGCTGGGATCCAAAGACTACTGCAGTTAGGGAGGCTCATGATATGGAAACCCTCACACTGGATAGGCTCTACGGAAACTTAAAGACATATGAACTTGAAGTAGAGCAAAGACAACGCATGCATGGAAGAGATAAAGGAGCTGCGTTGATGGTTGAGACAAACAAGTCTCAAGAGAAGCTTGATGATGAATCCTCTGATGCTAGCTCGACTGATAATGAGGATGAACTGGATACCGATGATGACATGGAGGAATTCATGGCATTCATGGTTAAACAGTTTAAGAAATTTAGGGCTAGCAGAAAAGGAAGGAAGTCATCAAGAAAACCTAACCCTAAGCGAGAAGGTCAAAAAGTCACCTTCGACTTAAAGAAAATAAGATGCTACAATTGCGATGGGTTAGGGCACTTTGCCAATGAGTGCAAGAAGCCTAGATCTAATGATATATCTAAGGATGAAAAATCAAGGAAGGACTTTGCTGACAAGAAAGCTAAATCCAAAAGCAAAGCCTTGATTACTGAGGGAAAGGATTGGATTGACAGCGACTCTGATGAAGAAGTTGTCAACTTTGCCCTAATGGCTCGTAGTGACGAGTCAAGTGATTCTGCAAAGGTATGTAATGCAAATCAGAATTTTAACGTGCTTAATTTACTTGATACATCTAGCATTGAAAGCATGCAAAAAGATATATCTGATTTGCATGTCAGTTTTAGGTCTTTAACTATAGAGCATACCAATGTAAAAGAATCACGTGACAATCTCTTAAAAAGAAACAATTTTCTTGAAGAGAGATTGGCACAGTTTGATACTATCAAGTCTGATTTAAACAAATCACATCACATGATTGATGCTTTGAAAAAGAGGGAATATTACTTAGTAGAGCAACTTGAAATTGCTCAAGCTAAGATTAAATTGTGGAATACTTCCTCTAAAAAGTTAAAAGACTTGGTAGAGTATCAAACTATAGGTCAAAAATCTGGACTAGGTTATGATGAAAATCTTGATAGTAGTTCAGATTTAATTGATCATATTGAAGCTGTTGAGTCCACAACTGAAAAGCCTAAAGCTTCTAGAAAAATTAACTTTGTATCTCCTGTTCATGAACCCAGATTTATTAACATTCAAGATCAACAAAACACTGAAAAAACAAGTTTTAATCAAAAGACAGTGAATATTGTTGAGAAGAATGAAATCAAACATTTAAATATTGGGTTTATGACAAAGAAACAGTTAATAAAGAAATTGGAAACTGTTCAAATACAAAAGGCTGAAAAAGTTGTGGAATCAAACAGAGGCAAGAAAAATAGGAATGGCAAGTTAGGCATTAACAAATATACCAACTATGCTTCAATGCCTGATGCTCCTAGAAAAACATGTCATGTATGTGGTAATCCAAACCACATAGCTATGCACTGTAGGAGCAGAAATAAAATTCCTATGGTTGAGACTGCTAACTCAAAGACAATAAAAGATAAATCACCTGTAAAAAGGTCAAGTAATCTTTGCATAGAAAATAATAAATCAAAGTCAAGTAGTCTCACAAACACCAGTAGCAAGACTGTAAATTGCCCAATTAAAATCAAACATGGAAAGAGGCAATCGACTTATTCTGAGTCAAGTCTTGAAACTGCAGCTAGTGAGAAAGGACTCAAGAAGATTTGGGTCCCAAAAATCTCAAACTAGTTCTCTCTACTGTGCAGGGCAAAAAGAAGAAATCATGGTACTTGGACAGTGGTTGTTCAAGGCACATGACTGGAGATAAGTCCCTGCTAAAACAGTATGAAGAGAGAAGTGGCCCAAGAGTCACTTTTGGAGATGACAACAAAGGCCATACAAGAGGATATGGATCTGTTGAACATGGAGATGTCATCTTCACAGAAGTAGCACTGGTTGACGGCTTAAAGCACAATCTACTAAGTGTGAGTCAACTATGTGATAAAGGATTCAATGTCACTTTTAAAGAAGATCAATGCTTAGTGAGTGACAAAGAATCAGGGACTGTGATTTTGACAGGAAAAAGAAAAGGGAATTTGTACATTGCAAATCTCATTTCTTCAACTGATCAAATCACATGTCTATATAGCAAAGCTTCAACTGATGAGAGTTGGCTTTGGCATAAGAAGCTTTCCCACTTGAACTTCAAGAATATCAATAGTCTTGTGAGGAAAGGATTGGTAGCTGGCATTCCACAATTGGAATTTACACAAGATGGATTGTGTGATGCATGCCAGAAAGGAAAGCAAAGAAGTGTATCATTTAAAAACAAACCAGCAACATCAATCACTGATCCTTTACAACTTCTCCATATGGATTTATTTGGTCAAGTGAATGTGATGTCTATATTAAGGAATAGATATGCATTGGTAATTGTTGATGATCACACAAGGTATACTTGGGTAAAATACCTCTTTGCAAAGAATGAAGCTGCTCAGTTAATTATTGATCATGTCAAGAAAATAGAAACTGAGTCAGGAAAAACAGTGAGGGTAATAAGAAGTGACAGAGGAACAGAATTCAAAAATTCCCAAGTAATTGAATTCTGCACTGAGAAAGGAATTACTCATCAATTCTCTGCACCTAGAACTCCTCAACAAAATGGAGTTGTTGAGAGGAAAAATAGAACCCTCATTGAAGCAGCAAGGACCATGTTGCAAGAGGCTAAGCTTCCAACTTATTTTTGGGAGGAAGCTATAAGCACTGCATGTTTTACACAAAACAGGTCTTTGATAAACAAAGCCTACAACAAAACACCATATGAGTTAATGACTGGGAGAAAACCAACTCTCAAGTTTTTACATGTGTTTGGTTGTAAGTGCTTTGTACTGAGAGATTCATCAGAAACAAGAGGAAAATTTGACAATAAATCTGATGAAGCAATCTTCTTAGGTTATTCTCTGTCAAGCAAAGCATACAGAGTTTATAACTTAAGAACCAAGGTCATTGTGGAATCCATTCAAGTTGCATTTGATGATGGAAAGATTCCAGGAATGCTTGGTCAAGGATTGCATGAACCTCTCAGTTTTGAGAATGAATTGGATGCATGGGAATATCCAACAGAGAATGCTGAAAATCCCCAAAACAACAATGATTCCTCGTTAATTGAGGGAGAGTTGACTGTTGTGCATGAAGTACCAAGGACTGATGTATTATCAGAGACTAGAGTACTGGAACAAAATGAAACACAAGTCACTGATGACATTAATTCTCCATCGGAGACTAATGATACATCAGAGACTAGTATCCCTGATGCACACACAGAGACTATTGAGATATCTAACTCAGGGGGAGTTAATGAAGAAGAGATCAATAGTTTAGGGGGAGCAAACTCTGCT
>CM025787.1:22641739-22690217 GCA_014636745.2 Centella asiatica
CCAGAATTCATGGAGTATGGTTGAACGACGCTAATGGTCAGCACAAAGATTCAAGAAATGGTGCTGGAAAGTTACCCGATCGAGAAGCAGATAAGCGTGTTTTTGTGAGTATTTGCAAGTACCAGTGACTTTATTATATATCTTTTTCTAGTTTCTAGAATTTATTTTCTGAAACATATGTTTGTTTTCATATAACGCATGAGTATGTATATTATTTATATGTGTGTTCGTTTTTCATCTTCATTTTGTTCACTCAAACACTTTTTTTTTTTGTATGTAGAAGTGAATGCGTCGACATAGAGACTTGGCCATATTTGTTCATCAACGTTGGATGGATCTTGATACATGGACTCACATTGATTGGAATAATTATCCTGTTATTGATCCAGCATTTTGGCGTACATATGGAAGTCAATTTTCACACTTCATATATGAATACAAAACACATGGTTTTGTAACGGGAGTGACGGTAGAAAGGTATATTGCAATTGGACAGTGGCTATTGAACCAAGTTACTGTTGAGAACTGTTTTATTGAGCAATGGAATTTTCCGTTAGCTAATGATGTTAGGTGAAAGTAATATGCCCTCAAGCCAATCACGTTAGACGTAATGAAACATTTATTTTGTAATCTTATTCATTTATTAATAAAAGAATTATTTATTCAAAGGCGTTTATTTATATGTTTAAGTTGTTAAATATATTAACCCATAGTTTAGAGTTATATTTTAAAATCATGATGAGATCATGCTAATGAGATCTAAAATATGTTAACTCGAAACTAAAAATATTCCTAATCGTAGGATCACTAATAAAGGTGTTAGTGAATCTGGAAAGATTAGTACATACTATGCTTGCTCTTAACAAGAGGATGATTGATCTCATAATCATTTGTGTGACGACATTAAAGTAAGTATGTAGGTGCTTATTAGAGAATAAGTTCACTGAACGTGACTCTCTTAAATCAACACCTAATGGAGTTTTACCTGCTTGCCAATAGGAGTTCATCTAGTGATAGTTGTACAAGTGATCCTTAGACTTGAGATCGTTGCGGTTATCTTGTGTACACTAAATTATACTTTGTCATATATCTTAACTCAAGCAGTGTATATAAGTGTATGTTCGGGTATAATAAAGTGTACATGGAGATAAGTGAATGATCAACAAAGGATCTACCGCTTCTAGTAAAGGGAGAGAATGTCCTATACGATTCCATTAGTGACAACTCGGGAATCTCTGGCCAGAGTGAAATGATAATTAAAATGTGTTTCTAATTGACATTATATTGAGTTGTGAATCTATGAATCAGAATGCATATGATTAAATAAAATAAGACTTGACAGTAATTCCATGTTTTATATTTAATCGGGACATTGTGTGGTAGAAGGATTGAATTGTACGGTAACTATTCACTGAATATGTTCTTTGTGGTTAAACGTTGATTTCATATTATCCGGATAGTCATGATATGCTGAGAGGTATCCCTCATGATGTAGAATAAGTATAATTAATATAATTAATTATATTTAATGAATTAAAGTATTTAATTCGTATAAATAAAATTAGAATAGTTCTAATTTAATTTATTTCTACAACCGGCTTAATATTGAACCTAAAGGGTCACACCATAAAAGAGAAATAATAAATTATGAAAATATTGGAAAATAATAATAATTAAGTAATTTAATTTATACCATGGTGGAATAAATTAAATGGCTTAATATTTATAATTTAGTATTTTAGAAATACTAATTATAAATAAATAAGAATTATTCTTATATTATTATTATTTAATAAATAATCCAATTCCTAAGTAGTCTAGGAATTAGATTAGAAAGTGGTGTTATTATTTAATAATAAAGAATCCAATTTCTAAATGGTTTAGGAATTAGATAATGGAGTTTTATTATTATTTAATAAATAACCAATTCCTAAATGGTTTAGGAATTAGTTTAGGGATTGTCTATATAAGGAGATTTATAATAGATTAAACCCCAACTGAAATAATAATTAGTAGCCTCCATAATATTTGTCACCAAAATATTGTGAGAGAAATTCAATATTCTTCATAATCAAAATTCTCTGGTGGATCACCTTTAGAGTACTACACACTTGAGTAGTAAACGTTAGATCCAGTGGAACAATTAAGAACGTAGAATAAATTGCAAGACGGATTAAGGGGATCGATTGGAGCGTGAAGGATAAAGATTGCTGTGTTAATTCGTGCGTAAAGATTCTACATCAACGTTGTCGAATTTATAACGGTATGATTTTAATCCTTCCTCAATTAATAATATTGTATAAGGTGATTCCTGGGATTGCAGAAAAATTTTAAATTACTTTTTTTATGCTTCCGTTTCGTTGTCTATAATTTTCTGCACTAACAGTTGGAACATCATATGCATATGAAACAAGAACTCAACACAGAACACATAGTGCTTCCACTTTGAGCACAGTGATTGCTAGTGGGAACCACAACATTACACCTGGACTATACATTATTTTTCTTATTCCTTCAGCCGTCTATACATTATTTTTCTTATTGCTTATATTCAATTATTAATTATTCTGTCTTTGTAAACAATTGATTACGAAGTCAATAATATATTATTTTTCATTATTACATTTTTCATTACAAATTTATATTTCAATATACGTTACAATGTTTTTTTTTACTTCGTTATTACTATTTCCCCTAATTATAATTTATTTATGTTTAAATTAGTTTAAATTATTTCGTTTAAAATATTCATATCATATTTATTGTTTTATTTATATTATGATTAATTACATAATCTTCTCATTCATTACGTCTCTATTTCGCCTGAGTTAAATATCAAAAATATTAGAATTTTCTAATTTTTGTGGATCGACCTGTACGATCATTAATACTACAAGGATATGTGCACTTACAGAAATTATACACATCAGTATGCTCTATGGCGAGGCACAACCCGGTTTTAAGCGGACATCCCTATTATGTTTTAAGCAAGAGAGATTTTGTGAGGATCCGTGGCTTTCGTTCTGGTAAGTCAATTTGTTGTTTAATGCAATTTTTTATATATCACCTTAACAAACAATTATTGATAATATATACATAATATATATATATGTATATATATGTATATATATGTATATATTATGTATTTGGAATGTTGTTTGGTGATACTACCCGAAGACCCGGAGGCCAGTTCAAGCTAGTTAAGAGGTTCAAGTTCCCGATTTTAATTGTTGTTCGTCAAGGCAGGGATCAAAATTTCCAATTTCATTTTATTTCATTGCACTAGATTAAGTCTTTAAGGTAGCAACCAAAGTTTGAGTATGAGGATGAAGCGTTGGCAAGTACATTAGTAGTTGTTAAATTTGAGTATGTGTTTAAACTTTCTGTGTTTAAAAATTATCGGAATAATTTTTAAATGGCGGAAACTGCCGGTGATCCATCTCGAATATTTGGTTGAAAAAGAAATATCAAAATAGGCTGCTTTGTTCATTTGTTCATTTACTAGTACGAATACATTTGTTAAATATCAAAAAGCAATGGTTGCTAAAAAAGAGGAGAATGGAATAGAAGAGAAAAACTACAAAGTTTGCCTATCCACCAAACAACATTTACTGCACAGTGTGCGATTTCAATATTTATTTAATGATGTTAAGATGTGGATCGGATACATTTATTGTTGGTATTTGGCTCTCAATGGTTACAATTTTTCTATCATATAAAACTCCAAATTTGTCCCTTAACACGTACGTCTTTTGGATACATATGTGTGTGTGTTTGAACATTTGAAAGGGAAATTTTTGCACTTGCTAGCCTAACAACGGCACGAGGTAACCTGGGCCTTCAAAAAAAGTTATTTAATACTTTTGTGAAAATTTATGATTAAAATTCGATTTTATTTTGATTGATTTTGATTTGAAAATGATTAATATTATAAGATATATTAATTTTCCAAAAAATAAACTCTTTGTAATACTAAAACATTTTTCAACTATTATCATAATTTGAATTTTAAGATTTCACAAACTTTTACAAACAAAATGAAATGTTACTCGTTTTTTGGAATGGAGTGAGTATATCTTTTAAGAGATTGTTTTTGTTACTCCATCTGTTTCACAAAAATAATAAAATTTAAATTTTTAATGAATATTATATATATTTGATTGATAGTTACATGTTTAAATAATAAATTTTTTATTTATTAAATTTATTATAAATATTTAATTAATAATAAGATAAATAACAAATTTTAGGAAATATATCATCATACTAGAAATTTTATGCAAATTAATATTTTTTTTTAAGAATAAATCTCATTACAAATGTGACTTTTTTTTGGACCAAAAAGAGTAAAAGCATTCCCAGTAGTTGCCCCATTTTCGGTGAAATCATAATTTGCCGAGTGAAAAGAGAGAAAAGCAACAAAAATAACTCTACACAAGTATTGCTATATTAACTTTATAATCTCGACCGTGAATAGGTATTTTAAAGAAAAGGAGATTTACTGTTTATGATCTGGGAAGGCAAAATTAATTATATATTAACATGCGCTGCTCCGATTTAATATTTAGAAGATGAAAACATAGTTGTCAGAACCTTACCGTCGAGCTAATCGAGGTCCATTTCATGGTTCACTAGTTCAACCATGAAACATCCCTCGAGTAGTTTAACCGATTGAGTCGGTAGTTAAATTGTTTTATTTTGAGGTCATATCTAGTATTCAGAGTTTGCCCAAATTTTTATTTTATATATATGTATATATATATATATATATATATATATATATATATATATATATTACTAATTTTATATGCTTAAAACTATAGTTTATTACACTAAAATTAAATTATTTATTATGAATTATAACATTTGATGTTGATATATAATACTTAGAATTGTTAGAACTTATAATTGTATTAGAACCTACTAATGTACATCAGCAGATTAATTGCAACTAATTTTTGTCTAAATATTATCCTTTGATAGTGTAAACTGTTCATTAGTGGATAATAGACAGATTAATAGATATTATCTTCTGACAATGTAAAAATGTACATCAAAAAATAAAGTTCAGAGGATAAATCATCTCAACAGTAGCTATCAGAGGATAATCTGCATTAGAGAAGTTCTGCAGAAACATTGGAGGATATTCCTGCATTCCTGTAGAAACATGTTCATGAGAGGATATTCCACAACAATGTTTCAATAACTACCAGAGGATAAAAGTTATCTGCAGTAGATTGGTCATCAGCAGATAATTACCAGACCATCAGCAGATAAAGCCTTACATCAAAGATTAAACACTTATCAATAGTTGAGATGCATCAAAGGATAAGTTGTTTATCAGTGGTTAACCCATCAGCAGATAAATGATCATCAAACGATAAAAGTCCTTCATCAGTAGATAATGACCATCAATAGATAAATGGTCATCAGAGGATAAAAATCTTTCACCAGCAGATAATGACTATCGACAGATAAATAAGTCATCAAAGGATAATTTACTCATCAGCTAAAAATGATCATCAGTGGATATTAATGATAACATATGGCTTACTGCGGCAAACCCCTACCAGAGGTCATCAATAGATAAAGAAGACATCATTGGATAAAATGACCATAAGTGGATATTGAAGATGACATATAGATGATATATGGCTGACTGCATCAGACCACTAACTCAATTAGGGCTCTGAGATTAAAATAAAAAAATTGGTTTAATAAGGAGAGATTGCTGCCAGAGAAGTTTCAAGAAGATAAGTTATACAAATACACAATAGGTGTATAAAGTTGCAGATGTATAAAATGCAGAGATAACATATACAAATCCTTAGAGCTCTAAGATTAAAATAAGGAAGTTGGTCCAATAAAAACTAGAGAAGCTCAAAAAGATAAGTTATACAAATACACAACAGATGCACATGCTGCAGAGATAACTTATCCTAAGAACTCTAATAATAAAATAAGGGAGCTGGAGCAATAAGAAGAGAGTGTATACCAGAGAAGTTACATAGCAGATTGGCGTGAAAGAAATGTTATGCAAAAGAGAAGTTATGTAACAAAGCTGCAATTATCAAAGAATATCAGAGATATTTTTGGAGGCAACTTAAAGAAGAATCTTGGAGGACAAGGTAGTTATGACTATAAATAGAGACACAGAGCAGTTGAGGTAAAACACATCTTAGAATATCTAAGTAATCTTGATATATCTTAAGACATCTTTTTTGAGAAATATACAAGAATATCTAGAGCATTTGTATTAAAAGATGGAAAGTTAAATATTTAAAGAGGTACAGAGAGAGTAACAAGTTTGTAGAACTTGAGAAGCTAGAAATTACTTTCTAGGTTGCAGGTGTTCATCACTGAATAGGTTCATGAAGCTGGTATCAATAGTTTTTGATTACCAGATTGTATTTCAGATTCGAAATCAATAAAAGCCATTTGTTATTCATTGATATAATTTCTCTTTTTTATTAATTCCGCAATTAATTTACAAATTATATTAGAGATCTTTACATTGGGGAAGAAATATGAGAATTGTATTCAACGCCCCCCCCCCCCTCCCCCCGCACAACTACTCATTTGGAAATAATAATTGGTATTAGAGCTTTCTAGTTGATATATCTACTCGACGATTAAGATGAGTAGTAAAAGTGGTAATGTAAACATTCATCTATTGGTGAGGGAGGAATATTTCTTATGAAAAAGAAGGATGTATATCCATCTGAAATCTACAGATCCTTCTTACATAAAGACCTCCCAATCCATTAAAGCTTGTTCTCGTGGCAGTTGTAGATGACCAAGTTGTTCCTAAACATATGACACTTAAATTCCCTAGTGAACTCACAGATGTGGAAAAGGAAGACTCCATGAAAGATGCTAAGATCACAACCATTCTCTGTAATGGTTTGCATGTTCAACGGTGTCATTAATTGTGAGTCTGCCAAAAAGGTTTGGGAGACAATACAAATGTTGTGTGAAGGGATTGAGGAAGTAATGGAGAACAAGCAATCCTTGTTGATCCAACAGTATGAGTTATTCAAAAACAAACTTGGTGAGTCTCTAACAAACTTATTTGATATATTCAACAGGTTAATCAATGGCTTGAGGATCTTTGGCAAGATTTATGTTAACAAGGATGTGAATTTGAAGTTCGTAAGGGCATTACCAAAGAGTTGGGATGCCAAGACCATAGCTGTAACGGAAGCCAAGGACATGAGATCTATGCCCTTGGAGAAGCTCTATGGGAATTACAAAACTTATGAGTTAAAGGTTTAATGGAGGGAAAGTTTAAGCCAAGATCATAAAAAAGAAAAATCAGTGGCACTTATGGCTGGAGGTACAAGCAAGAAGTTTCATGGGAAGGAAATTCTCATTGAAGAAGAGAGTGATGTTGAGGCAAGTGAAGGTGATAGTATAGAAAGTCATGATGAAGAAATCTATACTGTAGAGGAATATGAGGCTGTGGATGAAGCCATGACCCTCTTTGCAAGAAAATTCAAAAAACTGTTATTCAAGAGGGGCAAGGACTTCAAAAAGAAAACACCAACTAAGAAGCATGTCCAATCTGGTGCTTTTGACAGATCAAGGAGAAAATGCTATAACTGTCAAGAGTTTGGACACTTTGCAAGTGAATGCAAAAAGCAAAAGTCTGTCAGACAGATTAAGGAAGTGAAGAAGGATGATAACTACTAAAAAATGAAATATTTTGAAGTCATCAACAAGAAGAACAAAGAATTCATTGCAGAAGGAAAGGACTGGGCAGATTCAGACCAATCAGATGATGAAAAACTTATCAATCTTTCACTAATGGTAATATCATCTGATGAAGCCACATCTGGATCAAGCAACAAGCCTTATGGCACTAAGATAATACCTAACCTTACCACTGATACCCTTAAAATGTCTCTTATAGATTGCAAAGATAACAATTATTGCTTCAACAGTTGTTGGAAAGTGGGTTGTCTTCATGGCATCTCCAATTAGCTTTGAGTCCTTATTTGAGCAACTTGTTGTACATTGTTTATTTTGATTGTAATAAGTGTATGTAGTTTATGAGATTAAACGTCTATAGATTTTTCTATCATAATTTTAGACTTGAGAACTTTGATAAGGACATGGTCTGTGGTCTGTGAGAGCTCCTGCTTTAACAACTGTACAATATCTACCATTTGATTCTTTTGAAAGTATAAATCAACTCCCATTAATTGAGAAAAAGCATCAACATGAGTGTCATCTTTATCACTATCAGAAGAACTAGGTGTATTTATAGTATCTATATTTTCTCTATTTTCTTTATTTACAAGGATCTCATCCTTATCTCCCTCAATCTCTCCTTTTTTTGTGCCTTTTAAGGCATCACTCTTTTCCTCTCCTTTTTTATTGCCTTTTAAGGCAGTACTCTCTTCCTCTCCTTCTGCTAAAGTCCTCTCATTAGGTTGACTTTGCCTCTCTTTACTAGATATTCTCACATTCTCACTCAAAATTGTCCTAATTGGGCTCTTATGGGCAGTATTTTCAACAACTGTGGACAATGTAAGTAAAGCATCTGTAACTGTTGTGTCCACAAAAATGATTTGAGAAGGAGCGAAGGATTTATATGTATGTACAATGGGGGAGTATAAATACTTATTGCAGTAGTATATACAAGTGTATTTATGTCCCCTATGTGATCATCAGTGATTGAATCATTTAAAAAAGAATTAATCATTTGAGAATCTTGATTGCCAATCACTAAGTTAATGAGTATTGGGTCCTCCATGAAGTGAGAAATTGGAGGATCTGATGTCATAACACTTAGTGTTTAGGTCATGATATCTGAAGAAATTTGAGGTAAAGAAAAAGAAGGGAGATGTGTAGAAGGGAGTATTGGCTGAATCACAGAGTGAGGAGGTGATTCATCAAAAGAAGTTGTGTGTGCACTCACTGTGTAATATATCTGCAAGTGGCTCTCAGAGACCCTGATGTGAGTTTCATCAGGGCCTATGGTCAATGTTTGTGCCTCATTCAACTGTGTTCCTGGTTGGGGACTTTGTTCAATAACTAATTCCTCTAGAGAACAAATAGTTAGAGATGTGTTAATTTCCTTATTAAGGTTAGTATCCTGTTAGAAGGATACTGCCTTGTAAAAACACTAGCCCTGCTCAGTTCATAATGAGAATAGTTTCATCTTTTTGAGATTCCCTGTTTTATTTTCATTATGTGCATAAAAGAGGAGCCGTATGAGATGAAAATCTCATGTACGGTTCTGGAACGAAGATTCTTTGAATTGAATGACGACCGTAACGGATGCTTGGTTTGGTTGTGGTTCAACACTCGTGGCCTTCTTCTTCTTTTTCAATCTCTTCAAGCCAGTTACTCTCTCTCCTTGCTCCCCCTTAGTTGTTGTGGTTACTTCTGAGGATTTTCCTTTAGTACCCTTAGTCTTTTGGGAGACTGAGGGTTGGGCTATTGAGAGTTGTTGTCTAGAAATTGGTGATACTACTTGGGTAGGCTGAGAAGTGGTAGTGATCTCAGCCATAGTAGTTGAAGTAGAAGAAATAGGAGGTTGAGAAAAAGAAGGGTGTGTAAAGATTACCTGTTCCATATGGGATGGAAGTACAAAAGGTTCTGTCATATAAGATTTCTTTATTATCTCTATGAATAGTTTCTTTGTTTGTGTATAACTCTGTACAACTATGTCGTTCTTAAAAGAAAAGTTAGGAAATTGATCTTTAATAAGCATAGACAAAAATCTGACATAGTAAACTTCTGATTTCCTAGAAGTATGACTACCTATTTTATTTAGAAGTTCATCAAAAATCAATTTACCTATATTTATATTTACATTTATGATAATGGCAAAAGTTATTTTAAGAGTTAAAGATGTTATCACCTCATAGTTAAAGGACTTACCTAAGAACATCTTCGTGATTGTATCAAAGAGATAAGAAATCTCTAATTTCATGTTCACCCTTTTTAGGTCCTTGAACTTCAACACAACATTCACTAGAGCGTTGTAGCCCAATTCCACCAAAAAGTCGAGAAGTTCAGCATCACTGGGCACTTCCACAAAGTCTTGTGTTGGTAACCAAGGGCAGAATTAATTCTGAAGGGAGTTATTTTAACTTTTTCAGAAGAGATTTTGAATGAGATACCTTTCACAATGTCAGGCCTTGAAGACGAATAGATATACTTTGTGCTTGACCAGAGTTGTGAAATAGCTTCACCGGACATCTCGTCATCGATAAAGATGACTTTGTTGTACTTTGAGTTAAGTAGATATTGCATTATCAGTTTAAAACAAGCATCTACCTCATTGATGTCGGAAAAGCCCACAAACTTGGTTTGTGGAACCACTAGATTCCTTGGAATTATTTGTGCAGTGCTTGGTGCCTTGAAACTATTTAGGATTTGAAAAACTAGGGTTTGTGTGAACAAGAGAGAGAAAGAAAACTTGAGTAGTTGTTAGAAAGAGATTAAACTTCAAGTTCTACTTGGCTTATTGTGTTGATCTATTTTTCATAATCAAAGAAAATTACATCTCCATGAAAATTTTCATACCATAATCTATATACACGTGGAGGAACATCCAGTCGAGGCAATGTAATTAATCTTCTCATTTCTTCAAGTTCCTTTTGAATTTGGCTTCTAAATTTCAAATTTAGCACATAATTCTCAGGAACTACAGACAACAACCATTCCATATCTTTGAATGATCTCATCTCCAGGCTTGGCTTTTGTAAACCTAGAGTCTCTCCATCTTTTTAAATGACTTTGAGATACTCCTTGTTATTTTCATCCTTTTCCAGATTAATGAACTCAACACTCTTCTTGAATGCTTCCTTTAATTTAGAAGTGTTAGCCATTCCAATCCTGGAGATTTTACTACTTGGAATTGATGTAGATTGTCGAGGTTTAAACAAGGTCACCAAAGCAGTTTCAAATCTCTCTTGAGATTCATTCATCAATGGCTTCCTTCTGGCCCTTTTCTCAACCTGCTCAATCTCCTTATTTCTCCTCCTAGTCTGTGCAGACTTTTGAGCGTTTGTCTTCGTTATTGTCAAGGCCTTTTTCTTAGCATCCTCCTCCTCTCTTGCTGCAGCCATTTCCTCTTCCTCTTGCAATTTCTGAGCAAGCAATGCATCAGCTTCAATTAATTTTTGTTCCTGAGGATAAACTAACTCTACTTTCCCATCCACTATTAACTCAACTGGAGTGGGAAAGTGAGCAATCTTCATGGCATCCCTTAATAGCTTAAGTTGTCCTGGTTGAGTAGTTTTTGTCCTCTTTGAATCTTCAACCAGAATTCCCTTGCCTTTGTCTTGTTTGGTGCTTGGCACTATTGCAGTAAAAGGAGGAATTGTTGCTACTGTTGTTGATGATGTTGTTGTTGGTGTTGGTGTTGTTGTTGTTGATGTTTTTGTTGCAATGTTTGACTTGATAGCTACACCAAGGTCTCTCTTGGCATCTTGAAGTCTTGTCAATTCAGCCATCAAGCTAGCATAGCTTGTTTTCTCAATCACCACTTCTTTTGATTTTGACTGACTACTCTCCCCCTTTTTGACATCAGAATCTAAAGGTTTTGAGGAAGTAGTAGCCAGTGTTGGTATAGCCATTTCAAGAAGTTAGGTGAAATATTGAAGAGCATGATCAAACTTGTCTTGCTTCTGCATAATAGACTGCACATTGGATTCCAATGCTTGAAGTCGCCTTTCGGTGGATGATTGTTCTTTTAATCTTGAATCAATTGAATTAAGCATCCTTTGGGGAAGGTGTCCTTCATAGCATCGTTTGATTTTGTCAGTTTCCAGCTCCATTTTTTCTTCAACATGTTGTAGTGCAGCCTTAAGACCCGTGATTATGAAGTGCTGGAACTTTGTATATTTCTTGTCAATCTTGATCACGTCCTCAGAGACTGTACCAGACCCCAGATTGGTCAAATAATTCTGCCTTAATTGGGCAGCTGCTTCATCCAAAGAGTTTGTATAGCTTGCATCCAACCAAGCATCTACATTTTCTTCTTCCATCTCAACTGGCTCAGGTTCATCTGCAACTCGTGTCGTCAATGTTGATATTTGATGTTGTTGTTCTTGAAGACCATATAAGATTTTAAAATCAGTGTTGGATATTTTTGCAAGTATTTGTAATGCTGCATCCCCTGGCTGTGAGCTGCCTCCAATTTCCTCTGTTGGAGAAGTTGGTGTTGGAGCAGAGGAAACTGGAGCTTCAATGGAGGTGGAGAGCTAAACAGGTTTGAGAAAATCTTCTGCTGAGAACAAAGTTTTCTCTCTTCTATTTTGTTCAAGGATCTCATCCTTGCTCACTCCCTTACTTTTTTCCTAGAGTTGGACATCCAGCTGCTCTACCTCTCCTTTTTCCAAGCTTTCTAAAGCTTGACTCTCCTTTGTTTGTGTAATCTCTCCTTTTTCCAGGTCAGGAGCCTGACTCTCACTAATTATTCTCTCATTCTCACTCATTTGGATATGTACACTCTGTTCTACAGAAGAGGGAGTTAAAGAAGAATTAATTTTGACTCCAAGGAGAGGGGGTTCCCTTTGTATTTCTGTGGTTAGGGATCTCTCCAAGGAATGTATTGGAGACCTGACTGCACATGTACTTTGAACAAGTGGTTCTTGTGTATTAGTCTCTTGGAGTGTTGGCTCTTCTTGGAAAAAATCAAAAAGATTTGAACTATTGAGTTCTAAAGAATCAAGAATATGAGAATGTACAGATTGGAGTGTTGGCTACTCCTCAAGAATAGAAATTTGAGGAGCATTAAAAGGACTAGACTCTGTGTGTGCACTCCTTGTGTCACTCTTTCTTTTTGATCTTTTCTCTCTCTTGGCTTGCCCCTTTGTATGTACAAGGGATTGTGCAGACTCTGTACTTGGTGTTCCTGGTTGGGAACTTTCTTCAATGTTAGCATCCTTTTGGGAGGATGATAACAGATTACTGCTTTTCCTTGTAACCTCTAAAGCCTTTTGAGAGGCAATGGATTGTTTATGGCTTAAGGTTATCAATCTCTTCTTTTTCTGAGTAGCCAACTCAGTCTCCTTGTCTCCCTCAGCCTCACTGTCACCCTCTGTTGATTTTCTTTTAATGGGTAACTTGGTGGCTTTCGTTGTTTTTACAACCACAGTTTTTTAAAAAACTGTGGAGGGGGCTGCAGATTGTTGTTGTGAAGAAGGTGTTGGAGGATCAATAGGGTTTCTGGTTTGATGCTCAAGATCCTCAAAATAAGATGAAGTGTAAATGTTTGGAAACCTATCTATGAGAGTTAATCTCATGATAGGAGAAAAAGAAAGAAGAACCTTTACCTTCGAAACTGTCTTCTTCACATCAGTGAATATGCGTTTACTCTGCATAACTGTTGGCACAATTTGCATACTAGTAATATCTAGATTAGGAATCAAATAGTTTGCAATCATCATCAAAAACCTAGCATAATAGATTTTATTTTTATCACTAGTTTTAAGTTTAGCTATCAAGTTATGCAGAATTAATAGCCCTAGATTTATGTGCCTATCACATACAAAACACTATATGCAATCTGTTGAGTGAGTGTAGTGATGACATCATAACCACTGCATTTAAAAGTGAATGCTTTAGTGATAATATCAAAAAATAAAGACCACTCTTGCCTATGGTGAGGTCTAGATATGGAGCTTACTGATGCAATTTCTGTATCATAGTGTAGGTTTTGAAACATATCTAGGATTTCCTCATCAGAGGCAGTTTGGTCATATGCATCATGAACAAGTAAATGCAAAGCATTATTTACTATAGCATGATCAATAGAATAAGTAATATTATCATGAGTAAAGTTTACCACAGGAGAGTCATCACTCTCATCCTGAATTTCAGCAGTGGACCACATGGTCGTGATGATTTCAGCATCCTGTTTGGGAGCTTCATAAATGGCATAAGTCAATGGAGACACTTGTAGAAAATCTACAAATGGGTGGTACTGTGCTTCAAATGCATTTTTGTCCATAACCCCAGCATGATTAGTCTTAATGAAGTCGAAGTCGCCAAACTTGAAACAGACAGACTTTGATGCCATTTGAGATCTATGAAAAGCTTGAGAAAGTTCTTTGCAAAAAGGGTTAAATCACATAGATATAAGAGAAAAAGTTCTTTGAGTGAATGAATTTGAAGTTGTGTTTAATTTTTTTTTTGAAGAAAGTATAATAAAAGTTTGCAATTCAAAAGATAGTGAACGATTTTCGATTGTGGGTACGTGAGTAACTACCCATTTACCCCTTATCAGAGACTGCCCTAGTCTTTACCTCGTTCACGTATTAGAGACTAAAGTGAGTTAGTCTCCGATGAGTTATTTTTAACTAGTCGGAGACTAATTAAAAATAGCTATCAGAGACTAAATTTTAACTAGTCTCCGATTGGTTATTTTTAACTAGTCAGAGACTAATTAAAAACAATTATCGGGGACTAATTTTAACTAGTTTCCGATGGGTTATTTTTAACTAGTCAGAGTCTAATTAAAAACAACTATTGGAGACTAATTTTAACTAGTCTCCGATAGGTTATTTTTAACTAATCAGAAACTAATTAAAAACAACTATCAGAGACTAATTTTAGTCTCTCACTCAAATTTCTTTAGAGACTTAATTAAACTAGTCTGTGCTGTAATTATCTAACAATCAATATAATGATTATTAGCTTCAGAGATTCTGTTTGTTCATAACAGCTACATTCCAAAATTTAAATTCTAACTTCTAAAATTCTGTCCTCCAAGAACAGCTTCAACCTAGAAATTAAATTCTAGCTTCTAACTGTTTTAAAAAACTTGCTTTCTAAGATTTTACTCAACTTTTAGAAGCATAATTCAACATACCTACTTCATAGACTAATCTAGTGAATGTAGGTTCATCTAAAGGCTTTCTGAATATGTCAGCAAGTTGTTTTATCTGTTGTAACCCAGTACAATTCAATGGTTATTTCATTAACATGTTCTCTAAGGAAGTGATACCTTATATCTATATGTTTTGTTCTTGAATGATGTACTGGATTTTTAGTTATTGTTATGGCACTTGTGTTATCACAATAAATAGGAATCTTGGATAGAGACATACCATAGTCTAGGAGTTGATTTTTGATCCACAGGATTTGAGCACAACAACTCCCAGCTACAATGTATTCAGCTTCAACCGTTGAGGTTGACACTGAATTTTGTTTCTTGCTAAACCAAGAAACAAGTCTGCCTCCAAGAAATTGACAGCTTCCACTTGTGCTTTTTTTGTCAAGCTTACATCCTACATAGTCAGCATCTAAAGAGCCAATTAGTTTAAAGTCAGATTCTTTAGGATACCATAACCCAAGGTTTGGGGTACCCTTTAGATATCTGAGTATTCTTTTAACAACAATTAAATGCGACTCTTTTGGATCAGCTTGAAATCTTGCACATAGACATGTGGCAAACATTATATCAAGTCTACTTGCAGTTAGATATAAAAGTGAGCCTATCATGCCCCTATAGCTAGTTATATCAATTTTCTTTCCTTTAGTGTCCTTATCTAGCTTGGTGACTGTAGCCATGGGTGTTTTTCTAGATGCACAATCAACTAGATCATATTTTCTTAGTAAGTCCTTAATGTACTTGGACTGACTAATGAAGATTCCATCAGTTGATTGTTTTATCTGTAGTCCTAAGAAAAATGTTAATTCACCCATCATACTCATTTCATATCTAGACTGCATTAATTTTGAAAATCTTACACATAGTTTTTCATTTGTAGAACCAAATATGATATCATCCACATATATTTGCACAAGTAATAAATCATAACCTTGTTTTCTATAAAAAAGTGTTTTATCTATGATACCGCTAACAAATTTATTTTCAATTAAAAATTAAGAGAGAGTATTATACCAGGCCCTGGTTGCTTGTTTTAAGCCATAAAGTGCTTTATCTAACCTATAGACATGATTTGGAATCTTGGGATCTACAAAACCTGGTGGTTGTTCAACATAGACCTCTTCTTCTAATTTTCCATTCAAGAAACCACTCTTGACATCCATCTGGTACACCTTGAAGTTTTTATAAGCTGCATATGCCAAGAAAATCATTATTGCTTCAAGTCTTGCAACTGGTGCAAAGGTTTCTTCATAGTCAATTCCTTCTTCTTGAGAATAACCCTTTGCTACCAATCTTGCTTTATTCCTTGTGATTCTACCAACTTCATCTAATTTGTTTCTGAAGACTCACTTGGCACCAACTATTGATCTATTCCTTGGTTTGGGCACCAATCTCTAGACTTTATTCCTTGTGAATTGGTTTAATTCTTCTTTCATGGCTACTATCCAGTTAGGATCTTGAAGTGCTTCTTCAATTTTCTATGGTTCAATTTTTGACAGAAAGCTGAGATACAGACATTCATTCTGTGTTGCACTTCTTGTCTTGACTCCTTCCTCTAAATCTCCAATAATTAAATCTGGTGTATGATCCTTGATCCAAGGTCTTGCAGGTGGCAGATATAATCTTGAAAATGAGGCTTTAGTTTCTAGATTAACATTGTTCAATCTAGTTGATATATCAGAAACTGCTCCCCCTAAACCAGTGACTTCATCATTGTTAACTCCCCCTGAGCTATTTGTCTCATCTTGACTGTTGATTTCTATAGTCTTTGATTGTGCATTTGTGTTACCAGTCACTTGTGTTTCATCAGATGTTGATGCTCTAGTCTCTGATATAGTATTAGTACTTGGTACTTCATACACAACTGTTAACTCCCCCTCACTTATATAGGGTTCATAACAATTTAGAGGTGATTCTTCAGTCTCTGATGTATCTCTCCATGCATGCAATTCATTTTCAAATTTGAGAGTGTCATGTAATCCTTGTCCAACCATTCCTAGAATCTTGCTATCAACAAAAACAACTTGAATGGATTCCACAATGACCTTTGTTATTAGATTATACACTTTATATGCCTTGTTTAATAGAGAGTAACCTAAGAAGATTGCTTCATCAGATTTGCTATCAAATTTTCCTCTCGTCTCTGATAAATCTCAGAACAAAGCACTTACAACCAAACACATGCAAAAACTTAAGAGTTGTTTTCTCCCAGTCATTAACTCATAGGGTGTTTTGTTGTAAGTCTTGTTAATCAAGGATCTATTCTGTGTAAAACAAGCAGTACTAATTGCTTCTTCCCAGAAATATGTTGGAAGCTTTGACTTTTGTGACATTGTCCTTGCTGCTTCAATAAGGGTTCTATTTTTTCTTTCAACAACTCCATTTTGTTGAGGAGTTCTTGGAGCTGAGAGTTGATTAGTTATTCCTTTTTCAGTGTAGAATTCATGTACTTGGAAATTTTTGAATTATGTTCCTCTATCACTTCTTATAACCCTTACTGTTCTTCCTGACTCAGTTTCTATTTTCTTGATATGATCAATAATCAACTGAGCAACTTCATCTTTTGAATGAAGGTATTTTACCCAAGAATACCTTGTGTGATCATCCTCTATAACCAAGGCATATATGTACCTTGATATAGACATCACATTCACTTGACCAAATAAGTCCATATGTAATAACTGTAAAGGGTCAGTGATTGATGTTGCTGGTTTGCTCTTGAATGACACACTTCTTTGTTTTCCTTTCTGGCATGAATCACACAACCCTTCTTGTGTAAATTCCAATTGAGGAATACCAACTACCAAACCTTTTCTCACCAATTTGTTGATGTTTTTGAAGTTTAAGTGGGAGAGCTTCTTATGCCAAAGCCAACTTTCATCAGCTGAGGCTTTGCTATAAAGGCATGTGATTTGATCAGTGGAAGAGATTAGGTTTGTAGTGTACAAATTTCCTTTTCTTTTCCCTGTCAATATCACATTTCCAGATTCCATGCCACACACTTGGCATAGATCTTCTTTGAAGGTAACATTGAATCCTCTATCACATAGTTGACTCACACTTAACAGATTGTGCTTTAAACCATCAACTAGTGATACCTCAGTGAAGATGACATCACCATGCTCAACATTGCCATAGCCCTTTGTATGACCTTTGTTGTCATCTCCAAAAGTTACCTTAGGGCCACTTTTTTCTTCATACTGTTTAAGCAGGGACTTGTCTCCTGTCATATGCCTTGAACATCCACTGTACAAGAACCATGATTTTTTCTTTTTGCCCTGCACAGTAAGAATAACTAGTTAAAAATTTTTGGGACCCAGATTTTCTTGGGTCCTTTCTCACTAGTTTTAGAATAAAGACTTGACTCAGATGGAGTTGATTGTCTTTTAGAATTTTTAACTTTTATTGGACAATCAATAGTCTTGCTTCTTGAAGGTGAGAGACTGCCATGTTTAGCATTTTCACAATTATTGCAAAGATGGTTAGACCTTTTACAGGCGATTTTTCTTTGCTTATCTTTGTTGGTGCAGTCTCTTCCATAGGAACTCTATTTTTACTCCTACAATATATAGCTATGTGATTGGGATTTCCATATATGTGACATGTTTTTCTAGGAGCATTAGACATGCTTGCATAGTTAGTATATTTGTTGATGCCTATTTTTTCATTCCTATTCCTTCTTCCACTGCTAGACTCCACTGACTTTTCAACCTTAGACTCAGTAAGATTTTCCAATTTTTTGTTTAATTGTGTCTTGGTCATGAATCCTATATTCAATCTTTTGTTTCCACTCTTTTCAACAGTCTTTACTGAATTTTGATCATTTTTTATTATTGTAGTGACATGTTGACTTTGAGTGTCGATAAATTTAGGTTCAATAACTGGTGAGACAAAATTAATTCTTTAATGGGAATTGGCTTGTTAGTCACGAATTTAGCAGCTTCAATCTTTTCTATATCTAGTTTCGTTTTTTGAAACTCATCATATCCTAAACCAAAATTTTGACCCACCATTTGATTTTCTACCAAGTCTGAAAGTTTTTTAGAGGATTGATTCCATTGTTTTATCTTAGCCTGTTCATTTTCAAGTTGTTCAACTAAGTAATATTCCCTCTTTTTCAAAGCATCTATCATGTGATGAGCTTTATTCAGTTCTGACATGATAGTATCAAATTGGATTTGTCTCTCTTCAAGAAACCTATTTCTCTCAAGAGTTGGTCATGTGATTCTTTAACTTTGGTATGTTCAATGGTTAATAATCTAAAACTAACATGCAAATCGGACATATCTTTTTGTATGCTTTCTATACTAGATATATCAATTAAATTAAGCACATTAAAATTCTGAATTGCATCACATACCTTTGTAGAATCACTTGGCTCATCAGTTTGAACCATCAAGGCAAAGTTGACAATTTCTTCCTCAGAGTCACTGTTAATCCAATCCTTGCCTTCTGTAATCAAGGCCTTGCTTTTTGATTTGTACCTTTTATCAGCAAGATCATTCCCTGATTTTATGTTCTTTTCATCCTTAGATCTTTCTGTAGATCTAGGCTTCTTGCACTCATTGGCAAAGTGCCATAGCCCATCACAGTTAAAACATCTTATGTTCTTCTTGTCAAAGGTCACAGTTTGACCTTCTCGTTTTGGGTTAGGCTTCCTTGATGATCTTCTCCCTTTCCTGCTAGCTCTAAATTTTTTGAATTGCTTCACCATGAAAGCCATGAATTCCTCTATGTTATCATCAGTGTTTGATTCTGTTTCTTCATTAGTCAAGCTTGCAGTGTCGGTTTCATCATTAAGCTCCTCATGAGACTTCTTTGTCTCAACCATTAGCGCAACTCCTTTGTCCCTGCCATGCAGCTTTTGTCTTTGGTCTACTTCTAGTTCATAAGTCTTTAAATTTCCATAAAGCCTGTCCAGTGTGAGAATGTCAAAATCATGAGCTTCTCTTATTGTAGTTGTTTTTGGATCCCAACTTGGTGGGAGTGCTCTTATGAATTTGGTATTAACATCTTTATTGTCATAGGACTTTCCAAGTATTTTCAGGTCATTGAGCAAAACATTGAATCTATCATAAACTGATGTTATTGATTCACTAGGCTTTGCTTGAAAGAATTCATATTGTTGTGTTAACAATGACCTTTTATTCTTTCTTAGTTGGTATGTCCCCTCACATACGACTTTGATGGTGTCCCAGATTTGTTTTGATGTTGTGCAGTTGATAATTCTTGTGAACATATTTTTATCTAACCCATTATAAAGTATGTTCATCACTTTAGCATCGTTCAACACTTGTAACTTGTCTTCATTAGTATAATCATTTTCTGTAGTAAGTTCAAAGTGTTCAGGAATAATTGTTCATTCCACAATTTTTGAAGGAACAAATTTCTTTGGTTGATAGGGACCCTTTTCAATCCTATCAATGTATTCGGGATCGGTTGCCCTCAAATGCATATACATCTTTTGTTTCCAGATTGGATATTCTTCTCTTTTTAAAACTGGAATTCTGGTTCCACCATCACGACTTCCTGCATATGCCATTATGCTGGAGTTGTTTCCTTCATCATTGGCCATCTCTGGATCTTGTTAATTGAAATATCTCAATTAATATGCTCTGATACCAATTTTTGTCCCAGTTAGATAACCTAGAACTTGTAGAAAGGGGGTTGAATACAAGTTCTTGAAAACTTTTCAAATTCCTGTCCTTCAAAGTATTATTACTTGCGGAAATTAAAGAACAAAAACAAGAATAAATTTATAAACAATTGCATTTATTGATGAACAATTGATTACAAATTCTAATAATCACAAATTGATTGTTAGCTTCAAATCCTGTACTATATATATAAATCTATATAATCATACAACTTCTAATACAACTCTGTAAATTAATTACAACTTCCAAATCTGAATCGTAATTCAGCTTCTAATCCTATTCAACAATATGTTATTCTATGTACAATTCGAATAGGTTCTCTCTTGTTTCTCTTTCTTGTTTCTAGTTAGTTTCCTAACCAGCTTCGTCTTTTATATGTGTTCAATGTCTTTGTCAAAGATGACTTCTAATCAAATTAGAAATTTGTACTACATCAGAGAGTAATTATTATCTTAGTCTATGACTGCTCCAACTTAGTCCCTGATCAACTATGTTTAGTCTCCGACAGCTTAAACTTAGTCTCCAATGCCTTAATCTTAGTCTCCAATGCCTTATGCTTAGTCTCCGATGCCTTACGCTTAGTCTCTGATGCTTTAATTCGTAGTCTCTGATGAACATTTTCTTTAGTCTCCGATAAACTAAACATAGTCTCTGACTTGTTGAATTCTCTGATACAATTCTGGTAGTCTCTTATAATACAAAATTCAACTTACTCTCATATAAAAATAAATTACATAAATCAGAGAGTAAACTACCAGCTACAAAAATTCAAATGCTATAGACTAGCACTAACTATACATTTGTATATCTAAGTATTCTAATTATAATCATCATCAAATGTTATAAAACCTAACAATGGTTTTGCTGTACTTTGAGTTACGTAGATATTGCATCATCAATTTAAAACAAGCATCTACCTCATTGATGTCGGAAAAGCCACAAAGTTCTTTTGTGGAACCATTAGATTCCTTGGAATTATTTGTGCAGTGCTTGTTGCCTTGAAACTATTTACGATTTGAAAAACTAGGGTTTCTGTGAACATTCTCAGTGGAAACTATTCTATCTCTATATTACAAAACAAAACATCACTCTTCCAAAACATCTTCCTTTCTTCCTTCCTTATCGACACTCAAAAGGGTTAGCCAAACTCAGTAGCCGATCATCTTTGCTTTCCCCTTGTTAGAGGGTTCAGCCTTTGGACCATGCCCTACAAGACATTAAGTTCAACAAGAATGAGCGATTTACACCCAACAAGTATATAAACAAATCAGAGAAACAAATTTGGAATATTGATGAAAACACATTCTGTTTATGAGGCTCAGTGAGATAATACTAATGCCTCAGAAATCTTTGAAGAACCTTGAGGATCATTGATGATAAACAATGTGTAATCCTCCTTGAAGACAGATAGGTATTCACTTGTGTACAACCTTTTTCAAAATATCCATCGGGGCTAAACCCGTTGGATCTGCTAACCATATAGTACACAGCTGGCCTAACTATGACCGTATGATCCCTCCTTATGTGAACATACGTAGTCACTTATAATTCTTCTAGGTCAGGTGACAAAACACATCAGCACCTTTCCCTTCCTCTTGCCAACCATGTGGCATAATCCATTTAAAGGACATATCATTCTCATTTGTTTGCACAAATGTAAGATTGAAAGTAACTGATAATCAAAGCTCAGTTATATCTATGCATTTTTATTCATATCATGCTAGCGGAAATTAAAGCATTGCATTCTGATTTACAAGGAAATTTAAACATCGAAATCATAACCTTGTATGCATGTCAAATTAATTGATCATGCGCTTAATTGAAATAAACATAAGAGTGAGAACATACTTACCTCGGTCCTTTGCAACAAAAATTCAAATTCAATTTACTCCTGAGTGAAAGATTTTGTAAAACATGCATATAACATGATAAATTTAATACCTTGATAAGAATTATGAAAGAAAATACTTTTAATGTTTCAAATCTGACATAAGAATCGTTGAGGTTTAATAAATAATCGAAATGCATAAAATAATTTAAGGAAATAATATTTTTATAGTTTCAAAGACAAATTGCGTATCAAGGGAAAATCTTCCATGACAGGGGATCATTTGTCATTAGGGAATAACTAGTTCTCAGGGGATGACTAGACATTAGTGGGTAAACTACCCATCAAGGGATGTCTCGCCTCGCCCATCAGGGGATGTCTCTTGGCCATCAGGGTATCATTCACTATTTAGGAGATAGTCATCAGGGGATGACTTACCCATCAGGGGATAATTTTCTCACCGCCAAACTCGTCGGGTGATAACTTTGACTATCGCCGAACTCTCTTGGCTGTCAGGGAATGATTTGCTCATCGCCAAACTTAGTAAGTCAACACTGAACTTTATCGATGGATAATCTATTCAGCGCCAAACTCCTCGAAGACTAATATCTTTAGCTATTAGAGACTAACATATTTTGCCCATCAGAGACTACGGATGACGTCATCAGGAACTAAACTTAGCCTGTCGGAGACTAAGGATGACGTCATCAGAGACTAATTTAAACTTCCTTCATCAGAGACTAATAGCATTTCCTTCATCAAAGACTAAGAAAATCCTTCGTCAAAGACGAACATCTATCTCATCAGAGAGTAAAGTATCTCATCAGAGACTAACATATTAGTCATCGGAGACTAACAAATATCTCATCAGCGACTAATGATGCCATCTCAACCCATCAGAGACTAACATTAGAACTTGTTTCCGCTATAAAGAAGATCTTCAAGAACAAGAATGATGCCCAAAATGAGCGAACTCAAACCTGGGATACATAATCATCCTTTCTGTGGTGCATAAGCTTTTTTTCATAAAAACAACATATTCTTTAAAAGCTTTATTCTTTCCTAAAGACTTAGAACACACAGCTAATACTCTCAGATGCTATGCAAGAAGGGAAAAACAGAGGAAAACATAAGATTCTTACCTCTTGTCTTGACAGAAAGGATTAAAGCTTGTCTGAAAGTAATGGTCCGAAAGAAAGAACTTGAAATTGTATGAAGATGGTAAGTTTAGAAAAGAACTTTAGAAGAGAAATTTTTAGAAAAGAGATTAAAGTTTTACCTCCAAATGAGGTATTTATAGCAGACTAAGATTAAGCCTTGAGATAAGATGATTGGTCAATTAAGACGGTAAGACGACTGCTCAATGTAATATTTCAACAACTGGTAACATACAAAGGCAATTAGTGTCTTACATGCATTCGACCTTAATCAACTGTTGGCACCTAAACCACTTAATAATCAAACACATAATCCACCAATCTTACACAACCCTCTCCTCTTCTTCCAAACTGATTAATCATAATCCTATACAACGTTTGATATTCTTATTTTTATATCCTTTTAAGGATGTTATCTTCAATAAAATAAACCACTCATTGTCATCAAAATTCTCACTTAAGATATTGATTTACCATTTGTATATAAAATAAGAAATTAATTACAACATACATTAATTCATGTAACAAAGTCAGATAAAATTTTCGGGTTCTCACAACAACAACTACCTCTAGTGGATTTGCTAAATGTTTAGGTAAGACTAACATAGTCTTAGCAAATCGTTGAGAAATAAAACTTCGAGTAGCACCAAAATCAAACAGAACATGGGCAGGTAATGAATTAACAAGCAGTGTACCTGTTACTACGTCGTCCGAAGCCATTGCATCTTGAACTATCATGTTGTAAGTCCTAGCTTGTGGATGAACTGGTATCGCGTTAGTTCCAATTGGAGCTAGATTACTTCCTCCTTTTCTTTGTGGGCAGTTGGCTAACATATGCCCCTCTACTCCGCAGGTGAAATAAGTTTTTCTATAGGGTAGCTACTTTGGTGGCGGTCTTGTTTGAAGTGGAGCAACATTGGTACTTAGGGTAGGACAGTTATTGTGAGAACCCAAAAATGTCAATAAATTTTGTTATGAGATTTATTTATTTTAGTCAAAGGTTTATTTTATTATTGGGTATAAATAACGAAATTATATTTTATGAAAATTATCTGGCAATGTGATGTCCAAAATATTTTAAATGTATTTGTAAGCTCAAGTGTTTGCAAGATTGTTTTGGGTGTGTCACGCGGGAAGACCCTTTTGGGTGTGAACAGGTTTAGCTACAGAACCCGTTTTAAAATCTAACTGCTGAGGGACAGTAGCATTTAATGCACATCACCTCCATCATTACGCTAGAAAATGTTAGTCCCTCATGGGCAAGTATGTTAGTCCCTGATGAGTTTTGTGGTGACTAAAACATACCCTGATGATCGATGCTCATCCCCTAATGGCCGAGAGACATACCCTGATGATCGATGCTCATCCCCTGATGGCCGAGAGATCTTCCCCTGACGGGTAAAAGATACCCTGACGGTCGAGAAGTCATCCCCTGATGACTTTTCCCTAACGAGAGAAGGAGACCCTAATGGTGGGGAAACCATCCCCTGACGGGCGAAATATCCCCTGACGAGTAGTTTGGCCACTGATGGTCAGTCAACCCCCGATGAATGATTATTCCCTGGCGTAGCAGATTTCCCCTTTACGCGCAATCTGCCTTCAAAACTATAAAACATGATTTTTCTTAAAATTATTTATGATGTTTAATTATGTATTCACCCTAAACAGTTTTTATAGCAGTTTTGGAAACCTTAAAAGTTTAAGGACATCACATATGCACTTTCTCTCATATTTTAACCTAAGTACTAAATTTATTTTGGGATATGTATATTTTACAGAATTTTCCCCTCTTAAGTAAATTGAATTTGTTGTGAGCAAAGGACTGAGGCAAGTATATTCACAACCTTATGTTTAATTGCAAGTTGATGCAAATATATACATTCAATCTGATGTTTATTTCAGTTAACGCATTATCATTTGATTCGATATTCGTGCAAGGCTTAATTTATGTTTCAATTATTTTTTTTTTATGAATAAGCATGCTATGCTTTAAATTCTGCTAGCATGATATAAATGATGATGCAAGGAACACCAATACAGTGATAACTTGGGAATTGTTTACCCAAAAATTCAGGGAGAAATTTTACCCCCTCAGTGTCTCTAATGCAATGGAGTTACAATTTCTGAATCTGAAGCAAGGGTCCATGACGGTGGACGAGTATGAGGCAAGGTTTAATGAGTTGATGAGTTATGCTCCTCATCAGGTGAGCGATAAAGGGAGGAAAGCCCGAAGATTTGAGCAAGGCTTGAATCCATGGATTCTGAGGCAGGTAGCAATTTTCCAGCTGGAAACTTTTGATGCAGTGGTGGAAAAGGCGAGGATCACTGAATGGAGCAATAAGGCAATATATGAGTACAGTCGAGAAAACAAGAAGGAAGGGAAGAGAAAAGGAAATGACAAAGGAAACCACCAGAACTTTGGTGGTGTGATTGTGAAGAAGGAAGAAGAAAGTAACAATAATAATAGTCTGATAAATAGTGGAAAGAGGAAGTGGAGGGAGCAATCCTCTGATGGCATTACAAGGAGGACTGTTGTATGTACAAAGTGCGGGAAGAACCATGGCTCAACTCCATACTTGAGGGGGAAGGATGTTTACTTCAAGTGTCGCCAACCAGGACACTTCTCCTCAAACTGCCCGACGTTGAACCCTACCGCGGTTCTGCCACAAGTGAGATCACAACAACAATAGCCTTAACAATTTAATAGACCACTTGCTGCGGTAAGGACATGTTATACATGTGGAAAGGAAGGGCACATTTCTCCTAATTGCCCTTAAAAGAAAAGCGGCAGACCAATGCTGACAGGAGCCAATACCGTGCCTGTACGGCCACAAGCAAGGACTTACAATATGACGGTGCAAGATGCTGTGGCTTCTGACGATGTTGTGACAGGTACACTACTAGTGAACTGCATACCTGCTCATGTGTTATTTGATTCGGGTGCTACTCGCAGTTTTATTTCTGAACGATTAGCTAGTAGCATGCTAATATTACCTGAGCTTCTACCAAATCCCTTGGAGGTAGTCGTTGCTAATCGCAAGGTAGTAAATATTTCTCATGTCTACAGTAATTGCACCTTGAGAATACATCAACATGAATTCCTAGTTGATCTTATTCCTTTTCCTTTGGGAGAATTTGATGTAATATTGGGAATGGATTGGTATCTAAATACCAAACCAACATTGATTGTAAGAAGAAGCGTGTAGTCTTACGCTCTCCCCAAAAGGCGAAGGTTTGGTTCCATGGAGCTAAGATGGTGAAATCATCACCATTCTTGACCATGATCCAAGCACAGAAAATGGTTCGCAAAGGTTGCGAAGCCTTCTTGGCTTATGTGCATGATACTGACAGGGATGAATTTAAGATCGAGGATGTCCCTGTCGTAAGGGAGTTTGCAGATGTATTTCCAGAAGAGTTGTCTGGATTACCCCCGAATAGAGAAATGGATTTTGAAATCAACTTAATCCCTGGTACCGCCCCAATCTCTAAGGCCCCTTATCGCATGGCACCATCTGAGCTAAAAGAACTAATGAAGCAGTTGCAAGAACTCTTAGAACGAGGATTGATCAGACCAAGCGTCTCACCATGGGGAGCACCAGTATTATTCGTTCGAAAGAAAGATGGATCGATGAGACTCTGTATTGATTATCGAGAACTGAACAAGGTCACAATCAAGAATAGATACCTCTTGCCGAGGATAGATGACCTTTTTGACCAGCTCAGAGGAGGGAGGTACTTCTCAAAAATCGATCTTCGCTCAGGGTATCATCAATTAAAGATCAAGGAGGAAGACATACTGAAGACGGCTTTCCGAACTCGTTATGGTCATTATGAATTCTTAGTGATGTCTTTTGGATTGACGAACGCGCCAGCAGCTTTCATGGACTTGATGAATCGCATTTTCAAACCATTCTTGGATAAATTCATCATTGTTTTCATTGATGACATTCTTATATATTCGAAGACGACGGAAGAGCATGAGGAACACCTAAGGACAGTGCTAGAGATTTTAAGAAGAGAACAATTATTTGCCAAATTCTCTAAATGTGAATTCTGGCTAAAGGAAGTGAAGTTCCTTGGTCATGTGATCAATGAAACTGGTGTCACAGTGGACCCCAGTAAGATAGAAGCAATCATGAGGTGGCCTCAGCCAACAAATCCAACGGAGGTCAGGAGTTTCTTAGGTTTGGTAGGCTATTTCCGGAGGTTTGTTAAAGATTTCTCAAAATTAGCTGTGCCTTTGACGAACTTGACGAGAAAGAGTGTAAAATTTGATTGGACTTCTGATTGCGAGAAGAGTTTCCAGGAATTGAAGACCAGGTTAACTACAGCCCCTATTCTGACCTTACCGGATGATAAAGGCGATTTCGTTATTTACAGCGATGCGTCAAAACAAGGAATTGGAGCAGTTTTGATGCAACATGGCAAGGTTATTGCTTATGCCTCGAGGCAGCTAAAGGATTGCAAGAAACGATATCCTACGCACGACATAGAACTGGCAGCTATCGTCTTTGCGTTGAAAATTTGGAGACACTACCTTTACGGTGAGAAGTGTGAAATATATACTGACCGCAAGAGTTTGAAGTATATATTCACGCAAAAGGAACTCAACTTGCGACAAAGGCGTTGGTTGGAGTTGATTCAGGATTATGACTGCTCCATCAACTACCACCTTGGGAAGGCAAATGTGGTTGCAGACGCGCTTAGCCGTCATGAAAGACTGAACGTGATAACCATCCAAATAGATGTCATAAAAGAATTTGAACGTCTACAGATGCATACACTCACCACTGCCCAGAGGACGGAAATAGAAGAAGAGACTCGGGCTCAGCCTCAATTGCACGACCTCATTAAAGTCGCACAAGAAGAGCATTGTGAGGAAAGAGACAAATTAATTAAGGGAGAGAAAGGCAAATGTCTCACGCATAATGATGGACTTTTACGATATGAAGGTCGAATATGGATTCTTGCGAAAACTGGACTGAGGCAAAAGCTTTTGCACGAAGCCCACAACTCGAGGTTTTCTATTCATCCAGGAGGCACGAAGATGTACTAGGATTTGAAGCAAAGTTTTTGGTGGCCCAACATGAAGAGGGAGATAGCTGAGTGGGTAAGCAGATGCTTAAGGTGCCAAAGGGTTAAGGCAGAACATCAGAAACCAAGCGGACTGCTACAACCATTGGAAATCCCTGAGTGGAAGTGGGAATTTATCACGATGGACTTCGTAGTTGGTTTACCAACCACGCTTGGAGGAATGAATGCCATTTGGGTCATAGTCGATAGATTGACCAAATCAGCGCACTTTTTGGCTATAAAGTATACATACAAGATGGATCAAATGGTGAGGTTATATGTCAAGGAAATTGTGAGTCGACATGGAGTGCCAGTCTCCATCGTCTCTGATCGAGATCCAAGGTTTACCTCAAGGTTTTGGAAGGGCTTCCAAGAATATCTGGGGACAAGGCTAGACATGAGTACAGCCTACCACCCCCAGACTGATGGTCAATCTGAACGCACTATTCAAACCCTAGAAGATATGTTACGAGCTTGCGTTCTCGATTTTAAAGGGCATTGGGACAACCATCTACCACTGATTGAGTTCGCCTACAATAATAGCTATCATGCCAGCATTGGTATGGTGCCGTTTGAAGCGCTGTATGGTTGAAAGTGCAGAACTCCCCTTTACTGGAATGAAGTGGGAGAAAGGAAGTTAATTGGACCAGAGATAGTCCAACAGACTGAGGAAGCGATTAAGGTGATCAGATCAAGAATGAGGGTGGCTCAAGATCGACAAAAGCAATATGCTGATCAACACAGGAAGGACCAAACCCTGGAAATTGGAAGTTATGCATTATTGAAAGTGTCACCCTGGAAAGGTGTGATGCGTTTTGGCAAGAAGGGAAAGTTAAGTCCTCGCTATATGGGACCATTTAAGGTATTGAGGAGGATTGGTGAAGTGGCCTATCAATTGGCACTGCCACCGGCTTTGGGCCACGTCCATGATGTATTTCATATATCAGTGTTGCGTCCTTATAAAGATGACCACAGAGGAATAATAGACTATCAACCAATAGATCTACAACCGAATTTAAGATATGAAGAAGTCCCTGTCCAGATATTAGATCGACAAGTTAAAATGCTTAGGAATAAAGAAATTTCTTCTGTAAAAGTGTTATGGAGGAATCATGGTGTGGAGGAAGCTACTTGGGAGCTTGAAAGGGCTATGGTTGACAAGTACCCCCAATTGTTTGATAGCTAAGTTTCGAGGACGAAACTTCTGTAAGGAGGGGAGGATGTGAGAACCCAAAAATGTCAATAAATTTTGTTATGAGATTTATTTATTTTAGTCAAAGGTTTATTTTATTATTGGGTATAAATAACGAAATTATATTTTATGAAAATTATCTGGCAATGTGATGTCCAAAATATTTTAAATGTATTTGTAAGCTCAAGTGTTTGCAAGATTGTTTTGGGTGTGTCACGCGGGAAGACCCTTTTGGGTGTGAACAGGTTTAGCTACAGTACCCGTTTTAAAATCTGATTGTTGAGGGACAGTAGCATTTAATGCACATCACCTCCATCATTATGCTAGAGTGGGCTATGAAAAATGACCGATGGACACTAACAGCTGTTGCAGCCACTCTCTTTTCTCACCAGTCATTTCTTTTCCTTTCACAGCCATCGGCTGATATCAAATTAATCCAACGGCCTTTGTTGCTCACCAGGTGATATATATATATATATATATCACGTTATTATAACCCTAGTTCCACCTTCATAAATTTCTTTATAGTATACCATCAAACCCCAGCATACTCTCAAGATAACTGTCCTTTTTGGAAGAACAATTCAAGCTTTAACTCTTCCTTTACAGCTAAGGAGGTAAGAGCATTTCATTAAAGTCTTGCTCTATTTCTTACACTTTTGTTCTGTTCTATATATCACGTTTAATGCCTTGTTCATTCATTTCTAAAAGGTATGATATGATACATGCTTTTAAAATCCAAGGTTAATGTCATTTATTTCGAAAAGTTATCCAAAAAGGGTGTGACGTTGTTGGTCACAACCTTTAACTACCAAATATCCTTTCGTCAGAAGTTTCGACACCAAGTCTGAGTATTTTCTTCAACCTGAGTTTTGAACCCTAAGCTATGTCTAGGAGGGCTTGCAGACCCTAGGGATGTCATGGATCTCTGTGAGGTTGATGAGAGTCGACCTTAATGTGGTTATGGTTGAGATCACCACCTTTGGAGAAGTGGGGAAGACACCACTGTACCTGAGACAGCTTTTAAAGTTATTCTCCGACAATGTTGGGGTTAGTCCCTGATGACGTCAGCATTAGTCTCCGACAGGCTAAAGTTAGTCTCTGATGACATCATCAGTAGTCCCTGATGGGCAAGTATGTTAGTCCCTAACGGGCAAGTATGTTAGTCCCTGACGGGCAAGTATGTTAGTCCCTGATGAGTTTTGTGGTGACTAAGACATACCCTGATGATCGATGCTCATCCCCTGATGGCTGAGAGACATACCCTGATGATCGATGCTCGTCCCCTGATGGCTAAGAGATCTTCCCCTGACGGGTAAAAGATACCCTGACGGTCGAGAAGTCATCCCCTGATGACTTTTCCCTGACGAGAGAAGGAGACCCTGATGGTGGGGAAACCATCCCCTGACGGGCGAAATATCCCCTGACGAGTAGTTTGGCCACTGATGGTCAGTCAACCCCCGATGAATGATTATTCCCTGGCGTAGCAAATTTCCCCCTGACGCGCAGTCTGCCTTCAAAACTATAAAACATGATTTTTCTTAAAATTATTTATGATGTTTAATTATGTATTCACCCTAAACAGTTTTTATAGCAGTTTTGGAAACCTTAAAAGTTGAAGGACATCACATATGCACTTTCTCTCATATTTTAACCTAAGTACTAAATTTATTTTGGGATGTGTATATTTTTCCAGAATTTTCCCCTCTCAAGTAAATTGAATTTGTTGTGAACAAAGGACTGAGGCAAGTATATTCACAACCTTATGTTTAATTGCAAGTTGATGCAAATATATACATTCAATCTGATGTTTATTTCAGTTAACACATTATCATTTGATTCGATATGTGTGCAAGGCTTGATTTATGTTTCAATTTTTTTTTTTATGAATAAGCATGCTATGCTTTAAATTCCGCTAGCATGATATAAATGATGATGCATAGATATAAATGAGCTTTGAATTCCAGCTATGTTACCATCTTATATCTGTGCAAATGAATGAGAATGATGTCTCTTAAATGGGTTATGCCACATGGTTGGCAAGAGGAAAGGAAAGGTACTGATGTGTTCTTCACCTGACCTAGAGGAATGATAAGTGACTACGTAGTCCACACAAGAGGGATCATGCAGTCCAGTTTGGCCAGCTGTGTACTGTATGGTAAGCAGATCCACGGGTTTAGCCCCCGATGGATATTTTGAGAAAGTTATGCTCGGGTGTATACCTGTCTTTCTACAAGGAGGGTCACAGGTAGTGTATCATCAGTGAATCCTCAATGATCTTTGAAGGTTTCCGAGGCCTTGGCATTGCTTCGCCAACCTCATAAATAGACTTGGACTTCCTTCGATGTTCCAGATACATTCCTTTAAATTGCTTATATACTTCTTCAATGTGTATATACTTGCTGGGTGTAAATTGCTCACCCATGTTGAATTTTAATGTCTTGTAGGACAGCACGCTAAGGCTGAACCCTCTGATAAGGGGAAAGCAAAGATGATAAACTACTAAGTTATGTATTCTTTTGATAAGACGGAGGAAGGAAGGAAAGAAGATGTGAAGGGAGGAAGGAAGAAATTAGAAGTAGTGTGGATTTTGGTTGGTAATTAAAGATGATGTATTAGCTTCCGCTGTAATTGTATTATTCTCGGGTTGTAATAACTTTCTAATACTGTCCTTATCCAGTATTTATGCTATGTATGGATGTATGGTTATCTTTTCCTTCTTTTGACGAAGCCCTGATCCATTAAGAGATTTTGGGGTCGTCACAGTTATTAGAAATGTGCTCAGGTTAATGGCACTTATAACATACATCCTTTCCCCACAGGCATGGAGTTGTGTCGTGGTTTCTCCCACACTTAACATAGATAGTTCCTTTCTTTTCATTCCCTATTCTGGAATTATCAACCCACTTTCTTTTTCTATGATTGGGGTTTCTTTTTCCCTCAATTGTCATGTTGGTATTCTCTCTGTTGCCATCTAGGTGATCTCTCTTTTTGCTCTCCCGGTTGAATTCTTGAACAGTCCTATTGCTTTTCTCTGTTATTCTTGTTTTTTCAACTATTGCAGCGAATGTTTCCAATTGAAATGTTGCTACTTGTCTCAAAATCCAAGAGTTCAATCCTTGCTCAAATCTACAGGCTTTCCTTTTTTCCTCATTGACTTGATGAGGAGCGAACCTCATTAGTTCTGTAAATTTGGCCTCGTACATCTGGCCCTACTTTAAATTCAAGAATTCGAGTTCCATAGCATTGAAGATGCTCAGAAAGTAATACTTCTCATTGAACTTCTCCAAAAACCACTGCTAAGTGAACTCAGTGCTTATGTTCCTTGCTACTTCCCTCTTAGGCAACACCATTCGTTTGGTGCCTACCCACCATTGACTTGCTTCATCTTTCAACATGTAAGAGGCAAACTTAGTCTGGCATGTGGCTGGTATGTCCACAATTTCAAAGACCTTTTCCAACTCAATCAACCAATTTAAGGCTGTAATAGGTCCCTCTTTTCCATCAAAGCTGGGAGGTTTCGCATTTGTGAAATCTCTAAATGAAGACATGTCTTCAACAGGATGTAACGGTTGGGGTGGTACTTGGGTGGCTTGCATAGTTGACATGGCTGCTTGGAACATTTGATAGAACTGAGCCATTTGGTTCCCTAGAGAATTCGTGGCATTGTTCTCATTGTTTAGGTTTGCAACACTGTTATGAGGTATAGCGTTGTTGTTTTCCGCTTCCTCGTTGTCATTATTCTTTACACTAATATTACCTTCCTCTATAGTATTTCATGAAACATAATCTTCAACTATCACATTGTCATTGAAAAACTCTGCGTTGTTATTCCCAAGATTCTGATTTGGGTCTATATTTCTTTCCTCTTGAGTTCTTCTATTAGTCCTCGCTACTTCTTTAGGTGGGACATTCTTTCTTGGCCAACCTAGTTTCCCTCCCGGCATGGTCAGTATAATTAACAGATGTTTAGAAATTATTCCTCCTTGCCTTACAGGGCCGAATTTCTAATTCATCAGTTTATTTCTTAAAGTTCCTAGTATGGAGCAAATTTTATTACTTGCTACCATTACTACTCAGATGCTAGAACTAAATTGTTAATATCCTTTATTCCTAATATCTTCTATTTGTAAAATCGAAAAAGTACCGCGGCACTTCTCATAGTATGGATGTCAAATTCTGGGCGATGTTTCTCATGAAACACTTCTGACTGGACACTACCATGATACCAACTGTGACAGCCCTAAAATCCCACATGGGACTTGGACCCCATCAATAGAAGGAAAACAGATAACATCACATCTATACATCATTAATGTACTAAAATAATAATAGTACATTCTTACAAAATTCAGAGTGTTATTATGCAGCGGAAACTAGTCTATTACAAAAGTTGTAACTTCCTTTAAGTGTTCCTTATAAGCTAATCAATTCGTTTCTCTCTTCTGCTGTCATCGTATAGTCTCTAATTCATGCCCTATCCCAAAAATTATGAACTAACAAGTATGAGAGATTTATGCTCAACAAGTATACAAACACAGAGGAAAAAAAAATATAACATCTCTGAAGAACTTAATCAATCGAGAAATTCTGTTTGTGAGGTTTAGGTGAAAGAATACCACTACCTCAGAGTTCTCATAAAACTTCTAAGGATCTCAGATGATAACACAATCATAGTATCTGTTAGGTTTTAGAACATTTGATGATGATTGTCTTTTGGAATAGTGTATCGAAGCTTCAGAAAGTCAAAGTGTATTTGATCCGTTAGAGGTTACAAAAAGGCTTATCAGAGACTAGGAAAACTTGTCTGAGACTAAAGCTTTTTATCTATCAGAGACTAGTTTTGCCTGTCGGAGACTAAGGCTTACGTCATCAGAGACTAAGTCTAAAGGAGTCGGAGACTGAAGCTTACATCATTGGAGACTAAGGTTAAAAGCATCAGAGACTAAGCTGACGTCGTCGGAGACTAAGCCTTAAAGCATCAGAGACTAAATAACTCTATCGGAGACTATACAATCTGACCTCATCAGGGACTAAAAGCACCTGAGACTAGTATTGACGTCACCAGAGGCTGAAGATAAAGCATCAGGGACTAAAAATTATTTATTTCCTGAAAGATACAGAGTTCGAATTGAATATGTATTGTCTTCCACATAAAACAAGATATTATTGAAGATGTAGTAGGAAAGGAAACTAACCAGAAATCTTTTCCTAATCAAAAAGGAAAGATTGCATTTGATTCGAATGAGGAAGCTGAATCAATATTGATTCAGAATAGGAAAAACTAGAAAAAAATAGTTTTTGAGAGAGAAGCTGTAACAAGTTTTACAAAGAAAAAATTGTAAGTTGAAGCTGTATAGGTTTTTCATTGTTTTATATCTTTTCCTATACAGAATAGAAAAGAAGCTGATGATCACATTGTTGTGTTTGTTAGGATTTGTAATCAGTTGTGAAATCAATATAGCAATTGTTTATAAATAGATTTAAGTTCTTGTTCTTTATATTCCGCAAGAAAATTTAATTTCTTAAATAACAAGTCATTCGAAAAGATTTCAAAGAACTTATATTCAAACCCCCCCCCCCCCCCCTTCTACAAGTTCTCGGCATCTCACTCGGAAAACAATATCTTTCTTGAATAAAACAACCTCTTATCCATCAGGGGCTAAACTTGTTGGATCTACTAACCATACCGTAATCAGTGGGCTAGACTGTACAACATGATCCTCTAGTGAACTACGTAGTCACATAAAAACCTCTAGGTCAGGTGAAGAACACATCAGCACCTTCCCTTTCCTCTTGCCAACTATGTGGTATGTTCCACATTTTAAGGAACATAACCTCTCCTCGCTTGAAACATAACAGTTTCATTCATTTGCGCAGTTATAATAGTGAAAAAAAAATAACTGATAAATCAAATCTCAGTTATATCCATGCACATTTATTCAGATCATGCTAGCGAAAATTAAAGCATAGCATTCTGATTCACAAGAAAATTCAAACACAAAAGTCATAACCTTATACGCATGTCGAATCAATTGATCACGCGTTTAACTGAAATAAGCATAAGAGTGAGAATATACTTGCCTCTATCCTTAGCTATTCCTAAACCAAATCACTTACTTGGTGAAATACTTTTGTAAAATATATATGTTGACGTAGCGTGAGAATCTATGCTTTGAATATAGATATGTACATATACGATGTCTATGCATTTCTTATCTCTTTCATGGTTTAATTTAATCATTTGATGTATTGGAACTTAGACTTTTAATTTAAACAAGCCTGAAGGATTCTTCAAACTGTTAGATGTTCATAAAATTCATCAGGGGATAAATTATACTTGTCAGGGAATAAGCTTTATGCTATCAAGGTATAGCTCATAGCCATCAGGGAATAGCTTACAGTCATCAGGGGATATCTGTTAGGGGATAATTTACTCATTAGTGGATATTTACCATCAGGGGATAAATTATCCGTCAGGGGATAATCTGGTCATCGGTGGATAAATTAATCGTCAGGGGATAATGTAGTCATCAGGGGATATTTACCCATCAGTGGATAATTCGGTCATCAGGGGATGATTTACCCATCAGAGACTAATAGTTTATTCATCGGAGACTAATATTTTTAGTCATCTGAGACTAACTTATATATTGTTGAAGACTAATTTTATGTTCTTTCAGAGAAAAATTTCTGAACTATAAGAGACTAAGTTTAGAACTTGTCTCGGTAAAATAGGACGATTTTTCTTGGATAATAATTTTTTAACATGCACAATTAATAACTTTTGATGTTACGGGCATGAATGAATAAAATAGAACAAAATAGAGCATAAGATTGGTATAAATCTCTTACCTCCTAAAGCATTAAAGAAAATACTCATGTTGTTCTTCACAAAGACAACTGCTCTTGAAAAAGAAGTATGAAATTTATTTGTGTGTTGGGTTTTGAGAGAAGTTTTGGAAGTTTTGAGAGTATTGTGAGGAAAATGAGTAGTAGAGATCCTCTTTATATAGGCGGTCTAAGAGAGTAAAAATATCTGAGATATTTCTTACTGTAGATAAGTCTCAGACATGTAACTAAGATAAGTTAGACAATTACTCATCATTATATTCACACGTAAGTGTGAATTTCTCATAAGTGTCAAGAGGTAACACTCATGACTCATCATATGCGATGACTCTTCATATGAAACACTTACTCACTAAGAAAAGTAAGTTTTCAACTTACTTTTACCATTTCTACCATAGTAACTTACACTACAACCACAGTAGTAATTTATACTTATATTGTTACTACATAACTATTACCACTCAAGGTAATGTTTTGGACTGCAATAAATTTCCTTTAATAGTTATAAAGGAATATCTTATCATAAACGCAAATAAACTTTAATTTAAAGTTTATTTAATAAAAGATTTAATCAATTTAAAATCAAAAATATTTTATTGGACATCACATAAAAACTCATGCATTAAATATTCATATTCATAGGAAATTTAATCCTATTTATATTTTATTTCTACTTAAACTTCTAGGTCCTCACACAGAGTTTGCACAAACCCTTGTATATAAACAGGGGCAAGCCCAAAGAGAAAAAAGATCAAAAAGAAAGAGTGACACAAGGAGTGCACACACAGAGTTTATTCAAATTGATGCTTCTCAAATTTCTATTCTTGAAGAGAAGCCAACACTCCACTCTATCCTTACTCCTATTTCTTCTCCTATTTTTGATTCTTTAGAACATGACAATTCAAATCTTCTTGATTTTTTCCAAGAAGAGCCAATATTCTAGGTGGATCAAGCTAAACCATCAAAGACTAGTTCTCAAATGGACTGGTCAGAGACTAGTCATCCACCAGAGACTAGCTCTTCACCAGAGACTACTGTTTGTATCCAACCAGAGACTGACACACAAGAACCACTTGTTCAAAGTATAAGTGCAGTTAGTTCTCAAACACTTTCCTTGGAGAGATCCCTAACCACTGCTATATTAAGGGAACACCCTCTCCTTGGTGTCACAAATATTTATTTTTTATCTCCTTCTTCTGTAGGACAGAGTGCCACTATCCAAATGAGTGAGGTAAAGAGAATAATTAGTAAGAGTCAGGCTCCTGACCTGGAAAAAGGATAGATAACACTAACATTTAAGAGTCAAGCTTTAGAAAGCTTGGGAAAAGGAAATGAAGAGCAGTTGGATGTTCAACTCCAGGCAAAAGGAAAGGGAGTGAGCAAGGATGAGATCCTTGAACAAAATACAAGAGAGAAAAATACTTTCTCAGCAGGTGATTTTCTCAAACCTGTTGAGCCCTCTACCTTTACACTAACTCAAGTTTCCTCTACATCACCAATTCATCATCAAACAGAGCAAACTGAGGGAAGCTCACAACCAGGGAATGCAACTCTACAACTACTTGCTGATATGTCCAATGTTGATTTTGAAATTTTGTATGGACTTCAACAACAACAAGATCAAATATCAGCCATGAAGACAAGAGTTGTAAGTGATCCTGTGTCTGTTGAGATTGAAAAAGAAAATATGGATGCTTGGCTGGATGCCAGCTACACAAACACTTTAGATGAAGCAGCTGCCCAACTTCGCCATGAATATTTGACCACACTAGGGTCTGGTGCATCTGAACTTACACCAAATGCAGTCTATGAGGAGTTGATCAAAACCGACAAGAAACATATGAAGTTCTAGCACTTCTTGATCAAGGTCTCAAGGCTGCACTCCAGAATGTCGAGACCAGATTGGAGTTGGAGACAGACAAAATGAGACAGTGCTATGAAGGTCACCTTCCCAAGAGGATTCAATTGATATGCGTCTAAGAGAGCAATCCACAACTGAGAGGAGGCTTCAAGCACTGGAATCAAGTGTCCAGTCCATTCTGCTAAAACAAGACAAATTCTTTCTCGACCTCTAAAACCTCACACAACTTCTTCACCAGACAATTCCTATACTAGCCACTTCTTCTCCTTCACCTTTCGATGCTGATGTCAGAAAGGGGGAGAGTAGTCAGATAAGGCCTGCAGTCCAAGTTCAACAACAACATAAAGTTGTCCCTGAGGACTCACAATTGGCTAGGTTGATGGATGAACTCATAAGACTTCAAGATGCCAACAAAGAACTTGATGCAACCATCAAGTCTAGTATTCCAACTGTAACAACAACAATTCCTCCTTCTACTATAATAGTCCCATTTATTAGAAAAGGTAAAAACAAGGGCATCATGGTTGAGGAATCAGAGAAAAAATAGTCAACCTAACCTCAACCAGGACAACCTAAATTACTAGGTGATGCCATGAAGACTGTTCGTTTTCCTAGTGTAGTGGAGTTGATAGTGGATGAAAAAGTAGAGTTAATTTATCCTCAAGAACAAAAGTTAGTGGAAGCTGATGCATTATATGCTTAGCAATTACAAAAAGAAGAGGAGATGACAACAACTAGGGAGGAGGAAGAAACAAAGAAAAAGGCATTGACAACTCATAAGTCTAGAGCTCAAAAGTCTACAGAGACTAGAAAGAGAAATAAGGAGATTGAGCACGCTGAGAGAATTATCAGGAGGAAGCCATTGATGAATGAGCCTCAAAAGAAACCTGAAACTGCTTTGGTGACTACGTTTAATACTCAAACATCTAAACCAGTCCCAAGTAGTAAAATTTCTAGGATTGGAATGGCTAACACATCTGAAATATAAGAAACATTCAAAAACAGTGTTAGAGCCATTAATCTTGAAAAGGATGGAAATGACAAGGAATATCTCAAAGTCATTCAGAAAGATGGAGAGACTCTGCGTCTAAATAAACCAAGCCTAGAGATGAGGTCGTTCAAAGATTTGGAGTGGTTATTGACTGTTGTGCCTAAAAATTCTGTACTTAATCTGGAATTCAAGAGGCAAATTCAAAAGGAGATTGAGGAGTTGGAAAAGTTTTTCAAGTTGCCACAAGTTCAAACTCCTCCACTTACTTTTGTATTGTTGTATGAGAATTTTCATGGAGATGTTGTTTTCTTTAACTATGACAACCAAATTGACAAAGCAAGCAAAGGTGAACTTGAAGGATTCATTGCTTTATTGAAGGATTCAATTGATAAAGATGAGATCAAGTTCAGAAAGCTGCTGGAAGAGAAGGTCAAAGAAATCAACAAAAAGAAAAGTTGAAGTTGTAGTTTTGATGTTTATTTTTGAAGCCAGACTTATAGTATTTAAACCTGGGTATTGGTGAAGCTGAATTTAGGATCATAGATCGTAGTTCAGGTACATTTGTAGTTAACGCATTCTTTAAATTTTTGTTTTTAAGTTATTCTTGTAATTTGGAGTTTCGACATCATCATCAACCTTGATTTATGTTTATCACTTTGATAATCATAAATAGGGGGAGATTGTTAGGTTTTATATCATTTGATGACGATTGTACTTAGAATACTTAGAAATACAAATGTACAGTTAGTGCTAGTTTATAACATTTGAGTTTTTGTAGCTGGTAGTTTACTCTTTGATTCATGTAATTCATTTTTATATGAGAGTAAGTTTAGTTGTATTATAAGAGACTACTAGAACTGCATTAGAGATTTCAACAAGTTAGAGATTATGTTTATTTTTATCGGAGACTAAGGAAAGTACATCAGAGACTAAGGCAAAAACTCATCGGAGACTACAAAATAAGTCATCGGAGACTAAGTTTAAGTCAATGCAGACTAAGCTTAAGTCATTGGAGATTAAACTTAAGCTATCAGAGACTAAGCATACTTGATCAGAGACTAAAGAAGATTACTCTCTGATGCAGCATAGAGTTCTATTTGAATTAGAAGTTGACTTTGACATGGATATTGAAGAAATGTTGAAGATGAAGCTGGTTAGGAAACTAAAGAGAGTTGTAATTCATCATGTAATTGGATGAATGTATCTATTTCAGAATATATATAGAAAAACTCTTTATTGAATAGGATTAGAAGCTGAATTACGATTCAGATTTAGAAGTTGTAATTAAGTTTATAGAGTTGTATTGGAAGTTGTATGTTTTTATAGATTTGTACATATACAGTACAAAAACTGAAGTTAGCAATCGATTTGTGATTGTTAGAATTTGTAATCAATAAAGGCAATTGTATATAAATTTATCTTGTTCTTGTTCTTTATTTTCGATAAGTTATTTTACTGTAAAGAACAGGAATTTGAGAAAGATTTCAAGAACTTGTATTCAACCCCCCCCCCCCCCCCCCCCCCCCCCCCCCCTTTCTACAAGTTCTAGGTTGTCTCACTGGGACAACACTTAGTAATCTTCCTGATAATTCAAAGGGGGAGAATAGTCAGATCATAGTTCAAAAAACATTCATGAGCTAAAAGAATTTTTCTTTCTAGTTAACCTAATCTGTCTATTTCTATCCTTCAACATTAAGATAGTGATGTCAAAAGGGGGGAAATAATCAGGTCAGGGATAGGAAAGAGTAATTCTAATGAAGACAGGGAGAGAGTTGTTAAAGATGTCAAAGGATGAAACAGTTTGATGGTTGAACTAAACTTGAAAATTGTTGCAGGAACTGAACTTGAAAAATTTGCAGGAACTATAACAACAAAACCTATGAAACCATCACTGTTGAGTTCATGTATTGTTAGAGTTAAATGATGATGATGATGATTATGTAATAAATTGTGCAATTGTAAATACTTGAGGTATGTTATAAACCTTAAGATCTGCACAAGTTTTGCATTCACTGATAATAAACTTATTCATCAGTGGATGGTCAATCTCTTCACAAGACAAGTCAGAAAACAGGAACATCCAAAGGACTTGACAAGGTGAAGAAGAATATCTGATGCTACTTGCCAAACAGTCAAAGTATTCCGCACATCAGATATTCTAAACAAGTTACGTTGATTAAAGTACCGTCAGGGGAACCCATCAGGGGGAGCCCATCATAGGGAACTCATCAGGGGAATCGATCAGGGGGAATCTGTCAGGGGGAACTTATCAGGGGAACCTATCAGGGGGAACCGTCAAGGGATGACGAAGGTAGACCAACCCGTCAGGGGAATGACCAACATGGCATCAATGGAAGCCATCAGTGTATGCCGTCAGTCATAACCATCAGGATCAAGAAGCACTGAGTGAAACTCAAGTGAAAGTTGAAGCCCTGATCCAGTCAATAAGCATCAGGGGATTCAGAAGCACTGATTAAAGTCCATCAGGGCTGGTAGTCAGTGGATTGTTATGACAGCATGCACCCGTCATCAGTACTTACACGGAAATCAACGTAACGTGTTACAGAAGCAAGAAATATTAACTGGAAAGATATTTCTTGAAGTTTGTTTTGGTCCAATGAGAACTCTCATGCATTAAATGCACACAGATCAGGGGAAGAAAAGTAGCAACAAAGCATGCAGCAGTCTGACACATAAAGCAACGATGTGACATACTTGCGGCTAAGTTGAGAAAAGCAACAAGTCTCAAGCACTTGATTTCAACCCACTGATTTAACATATAAGCAAAGCAGTTCTCATTACAAAAAGGACAACAAGCGAGAGATTTGAATTTATCCAACAGATTAAACAAACGCTGAAGCACACAAACACTAGAGAGAAGCTTTGTAATAGATCTTGCGAGAAATATTTCAAAGAAAGTTAGAAGCTAGTGAGTGTGAGAAGCTGTGAAATTTATTCACAGAATTTGTAGCTGTAAATCACAGTTGTGACGTTACAGATTTCCAGAAAAGCCTCAAGTTTTAATATAATTATTTTAACTTGAATCTGTGTGTTCATTTCTTATAGTTTTTCTGTTTAGAGCAGCTGTTTCCCAGTAAGAGCTTTTAAGTTTAAAAGGACGAAAAGTTTTAGGTGTTTGTATTCATCCCCCATTCTACAAACACTTGAGCTTATATTGCTCTAACATGTATAATTGTGTTTTATACATATTTTAATTTCAATTCTAAGTAGTGATTATTGTTGGGAATAAGACCTTGACAAATATCAAACCGCAAGCAAAGAGATAAGTCAATCCCAAAAATAACACAAAATTTACCCTGGTTCACCCAAATCTAGGCTACTTCCAACCTGTTTGAATATTATTACTATTGATCCAAATTTTTCATAAGATACAATTATGGTGGAATATCTCACACTTTGCTAATCTACTTTGCAAACTCTCAATAATTACATAATATTCTCACCCCCTTATAAGAGACCCTCACAAAGAAGTAAATATATTTTTTTAATTAATCCATAAATACAATAAACCATTATATTGATAGACCCTTAACATAATGTTTGAACCCAAAAGGAATTGGAAATAAAACCAAAACTAAAATCCAAATGGAAACCTATTTTGATTCAGAATAAAAAATTTAATGCATCCTAATAGGAAATAGAAAAAAATCTGTTCATAATTGGAAAAGGATAATGTTGAAGTATGATCTAACTCCCACATTCTCCCACTTGGTGAATACTTCACACATAATGTACTAGCTCCCATACTCTGAGTGTTCAATCCAATTCATAAGTACACCACTGAAACTTCTCCAAAGTAACCGGCTTTGTTAAGAAGTCCCCACAATTTTCCACTGTGTCAACCTTCTCCAAGTGCACCACTTTATCTTCTACCTTTTCTCGGATAAAGTGATACTGAATGTCAATATGATTCATCCTGGAGTGATACGCTAGATTCTTTGCTAAATGTATAGCATTTTGGCTATCAAAGTTCACCACAACGGGCGTTTCCTTAAACCCATGCTCCTTGCACAACCAACGAAGACATATTGCTTTCTTCTCTGCATGAGTCAATGTCATGTATTCTACTTCAGTAGATGACAAGGCAACCACACTTTGCTCTTGCTCATCCAACTAACCGGTCCACCAAACAATTTTGATATAAAACCACTTGTCGATCTTCGATTGTCTAAGTCACCACCCCAATTCGCATCAACTGACCCCGTCACACTAAACGACACCTTATCTCCATTACCCTCAAAGCATAAATCATAATATGAGGTTCCACAAAGATACATGAACACCTTTTTGATGGTAGTCTAAAGATCCTTGTCTGGATTAGATATGTACCTACTGAATACTCCCATTGAATGAGCAATATTTGGTCGAGTGCACACCATTACATACATTAATCTAACAACCGCGGTAGCATATAAAATGTGTGCCATCTGCTCCTTGTTCTCGTCATTCTTAGGAGATAGGTCTACAAACAATTTAACTCCAACTAACATAGGAGTCCCAACTGGCTTGCAATCAGACATGTTGAAATTCTTCGAGATTCCTTCAACATATTTCCTTTGCCCAAGCCATAATTTATGTTGTCCCCGATCTCTTTGAATATGCATGCCCAAAATGTAAGTAGCAACCCCAATATCCTTTATCTCAAAATGTTGTGCTAGAAATCCCTTAACAGTTTTGATCATCTTCTTGTTATTATCCACCAAGATATACACAATGATCGGCTTCGCTTCAAGTGAATCTGATCCATTGAGTATAACTATCAAACTTTTGATACCACATCTGAGGTGACTATTTCAGGCCATATAGGGATTTATCCAACTTGCAAACCAAGTCCTCTTTTTCTTTGATCACAAACCTTTCTTGTTGTTTCATGTAGATCTCCCCCACCAAATCCCCATGAAGGAAGGCTATCTTTACATCCATTTGCTCAACCTCAAGATCATAAGCAATTTCCATAGATAAAACAATTCTAATAGAAGTTAGCTTTGCCACTAGTAAGAAGATCTCTACATAGTCCACTCCTTCTATTTGAGAATTCTCATTTGCAACCAGCCTAGCTTTATACTTCTCCACTTTACCATCTGCATTCTACTTGTTTTTGAATACCCACTTGCACCCAATATCCTTTCTACCCTTAGGCAATTTCACAGGTTTCCACGTGTGATTTTAATCAAGTGACCGCATCTAATCCTTCATTGCTTCCTCCCACAGATTAGCATCATCCAAGGCTCTAGCCTCTTTTAACTAAACAGATTCATCACTAATGATTGTCAATACATAAGAGGTACTAAGTGAATACCTGCTAGGTGTTCTCCTAACCCATCTGGATCTCCTCATTGTAGGCTATATTTAAGGCTCTTATTCAGCCTCCACTCTACAATCTGAATCAACACTATCACCATCATCCTGATGAACTGATTATTCTTAATCTAAATCATCATCAACAACTTCTGATGTACTATGTGGGTTTTCATCTTCCACATCGCTTGTTGAGTTCACATCGAACTCAACATGAGTAGTCTCCTCAGGTAAACCTTCAGTGACAATATCAATCTTTAGTGTTTCTCTAAACACCATATCTCTGTTGTACACAATAGTCTGGGTTTCTTGATTCCAAAATGTGTACCCATTGACTCCATCTTTATAGCCAACAAACTTGCACTTCTCATATTTATAGTCAAGCTTTGTCCTTTTCTCCTTAGGCACCTGCATATAAACATCACAACCAAACACACGAACATGAGTCATACTTGGCTTCTTCCCAAATATTACATCATATAGTGCTTGATCTTTTACCGCTGAAGTAGGAGTTTGATTCTTCAAGTAACATGATGTAGCAATTGCTTCTACCCAGAACTCAGGCTCCAAACTTACCCAACTTCGCATACATTTAACTTTATCCATGAGGGTACAATTCAGTTGTTCCGCCACTCTATTCTGCTGAGGTGTATACCTTATGGTGTTCTGCCTTGTAATGTCTACTTTTGTACAATACTTGTCCACGAACTTATACTCTGAACCATTGTCAGTCCAAAGAACTTTGATCCTTCCATCAAGTTAATTTTGAACTAATGCCTTGAACTCCTTTAACTTTTGAAGCACATCTGATTTCCTCTTCAAGAAATAAATCTAAGCATACCTTGAATAATCATCTATAAAGGAAACTAAATACATTGATCCTCCAAGTGATTCATCTGGAGACTCACAAAGATTACTATGTATCAAATCTAGCACCCATTTAGCCTTTATACCTTCACCCTTGAACTTTACGTGGCTTTGTTTTCCATACAAACAATGTTCACAAAAGCCACATCCGATAGAACAATCTGGGACCCTTTCCATAAGCTTTTTTGAGGATATGGTAGAAAGCTCATTCTCTCATATGTGTTCAAGCCGTTGATGCCACAACATGGCTACACTAGTATCATCACTAGACTCTGTCTCAAAAATCAATATACTCCCAAATTGAGGCTCAACAATGTCTGTCAGCAGCTTGTACAAGGTACCACATTTAGTGCCCCTCGTAGTAATCATTAAACCACGATTCATCTTGCATGAATCTTTAGTGTAACCAAAAGTGATGCCTGCATCTGTCATCATACCCATTAATATTAAATTTCTGCTGAGTCCTAGAATATGCATAACTCCAAGGAGGGTCTTCACCATCCCATCACTTATTTTGAGTCTAACATTCCCACATCCAACTATCCTTAGTGTCTCATTGTTCCCCAAGTAGACACTACCCCCATCATATTTCTCATACTCACAAAACCACTCCTTGTGGGAAGTAATATGATAGGAAGCTCTAGTATCAATATACCACACATGAGAATCTAATTGACCCACGCAAGTCTCCACCAAGTACAAGTCGTCATCATCCTCTGTTTTCTTAGGATCACCCTTGTCTCATTTGGCTACTTTGTTTGGACAGTCTTTCTTACCATGTCCAAGTTCTTGACACTTCCAGCACCACAACTTTGACTGATCAGTGCTTTTAGATCTCCTACGTGTTCTAGATATGTCGTTTGACTGCCTATGTTTGTCTTGGTTTCTGTCTCTCACAATCAAGGCCTCCTTGGTGGAACCCTCTATACCTTGGTGTCTCATCTCCTCAGATAACAAAGCCACAAAAACACTCTCAAATGAGATCTCTGTATTCGCACTACCAATCATAACAATCAAATTGTCCTATGAGTCCGGTAGTGAACAAAACAAGGTAATGCCTTTGTCATCATCCTTCATATCACAATTAGTTGAAGTCAATTGACTTACCAAGGTATTGAATTCCTGAAGATGGGTCGAAAATGATCCATCATCCTCCATCCACAACTTGTATAATTTCTTCCTTAGAAATAATTTGTTGACAAGAGATTTACTTTGGTAGAGGTTCTCCAATTTAGTCCATAGGTCCTTTGCAGATTTTTCACTGGCAACATTCAACAAAACAGTATCGGCTAGACATAACCGAATCAATCCTCGAGCCTTTCAATCCAATTTATCTTATTCGACAAATTTATCTTTTGTCGTCGTATCAACTATAGACGAAGAACTACCATCCCCCTTCTCCTCCTTTTTCACCATAAGTATCAGCTATAGATCTTCAATCACTGACCACAAATCACGATCCATGAGTAGATCCTCCATCTTGAGTTTCCACAACTCAAAGCTCTTCTCATTGAATTTCTTAATCTCAACCCTAGATTTATTCGCTAACATCTTAAACCCAAATCAATCCTAGAAATTTTGTGAGCAAACCAAGCTCTAGATACCAAAAGTTGGGAATAAGACATTGACAAATACCCAACCGCAAGCAAATAGATAATTCAATCATGAAAATAACATAAAATTTACCCTGGTTCACCCAAATCCGGGCTATGTCTAGCCTGTTTGAGTATTATCACTAGTGATCCAAGTTTTTCACAAGATACAATTATGGTGGATGCTAGGTTTTAGAACATTTGATGATGATTGTCTTTAGATTATTTAGAGTACAAATGTATAGAAAGTGTTAATTACTAACATTGAAGTTTTGTAGCCAGTAGTTATCTCTTTGATGGTAATTTATTTATTCTTTGTAAAGAGATAAAGTCATTGTTTATTTGTAAGTAACTGCTGGAAAGTTGTATCAAAGCTTCAGTAAGTCAAAATGTGTATTTGATCCGTTGGAGTTAACAAAAAAAGGCTTGTCGGAGACTAGGGAAGCTTGTCAAAGACTAAGGATTTTATCTATCAAAGACTAGTTTTGCCTATCAGAGACTAAGGCTTACGTCATCAGAGACTAAGTCTAAAAGAGTCGAAGACTAAAGCTTACGTCATCGGAGATTAAAGTTAAAAGCATCAGAGACTAAGCTGACGTCATTAGAGACTAAGCCTTAAAGCATCGGAGACTAAATAACTTTATCAGAGACTATACAATCTGACGTCGTCAGGGACTAAAAGACCAGAGACTAATTGATGACATCATCAGAGACTAAACATGAAGCGTCAGGGACTAAGACATGATTTACTCCCTGTTAGATACAGAGTTCGAATTGAATAAGGAATGTCTTCCGTATAAAGCAAGATATTATTGAAGACGTTGCTGGTAAGGAAACAAGCCAGAAATCTGTTCCTAATTAAAAAAGAAATATTGTATCTGATTCAAATAAGGAAGCTGAATCAGTATTGATTTAGAACAAAAACTGAGTGAAAGAAGAATTCAGTTTTAGAAGCTGTAATAAGGTTTACATAATTATAATTCGAAGCTGTATAGGTTTATATAGGTTTGTATCTTTTCTTATATAGAAAAAAAAAAGAAGCTAATGATCATATTATTGTGATTGTTAGAATTTGTATTCAATTATTAAAAATCAATAGAAACAATTGTTTATAAATTGATTTGAGTTATTGTTCTTTATATTCCGCAAGAAAAACATAATTTCTTAAAGAACAAGTAATTGGAAAATTTTCAAAGAACTTGTATTCAACCCCCCCCCCCCCCCCTCTACAAGTT
>CM025787.1:22690317-22703417 GCA_014636745.2 Centella asiatica
CCCCCCCCCCCCCCCCCCCCCCCCTTCTACAAGTTCTCGGCTGTCTCACTGGGAAAACAATTGGTATCAGAGCCTTTAATTGAATTTATTCAATTAATACGTTCCAAGAGATGTCCAATGATGAAGCAAGCAGTTCTAGCATAATGGCGTATGCGGGAAGTCGTGATGGTGGAACCAGAATTCCAATTCTTAAAAGAGAAGAATATCCTATGTGGAAGCAAAAGATGTACATGCACTTTAGAGCAACAAATCCAGATTACATTGATAGGATTGAGAAGGGTCCTTATCTACCTAGGAAATTTATTCTTGCTAAAACTGTTGAAGGATCTATTGTGGCTGAACACTTTAAACTTGCTCCTGAAAGTGACTATACAAACAAAGACAAGTTGCAAGTGTTAAAGGATGCTAAGGTGATGAACATACTCTATAACGGTATTGACAAAAATATGTTCACAAGCATCATTAATTGCACGACATCTAAACAAATCTGGGACACCATCAAAGTCCTGTGTGAAGGAACTGATCAAGTTCGAAAAAACAAAAGGTCATTGTTGACACAACAATACGAGTTCTTTCAAGCAAAGCCTGGTGAACCAATAACGTCAGTTTATGACAGGTTCAACACTTTGCTCAACTACTTTAAAATACTTGGGAAGTCCAATGATAATGAGGATGTCAACACCAAGTTCATGAGATCTTTCCCGCCAAGTTGGGATCCAAAGGCTATTGCTATAAGAGAGGCTCATGATTTGGACACCTTCATACTGGACAGACTCTATGGGAATTTGAAGACATATTAACTTGAAGTAGAGCAACGACAACGCATGCATGGCAAGGATAGAGGAGTTGCGTTGATGGTTGAGACAAGCAAGTTTCAAGAGAAGCTTGATGATGAAACTTCCAGTGCAAGTTCGACTGATGAAGAAATTGAATCAATCACTGATGACGACTTGGAGGAATTCATGGCTTTCATGGTGAAGCAATTCAAAAAATTTAGAGCTAGCAGAAAAGGAAGAAAATCATCAAGGAAGTCTAACCCTAAACGTGAAGGTCAAAAAGTCACCTTCGATTTAAAGAAAATAAGATGTTACAATTGTGACGGGTTAGGGCACTTTGCCAAATGTGCAGGAAGCGTAGATCTAATGATAGATCTAAGGATGAAAAATCAAGGAAGTTGGGGAATGACTTTGCTGACAAGAAAGCTAAATCAAAGAGCAAAGCCTTGATTACTGAGGGTAAAGATTGGATTGACAGCGACTCTGATGAAGAAGTTGTCAACTTTTCCTTGATGGCTCGAAGTGACGAGTCAAGTGATTCTACAAAGGTATGTGATGCAACTCATAATTTTAATGTCCTTAACTTACTTGACACATCTAGTATTGAAAGCATACAAAAAGATATGTCTGATTTGCATGTTAGTTTTAGATCATTGACAATTGAAAATACCAATGTAAAAGAATCATGTGACTTTCTCTTGAAAAGAAACAAGTTTCTTGAAGAGAGATTGGCACAATTTGACACTATCAAGTCTAACTTAAACAAAGCTCATCATATGATTGATGCTTTGAAAAAGAGGGAATATTACTTAGTAGAGCAATTACAAAATGCTCAAACTAGGATTAAACAGTGGAATACTTCCTCTAAAAAGTTGACAGACTTGGTAGAAAATCAAAAGATAGGTCAAAAATTTGGACTAGGTTATGATGAAAATCTAGACAAGAGTTCAAATTTACATGATCTAATTGAAGCTGTGAACTCCTCGACTAGTTTGCCAAATGTAATAAAAAGAATTAATTTTGTCTCTCCTGTTAATGAACCCAAATTCATCAACACTCAAGATCAACAAATCACTGCAAAAACAGAAATTGATCAAAAGACAATGTATGTTGTTGATAAGAATAAAAATAAAAGATTAAATGTTGGGTTCATGACAAAGACACAGTTAAGTAAAAAATTGGAAAATCTTCCAGACAAAAAGGCTGAAAAGTCAGTGGAGTTAAGCAGAAATAAGAAAAATAGGAATGGAAAAATTGGCATTAATAAATATACAAATTATGCTAGAATGCCTGATACTCCTAGAAAGACATGTCATGTATGTGGTAACCCCAACCACATAGTTGTTCACTGTAGGAGCAAAAATAAAATTCTTATAACTGAGACTGCACCTTCAAATATAATAAAAGATAAATCACATGTAAAAAGGTTAGATCATCTTTGCATTAACATTGAAAATCCAAAGCTTGGCAGTCTCTCACAAAAAGGTAGCAAGACTAATGATTGTCCAATTAAAATAAAAAATGCTAAAAGACAATCAACTCAATCTAAGTCAAGTCTTGAGTCTACAACTAGTGTGAAAGGACCCAAGAAAGTTTGGGTCCCAAAAATTTCTAACTAGTTATTCTTTACTGTGCAGGGCAAAAAGAAGAAAACATGGTACTTGGACAGTGGTTGTTCAAGGCACATGACTGGTGATAAGTCCTTGATAAAATAGTATGAAGAGAAAAGTGGCCCAAAAGTCACTTTTGGAGATGACAGCAAAGGCCATACTAGGGGATATGGCAGTGTTGAACATGGAGATGTCATCTTCACTGAAGTAGCACTAGTTGATGACTTAAAGCACAATTTACTGAGTGTGAGTCAACTATGTGATAAGGGATTCAATGTCACCTTTAAAGAAGATCAATGCTTAGTGTGTGACAAAGAATCTGATAATGTGATATTGACAGGGAAAAGAAAAGGAAATTTGTATGTTGCAAACCTTATCTCTTCCTCTGATCAAATCACATGTCTCTACAGCAAAGCTTCAACTGATGAGAGTTGGCTTTGGCACAAGAAGCTTTCCCACTTGAATTTCAAGAATAGAAACAAGCTTGTGAGGAAAGGGATGGTAGTTGGCATTCCACAATTGGAGTTTACTCAAGATGGATTATGTGATTCATGCCAGAAAGGGAAACAAAAGAATGTATCATTCAAAAGCAAACCAACAACATCAATCACTGACCCTTTACAGTTGTTACACATGGATTTATTTGGTCAAGGTAAAGGTAAAGGTTCCTTTATTTTTCCCTCTTGTCATGAGATCTACTCTCATTGATAGGCTTCCAAACCTTTATTCTTTGTTATCATTTGAGGATATTGAGAGCCAAAACCCTATTAATCCTCCAACCACTTCACAACAACAATCCATAGCCCCCTCCACAATTTCCCAAAAGACTGTGGTTGCAAAGACTCAAACAGCCATCACAAAGCTCCCAATCAAAAGAAAAATAATTAAGGGAGTAAGTGAGGATGAGGGAGAAAAAGGAGCTGAGGTGGCACCTCAGAGAAAGAAGAAAGTCATAACCCTTAGCCAAAAGCAATCCATTGCTTCCCAAAAGGCAATGGAGGTTATAAGAAAAAACAGTGAACTGTCAATATCCTCCCAAAAGGATGTTGACATTGAAGAAAGTTCTCTACCAGGAACACCCTGTAGAGAGTCTGCACAACCTCTTGTTCCCCAACAAGAGGAACCCCAAAGAGAGATAATAAAAGAAACAAGTGACACAAGGAGTGCACACACAGAGTCATCAATTGATGTTCCTCAATTTTCAATGTCTGAGGAACAACCAACACTCCACACTGTACATTCTTCTCCTCTTTCTCCCATACTTGATTCTTTTGATATTACACATTTAAATCTTCTTGATTTTTCCCAAGAGGAGCCAATACTCGAGACAAGATCTCAAACATATTCCATGGATAGATCTCTAGTCCCAGATACACAAAGGGAACCCCTTATCCATGCAGTCACAAGTAATTCTCCAACCCCCACTTCTATACGACAGAGTGCATCCATCCATATAAGTGAGGATGTGAGAATAATTAGTGAGAGTCAGGCTCCTGACCTAGAAAAAGGAGAGGATACAAACATACAAAAGAGTCAAGCTTTATAAAGCTTGGAAAAAGGAGAGATAGAGAAGCTGGGTGCCCAACCCCAGGCAAAAGGAGAGGGTGTGAGCGGATGAGATCCTTGAACAAAATAAACGAGAGAAATTTTCAACAGGTGCATTTTTACAACCTGTTGAAACCAGCTCACAAGAAGCTCAAGTTTCTTCTGCTCCCTCTACAAATATCTAAACAGAAGAAACTCGGACAAGTTCAAGCACAGGGGATGCAACATTAAATGTAATATCAGAAATGTCCAATGCAGACTTTGAGATTTTATATGGTCTACAACAAAGACAAGATCATATTTCTGCATTGAAGACACGGCTTGCAGATGACCCTGTGCCTGAAGAACCTGCAGAGACAAATGTCGATGAATGCCTTGATGCCACATATTCAAACTCTCTGGAGGAAGCAACTGCCCAACTCAGGCAGGATTATGTGACCAATGTACGGTCAACTGCAGCTGCACCATCAATAAAGGATGTACTAGAAGAGGTAACCAAGGTGGATAAGAAACATACAAAGTTTCACCACTACTTGGTTACTAGAATCACTGGTGCAGTACACAAAATGGAGGAAAGGATGGAGTTGGAGACAGACAAGATAAGAAGGTGCTATGAAGGACACTTGCCAAGGAGGACTATCACTACAATTGATACACTTAGCAAAGACAAGTCCAAGACTAACAGTAGACATCCTTGAAGCAAATATCCAACTCCTGATCCAAAAACAAGACAGAATGGAGCAGCTATTGCTATAGGCTATTCCACAGTTGGCCACCTCCTCTAAACCTAAAGATGTTGATGTCAAAAAAGGGGAGAGTGGTCAATTCAAACAAAATGTTCCTGTACAAAAACCCAAATCTGGTCCTGTCCTTGATGCAGAATTGCAAGCAATGATGGGCAGGATCTTAAAGAAACATTCTGATCTTCAAGTAGCAACAACAAAGTCAATAACAACAACACAACATTCAACACAACTTCTAACACTTCCAACAACAACAACAAAAGCAACAGCAACAACAATAACAACATCTCCTTCTTCCAATGCACAAGCCCCTAACACAAAGGACAAAGGAAACGAGGTCATGGTTGAGGATCCAAAGAAGCAAACCACTACTCAACTAGGACAGCCCAAGCTATTGGGGGATGTCATGAAGACAACTCACTTTCCCACTCCAGTTGAACTGATAGTGGATGGTAAAGTGGAGTTGGTCTATCCTCAAGAGCAGAAACTGATAGAAGTTGATGCACTATTAGCTCAAAAACTACAAGAGGAGGAAGACATGGCAGCAGAAAGGGAGAAGGAGAAGGTAAAGAAGATGAAAATCTCAACAATGAGATCAAGTGCACAGAAAGCAGCCATAACCAAAAAGAAAAATAACGAGATGGAAGAGGCAGAGAAGAAATCAAGAAGAAGAATTTTGGTCCAAGAATTTGCAAAGAAACCTGTGATCAAAGCAACTATCAAGAAGCCTACCTCTCAAGATCCTCCAAGGTCAACCGAGTCTGCTTTGGTGACTATGAGTGGACCAACAAAACCACAAGCAGTTCCATCAAGCAAGTCTTACAAGGTTGAAATGGCTAGTACAGAAGAAATCATCAAATCCCTGAAGAAATGTACAAAGAAAATAAATCTGATAAAGGGTAAAAATAACAAAGAACTCCGCCATGTCTTTTTGAGAGATGGAGAGTCTTTGAAATTTGAGAAGCCAGGCTTAGAGGGACAAACTAAAGAAAATCTGGAGTGGTTGCTGACTGTTGTGCTTGAAACTTCTGATCTTAACATGGGATTTCAAAGCCAGATTCAGAAGGTGATGAAGGTGAAGCATAAGGTGGATACAGTGCCAGAAGCTAATCCTAAACCTCTTGGATTGTGGTATGAGACGTTTCATGGAGAGAAAGTCTTCTTCAATTACAACAGAGATATCAACAGTGTCAGTGAGAGACATATTGAAGGTTTTATCAGTCTACTCAAGGAGGCTGAAGAAGAAATTGAACTGGTTCTGAAAAAGTTGTTGATAGACAGGCTGGAGTTGCTGAAAAAAAATAGAAGGTAAATTGCTGTGTTGGAAGGTATGTTGTTTGTTGAAATAAGCTGTAATATTTTTTTTAAGCCAGACTTATAGGATTTAAACCTGAGTCATGGTGGAAGCTGAACAACAGATCAAAGATCTTAGTTCAGAATACATTTGTAGTCAGCAATTCCTTATTCTTTTTCTATTGTAATTTTGAGTTTTGACATCATCATCAACCTTGAAATTATGCTTATCATTCTGATATTCATAATTAGGGGGAGATTGTTAGGTTTTAGAACATTTGATGATGATTGTGACGACCCCATAATCCCATACCGGACTAGGGCATCATCATAAGAAGGTAAAGCTAACCATTCATCCATTCATAAATAAATACTGAATAAAAACAGCATTAAGAGTTATTACAACCCAAGAATTAAGTAATTACAGCGGAAGCTATTACATCATTTCTTCATAACAAAATAAATCTCATTAACTCTTCAAACGTCTTCCTTCTTTCCTTCCTTCATCCTTTCTTTCCTTCATCAGTTCTATCAAAAGGATAAACACTTAGTAGCTTATCATCTTTGGTTTCCCCTTATCAGAGGGTTCAGCTTTAGCTTTCTATCCTGCAAGACATTAACATTCAACATGGGTGAGCGTTTTACGCCCAGCAAGTATATACACATTGAGGAAAATATGAATAATTCAACGAATTTCATCTGGAATCAAAGGAGAGAAATTCAAATTCTGTTTGTGAGGCTTGTTGAAGCAATACCAAGACCTCGAAAACCTTCAAATATCCTTGAGGATTCACTGATGATATACAACTTGTGATCCTCCCTTGAAGAAAGTCAGGTATACACCTGATCATAACTTTCTCAAATATCCAACGGGGGCTACACCCGTGGATCTGCTAACCATACAGTACACAGCTGGCCAGGCTGGACCGCATGATCCCTCTGAGTGACTACGTAGTCAAATAACATTTCCTCTTGGTCAGGTGAAGAACACATCAGCACCTTTCCTTTCCTTTTGCCAACCATGTGGCATAACCCTCATAAGGGGCATCATTCACATTCTCATTGCACAGATATAAGATTGAAGACATAGCTGAAATTCAAAGCTCATTTATATCCATGCATCATCATTCATATCATGCTAGCAGAATCAAAAGCATAGCATGCTCATTCATCAGAACAATTAAAGTATAAATCCAACCCTCTACGCATATCGAAACAAATGATAATGCGTTAAACTGAAATAAGCATGAGATTGTGAATATACTTGCCTCAGTCCTTTGCTCACGACCAAAATTTAATTTACTCGTGAGTGGAAAATTCTATAAGAATATACATATCACAAGATGAATTTAATATCTGGGTTAAAATATGAGGGAAAATGCACATGTGATGTCCTTAACTTTTAACGTCTCAATCTGATATAAAAACTATTGAGGTTAAGAAATCAATTTAAACATCTTAAAATAATTTAAGAAAATAACATTTTATAGTTTTAAAACAAACTGCGCATCAGGGAATTACTACACTTTAATTCATCGGAGATTAATAACCCATCGGGGATTAATAACTCATCGGGGATTAATAACTCATCGGGGATTAATAACTCATCGGGGATTAATAACTTATCGGGGATTATCTTACAAGATCAAAGACTAATTAAAACCCGTCAGAGACTAGGTTAAGGTCTGTCTCAGATACAGGGTCGTCTTCCTCACTCCTCCATGTGTGGTGCCCTCAACCATAACCACACTTAGGTCAAAACTCATCATTCTCTCAGTGATACGTAACATTTCTTATGGTCTGCATGCCATCCTAAACACGGTTTAGGGTTAAAAATCAGGTTAAAAAATACTCAAGCATGGGGTTGCAACTACTGACAAAAGAATGTTTGGTAGTTAAAGGTTTGTCCACCAGATGGTTGTCAACAACACTACACCCATCTTAGACAACTTGAAATAAATGACATTAATTCCGATCGTTAGAATATGCATTAAGTCATACTTTTGAAAATGAATGAACATAGTATTAAATGTGGTAGGTAGAGCAGAGATGCAAGAAATATAGCAAGACTTAAATGAGATGCTCTTACCTCCTTACTGTAGGAAGGAAATAAATGCTCCGGTTTATCCTTCAAGAAGAATTGCTGTCTCAAAAATTAAATTTAAGTTTGATGGAAGTTTAGAAAGGTAGAATCAGGGTTACAACAGCGTGATGTGTATATATATCACTTGATTGAACAACAAGGACCGTCGGATCAACTTGATCTCAGCCGTTGGCTATGATAAGAAAGGAAATGACTGAAGAAGGAAAGAGTGGTTGAAACGGCTGCTGTGTCCATCGGTAATGATAGGGATGATGAGCATTTAATGCTGCTATTCCCCCCAGCAGTGGAGTATTTAAAAAGAAGACGGGTACTGTAGCTACCCGAGGCATTCTCGCGAAACACTCCTTTAAGGGTAGAACAACTCATAACCTCATGAGCTTTACAAAATCATTTAAAAATCTTTTGGACATCACATTGCAGATAAATTTTTCATAAGAAAATATAATTTCAATATTCACAACTTATAAGAAAATAATTTTCATGAAGAAAAATAAGCTAAAATAATTAAATTTCATAACGGAATTTATTTACAAATCCGGGTCTTCACAATGATTGTCTTTAGATTACTTAGAGTACAAATGTATAGAAAGTGTTAATTAGTAACACTGAAGTTTTGTAGCCAATAGTTATCTCTTTGTTTGTAATTCATTTATTCTTTGTAAAGAGATAAAGTTATTGTTTATTTGTAAGTAACTACTGAAAAGTTGTATCAAAGCTTTAGCAAGTCAAAGTGTGTATTTGATCCATTGGAGTTAACACAAAAAGGCTTGTCGGAGACCAGGGAAACTTGTCAGAGACTAAGGATTTTATCTATCAAAGACTAGTTTTGCCTATCGGAGACTAAGACTTACGTCATCAGAGACTAAGTCTAAAAGAGTCGGAGACTAAAGCTTACCTCATCAGAGATTAAAGTTAAAAGCATCAGAGACTAAGCTGACGTCATTAGTGTTAGGTTTTATAAACATTTGATGATGATTGTTCTTAGAATACTTAGGAATTCAAATGTATAGAAAAGTGTTGGTTTGTAACACTTTAGTATTGTAGCTAGCAGTAGTATCTCTTGGTTGTAAATTAGTCATTATAATAAAGAGATAGATTCATTTCATTTGTATGTACTACTGGAATACTTGTTGAGTTTGTTCAACAAGTTGTTTTAAATTTATTAGTCCTTCGAAGATTGAATTTGGCTTGTCGGAGACTAAGGGAAAAGTCCACCAGAGACTAAGTTTCTGTTCATCAGAGATTGGACTTTGCCCATCGGAGATTGAAGAATCCTTCATCGGAGATTAAAGTTTTGTTCATCAGAGATTGAATGATTGGTCATCGGAGATTAAAGCTTACGTCATCGAGGATTGGAACTAAAGAGTCAGAGACTAATGCTGACGTCATCAACGACTAACACAATACCTCGGAGATTAAAAGTTGACGTCACTAACGACTAAAGCCAAAGCATCGGAGATTACTCGAAGTGGTCGAGGACTAATTAAAGAAGCCATCGGAGACTAGTCGAGGACTTAATCACTGATGGAGTTAGAGTTCAAATCAAAGAAGAAAAGTCTTCCATGCACACGTAGACTTTATTGAAGACGTAGCTGACAAGGAAACTTGTTAGAAATCTTTCAATTACTGTATTTGATTTGAATTAGGAAACTAGGTTTTTGGTAACTTAGTTTTAGAAGCTGTAATTATAAAAATATAGAATAACAATACAAAGCTGAAAAGAATTGAGAGAGTTGTATTCTCTCAATATACAGAATAGAAGCTGACGATCAAAGCTTGTTTTGATTGTTAGAAAACTTGTAATCAATTGTTAAATCAAATAAAGGCAATTGTTTATAGAGTTTTGATTATGTTTTTTACATTCCGTAGAAAAGTTTAATTTCTTAAAGAACAGTCAATCGAAAAGAATTCAAAGAACTTGTATTCAACCCCTCTTCTACAAGTTCTAGGTCATCTCACTGGGAAAACAATTGGTATCAGAGCCTTTAATTGAAAATACTCAATTAACAAGATTCTGAGATGGCCAACAACAACGAATCAAGCAGCTCAAGCATGATGATGTATACTGGAGGACGTGATGGTGGAACCAGGATCCCTATTCTGAAGAGGGATGAATATCCTATGTGGAAACAAAAGATGATCATGCGCTTGAAAACAAACGATCCTGACTACATGGCCAGGATTGAGAAAGGTCCATATCTGCCCAGGAAATTTGTTCCTGCAAAAACTGTTGATGGATCTGTGGTTGCTGAACACTTCGAACTTGCCTCAGAGAATGAGTATACCAACGAGGACAAGTTACAAGTGTTGAAAGATGCTAAAGTGATGAACATACTTTACAATGGAATAGACAAACATATGTTCAATAGCATCATCAATTGCACGACATCTAAACAAGTCTGGGACAACATCAAGGTCCTATGTGAGGGGACTGATCAAGTCAGGAAGAACAGGCGTTCACTGTTGACTCAACAATATGAGTTCTTTCAAGCAAAGCCTAATGAACCAATCACGTCAATCTATGACAGGTTCAATTCTTTGCTTAATGACTTGACCATACTTGGTAAGACATATGATAATGAAGATGTCAATACCAAGTTCATGAGAGCCCTCCCTCCTAGCTGGGATCCAAAGACTACTGCAGTTAGGGAGGCTCATGATATGGAAGTCCTCACACTGGATCGACTCTACGGCAACCTCAGGACATATGAACTTGGAGTAGAGCAGCGTCATCGCATGCATGGCAGGGAAAAAGGAGCTGCGTTGATGGTTGAGACAAATAAGTTTCAAGAGAAGCTAGAGAACGAAGATTCCAACACTAGTTCGACTGATAATGAAGAAGAATTGGACTCTGATGATGACATGGAGGAGTTCATGGCATTTATGGTCAAGCAGTTCAAGAAATTCAAGGCTGGAAGGAAAGGGAGAAAGTTCTCTAGGAAGCCTAACCCAAAGAGAGAAGGTCAAACTGTGACCTTCGACAAGAAGAAGATTCGATGCTACAATTGTGATGGGTTAGGGCACTTTGCCAATGAGTGCGAGAAGCCTACGTCTACTGATGGACCTAAGGAAGAGAGATCAAGGAAGAAGGGGAACTTTGCTGAAAAGAAATTCAAGCCTAAGAGCAAAGCCTTGATCATGGAAGGCAAGGATTGGATTGACAGTGACTCCGAAGAGGAGGTTGTCAACTTTGCTTTGATGGCTCGAAGTGATGAGCCAAGTGACTCTGCTCAGGTATGCAATGTAAATCAGAGTTTTAATGTGCTTGATTTAATTGATACATCTAGTATTGAGAGCATACAAAAGGACATGTCTGATTTGCATGTAAGTTTTAGATCATTAATAATTGAGCATGCAACAGTTAAAGAGTCACATGACCAACTTTTGAAAAGAAATAAATTTCTTGAAGAAAGTTTGGTACAGTTTGAAACTATCAAGTCTGATTTGAACAGAGCTCATCATATGATTGATGCTTTGAAAAAAGGGAGTTTTACTTAGTAGAGCAACTCGAAAATGCTCAAACTAAGATCAAACTGTGGAATACTTCCTCTAAAAAGCTAAAAGACTTGGTAGTTAGTCAAACAATGGGTCACCAATCTGGATTAGGCTATGATGCATGGATAAATAAAAATTCAGAATTAGATGACCTATTTGAAGCTGTTGAGTCCACAACTGAAAAGCCAAAAGTTGCTAGAAAAATTAACTTTGTATCTCCTGTCCATGAACCCAGATTTATTAACATTCAAGATCAACAAAACACTAAAAAAACAAGTTTCAATCAAAAGACAGTGAGTATTGTTGAGAAGAATGAAAACAATCATTTAAACATTGGGTTTATGACAAAGAAACAGTTAATAAAGAAATTGGAAACTGTTCCAATACAAAAGGCTGAAAAAGTTGTGGAATCAAACAGAAGCAAGAAAAATAGGAATGGCAAGTTAGGCATTAACAAATACACCAACTATGTTTCAATACCTGATGCTCCTAGAAAAACATGTCATGTATGTGGTAATCCAAACCACATAGCTATGCACTATAGGAGCAGAAATAAAATTCCTATGCTTGAGACTACTAACTCAAAGACAACAAAAGATAAATCACCTGTAAAAAGGTCAAGTAGTCTTTGCATTGAAAATAATAAATCAAAGTCAAGTAGTCTCACAAACAATGGAAGCAAGACTGTAAATTACCCAATTAAAATCAATCATGGAAAGAGGCAATCGACTCATTCTGAGTCAAGTCTTGACACTGCAGCTAGTGAGAAAGGACTCAAGAAGATTTGGGTCCCAAAAATCTCAAACTAGTTCTCTCTACTGTGCAGGGCAAAAAGAAGAAATCATGGTACTTGGACAATGGTTGTTCAAGGCACATGACCGGAGATAAGTCCCTACTAAAACAGTATGAAGAGAGAAGTGGCCCAAGAGTCACTTTTGGAGATGACAGCAAAGGCCATACAAGAGGATATGGATCTGTTGAACATGGAGATGTCATCTTCACTAAGGTATCACTAGTTGATGGCTTAAAGCACAATTTACTTAGTGTGAGTCAACTGTGTGATAAGGGATTCAATGTCACTTTTAAAGAAGATCAATGTTTAGTAAGTGACAAAGAATCAGGGTCTGTAATCTTGACAGGAAAAAGAAAAGGGAATTTGTACATTGCAAATCTCATTTCTTCAACTGATCAAATCACATGTCTTTATAGCAAAGCTTCAACTGATGAGAGTTGGCTTTGGCATAAGAAGCTTTCCCACTTGAATTTCAAGAATATCAATAGTCTTGTGAGGAAAAGATTGGTAGCTGGCATTCCACAATTGGAATTTACACAAGATGGATTGTGTGATGCATGCCAGAAAGGAAAGCAAAGAAGTGTATCATTCAAAAACAAACCAGCAACATCAATCACTGACCCTTTACAACTTCTCCATATGGATTTGTTTGGTCAAGTGAATGTGATGTCTATCTTAAGGAATAGATATGCACTGGTAATTGTTGATGATCACACAAGGTATACTTGGGTAAAATACCTC
>CM025787.1:22716147-22726401 GCA_014636745.2 Centella asiatica
CCTGACCCTGACGCGCGAGTTGGACACCCTGACCCTGACGCGCGAGTCGGGCACCCTGACCCTGACGTAGGAGTCGGACACCCTGACTTTGATGCGTCCCATTGGAGGCCCTGACCCTGATGCATCAGTTCAAAAAGAGAAACACCAAACAAACAAAAATATTGTATATACAAGTTTATATTTACATATTTACATAAACCAAACATATATAATCACATATCAATTGTTTTTATCAGAAATTTATGAAATGAGTTAGAAATACCAGAACTTAGGAGTTTGACCCTGACCCTAACGAATAATTCACCATGCCCAGCTCTCCCACAAGTTTTGAGAAAGTGGCTTCATCAAGAGCTTTGGTGAATATATCTGCCAGCTGCTTGTTGGATGGTACAAATTGTAGTTCAATATTTCCATTCATGACATGCTCCCTGATAAAATGATATCTGATATCTATATGCTTGGTTCTGGAATGTTGTACTGGATTTTCAGCAATGGCAATGGCACTTGTGTTATCACACCTTATTGGGATCTTGGTAAAGTTCAGGCCATAATCCATCAGCTGATTCTTCATCCATAGAATTTGTGCACAACAACTTCCAGCTGCGATGTATTCAGCTTCTGCAGTAGATGTAGATATTGAATTCTGCTTCTTGCTGAACCAAGATACAAGCCTTTCTCCCAGAAATTGACAGCTTCCTGTTGTACTCTTTGTGTCAATCCTGCATCCTCCAAAGTCAGCATCAGAATATCCTAGCAATTCAAATCCTGATTCCTTTGGATACCAAAGTCCCAACTCTGTAGTGCCTTTGATGTATCTCAAGATCCTTTTCACTGCAATGAGATGAGATTCCTTTGGGTCAGCTTGATATCTTGCACAAAGACACGTTGCAAACATTATGTCTGGCCTGCTTGCTGTTAGATACAACAAAGATCCAATCATTCCTCTGTAAGTCTTCAGGTCTACTTTCTTTCCATTCTTATCAGGGTCAATTTTAGTTGCAGTGGCCATAGGTGTCTTTGCTACTTTGGAGTCCTCCATATCAAATTTCTTGAGAAGCTCTATGGCATATTTAGTCTGATGAATGTAAATTCCATCAATGACTTGTTTCACTTGCAATCCCAAGAAATAAGACAACTCACCCATCAAGCTCATTTCATACTTGCTTTGCATGAGTTTGGAGAACTTTTCACACAGTCTTGTGTCAGTGGATCCAAAAATAATATCATCAACATAAATTTGAACCAAGATCAGATGACCTTGGTGTTGTCTGAAGAACAATGTTTTGTCAATGATTCCTCTTGAAAATTTGTTTTCTACCAAAAACTTTGACAGTGTATCATACCAAGCTCTAGGTGCTTGCTTCAGTCCATAAAGTGCCTTTTCCAGTTTATAGACATGATTTGGAAACTTTGAGCATTCAAATCATGGAGGTTGTTGGACATACACCTCCTGCTCCAACTTTCCATTTAGAAAAACACTTTTCACATCCATTTGATAGACTTTAAAATTCGAATGTGCTGCATAGGCTAAGAAAATTCTTATAGCCTCAAGTCTGGCTACTGGTGCAAAGGTCTCGTCAAAGTCAATCCCTTCTTCTTGAAGATATCCTTTTGCAACCAGTCTTGCTTTATTTCTTACAACAATGCCAGCTTCATCCATCTTATTTCTGAATACCCACTTGGTATCTATTATGATTCTGTCTTTAGGTTTAGGTACAAGCTTCCATACTTGGTTTCTCTCAAATTGATTTAGCTCTTCCTGCATGGCCAAGATCTAATCTGCATCTTGAATAGCTTCTTCAAACTTCTTTGGTTCAATTTGTGAAAGAAAGCAAGCATATAGGCATTCATTAGATGTTGCCCTCCTGGTTTGCACTTTCTTGCTTGGGTCACCAATAATCAGATCTGATGTGTGACTCCTAGCCCATTTAGGATTTGAAATGTGTCTTGATGAGCTTGCTTGACTATCATTTCCTCCCCCTAAGTCTATGCTCCCAGCTTCTGTAAACTCTCCCCCTGAATTAGTGGATAATTCAAGGTTCAAGTTATCCCCTGATGTTGCATGTCCTGATGAATGATCCCCTGATGAAGTATCTCCTGATCTGTTGTCCAGAAGATTGACTCTATCTGATGATTGGGCTTCTACAAAATGTGGATTGACATCAGGAATGGATAAGTTATCCATTTGTCTGCACACATCGGCTTCAGTCTCTTGATAATCATCTTCATATTCATTTTCAAATTTTAGTTCTTCATGAAAACCAGGGTCTTCAAGTCCAGAAATCTGTTGATTATCAAAAGCTACATTTATAGACTCCATCACCATTTGAAGTCTTTTGTTGTAAACCCTGAAGGCCTTGGATGACAGAGAATAACCTAGGAAAATTGCTTCATCAGCTTTAGGATCAAATTTTCCTAAGTTCTCACCAAAATTCCTCAGAACAAAACATTTGCATACAAAAACATGAAGAAACTTGATGCTTGGCTTTCTCCCAGTCATTAGCTTATATGGTGTCTTGTTGTGAGCCTTGTTGATTAGAGATCTATTTTGAGTAAAGTAAGCAGTGAAAATTGCTTCAGCCCAAAAATAGGTGGGAATCTTTGCTTCTGCTAGCATTGACCTAGCAGCTTTTATCAGTGTTCTATTTTTCCGTTCTACTACACCATTCTGTTGAGGAGTCCTTGGAGCAGAAAATGTATGATTTATGCCTTTCTCCACACAAAATCCCTCAACAGCTGCATTCTTGAATTCAGTTCCATTATCTGTCCTCAACATTCTAACCACTAACCCTGATTCTGTTTCCACTTTCTTGATGTGGTCAATAATTTGTTGAGGCACTTCTGATTTAGCGTGCTGAAACTTCACCTATGTGTATTTGGTGTAGTCATCCACAATGACCATTGCAAACCTTTTCTTTGACACTGACATAATGTTGACAGGGCCAAAAAGATCCATATGTAGCAAATGAATTGGATCCTTGATCATGGTGGCTTCCTTGCTGACAAAGGATGATTTCCTTTGCTTCCCTTGTTGACAAGCTGAACATAATCCTTCTTGGATAAACTCCATTTGGGGTAGTCCAGTCACCAACTCTCTCTTCACTAGATCATTGATTGTCTTGAAGTTCAGGTGAGAGAGCTTCTTGTGCCATAGTCTGCTTTCATCAGGAGTTGTCTTGCTGTAGAAACATGATTCTCCATTTACTGAATTAAAATCAGCAATATAGAGATATCCTTTTCTTACCCCTGATAAAACTAGCTTCCCATCACTTTCGTTTGAGATTAGGCACTGATCTCCTTTGAATGAAGTGATGAATCTTTTATCACATAGTTGACTTATGCTTAGCAAATTGTGCTTGAGCCCATCAACCAGTGCTACATTTTCAAATAAGACATTCCCACTTGCTGCTTTGCCATAACCAAGAGTTAGTCTTTTGCTGTTATCACCAAATGAAATTACTGGACCAGCCTTTTCTTGGAATTCTGTGAGCAGGGCTTTGTTTCCTGTCATGTGCCTTGAGCAGCCACTATCTAGAAACCAGATTTGACTGCTTTTGACCTTTCCCTGCACACAAAAAAAACATTTAAATTGTTTTTGGTACCCAATTGGTTTTGGGTCCTCTTGGTTTAGTCACAGTTGTAGATAACACAGCCTTTTCTTTATTAGTGACTTTTGGTTTTGGCAAATTAAAAACTTTCTCCTTTCTAGGGGCTTCAACATATGCTTTTGATTTCTCAACAACAGATTTGCTTTTCCTCTTAGAAGAGTCAGCTTTAGCTATTGGTAAATCATCAGCATATAAAATAGTGCCTGTCAAAATTTGTGGTTTTTCTTTGCATTGAAAAGATAGATGATTACATTTACCACAATTCCAACACACTTTTCTAAGGGCTTCATGAGTAAAAGTGTGAATGCTAGCCTTATTAATACCTAGCTTACCATTTCTATTCTTTTTACCTTCCCCTGACAGACCTTTTTCCCTTGATGGGCTACAATGGCCTGATGCACTCTTTCCCCCTGATGACTGTGAATCCATTGATGCACAGTCTAGTTGTTTTCTAACTGAAAGTTTGAGTGCTTTGACAAGAATATGTTTCTTGTCTCTCCAACAACTAGTGGAAGCTTCACTATTTGGGAAAACATTCCCTTTTTCTAACTTGGTTGCTGCCTTTACAAACTTGATTGGTTGTATTGACCTTTTTCCAAAGCTAGCTGCATTTTCAACCTCAATGGGAGGTTGCTGCACTAGAGTCTCCTTGTAGCTTAAACCAGATTTTGGATCAGATTTCTGACTTTTCAAACGATCCTCCAGTTTTTTGCTAGACTCATTCCATCTCTTAATGACTTCCCTTTCTTGACTAAGAAGATTTGAGGTCCATTCCTCTCTTTTTATAGCACAGTCAAGAAGATTTTTAGTCCTTGAGAGTTCCTTTTCAAGATTCTCAAGTCTAGAGAGCTCTGATTCTAAAAAGGTGTTTCTTGCAGTCAACTGATCGTTTATTTTCTACACTCTTTCAGTTTCAGTCACAACACTCCTTAGGGTGTCATAGAGATCCTTTGTCTCACAGGCCATTTCCTTAACAGTTTTAATACAATCAGTTTTAGATATGTTAGAGGAAACTTCAAGACTTACCTGTGAGCTATTGCTGTCTGTAGAAGAGGCCATCAGGGCTTGATAGATCGTTGTTAGCACGTGTAATCTGCTAAAAGGCTCTGATACCAATTGTTAGAGCAAAATAAGCTCAAGTGTTTATAGAAGGAGGGGTGGGGGGGGGGGGGGGGGGGGGGGGGATGAATACAAACACTCAAAACTTTTTCGCTCTGTTAAACTTTGATAGCTCTTTCCAGAAATAGCAAGATAACAGAAAAACAGTAAAATAATAGCACTCAGATTCAAGTTAAAATAGTTGTATTATAACTTGGTGTTTTTCTAGAAATCTGTAATATCACAAATGTGAATTACAGTTACAATTTCTGTGAATGAAATTCACAGCTTCTTACATTCACTAGCTACAAAGATTTCTCTCTGACAATAAATCTCTCAAGAAATATTACAGAGATTCCTAGTGTTTTTTTGTGTGCTTCTTTTCGTCTCGTCTTGTATCTTTTATCAATGAAAACTCCTTCTTTATATGTGTAAATCAGTGGTTGAAAATCACGTGCTAGAGACGTGCTGCCTTTTTCAACTTAGCCGCAAGTATGTCACATCACTGCCTAATGTGTCAGACTGATGCATGCTTTGTTGCTTCTTTTTCTTCCCCTGATCTGTATGTATTTAATGCGCAAGAGTTCTCATTGGATGGATACAGACTTCAAGAAATATCTTTCCAGATGATATCTCTTGCTTCTGTTCAAGTTACATTGATTTTCGTGTATATGCTGATGACGGATGTATGCTGTCATAACGATCCACTGATGGTCAACCCTGATGGATCTTGATCAGTGCTTCTGGTCCCCTTGATGCATGTTGACTGGATCAGGGTTTCGTTCTTCACTTGAGATTTACTCAGTGCTTCTTGATCCTGATGGTTATGACTGACTGCATACATTCATGGGTTCCACTGATGTCATGTTTGACCAATCCCTCCCGACAGGTTACCCTGATGAATTGGCCTGACACTGACATATCTTGAAGTGTCCCCCTGATGGGTTGGTCTGCCTTCGTCATCCCCTGGTAGGTTCCCCTGACTGGTTCCCTTGATGAGCTCCCCCTAACGGGTTCCCCCTGACTGGTTCCCGTGACGAGCTTCCCCTGACGGGTTCCCCCTGACTGGCTCCCCCTGACGGGTTCACCCTGATGGGTTCCCCTGATGGTATGAAATCAACATAACTCTTCTTAGAATATCTGATGTGCGGAATACTTTGACTGTTTAAGTAACATCAAACATTCTTCTCCACGAAGCCAAGCCCTTCAAATATTCTTTTTTCTGACTTGTCTTGTGTAAAACTAAATCATCCACTGATGGATATTATTATCATCAGCGGATGCAAAACTTGTGCTTATTTCAAGGTTTATACAACACCTTGAGTATTTACAATTTGCACAACTTATTACTAAACTATCATCATCAGTGTTTAACCTTAACAATACTTGAGCGACTAAATAATAAACATAATTAGTTATGAGATGATTATAACCTACAAACATTAGTTATTTTAAAATAATATATCTTTAGGAAAAAAAATCTATCACCCCATTACACCTATCGATACATATTGTGTTTAAAGAAATACAAACAATATGTATTTTGTAAATATATGCATATTTTTATCATTTGCCACAAATATCTATTGTTTTTTACATACTATGAATTACAAGTATTAAATGTTGTTAACTACTCTTTCCGTCTATGTATAAATGGTTTCTATTCATTTTTTGAAAATTTCAAAATAAATAACCACCTTCTAATAATAATACTACTATTTTGATCATATTTTATTGAATTTGATTTCAACTTTGTTTTGAATTATACAGTAAGTATACTTATATTAGAAATAGAAAAAAGGTTTGTTTTGAATTAATTTTTTTCAAATTTACCCTATAATTTGTTTTAAAGTAAAATTTTTCTTAATATGCGTACCTAAAAAAAGAGATCTTTTATTTAGAAATAGAGAGAGTACTATTTTCATACTATCAGTTCATTATAAATACATACTTATTATTTATGAACTACAAATAATATGTATTCTTCTATATATTATTTTTTTTTTGAAAAATTATCATCTCTCCCCACCGTATCAAAAATACATACTGTCTCAAAATATATACTAATTATGAAATGAATATATTTTTTTTTACATATTTATTTTTAAAGGGTCATCACCACATTTACAACACACCATAAATACTCATTGTTTAAAATAAAAAAACAAACATCAAGTATTTTTACTTTTAAATCACCATTTAACAATAATATGTATCTTATTTCCAAACCGTAGTTATTTTAATAATTTTCACACCTTTAAATAGTAGTTATTTTATTTCTCAAAGCTATGGACAATATGTATGCTATTTTCAGATAATATGTAGTTATTTTCATATCTACAAACGGTAGATAAAAGGTTGATGAATGCTGAAGAAGGCAGAGGATACGAAGGCGCCGATAACGGTGATTGTGCAACTGTCACAACTACAATAAATACTAAATTTAAAGTGAAGAAAAAGGATGAGAAGGTTGATAATGATGGTGGTAATGATGGTTGTGTGCCAGCAATTTCTGTAAATCTGAAAACGATGAAGATGACGCCGACAATGGTAACGGCAAAGGAGGAGTGGCGACGAGAAAGGAGAATGAGAAGGTGGTGGCAAGAATGATGAAGAGGTGGGGAGGAGGATGATGAGGATGACGAGATAGAAAGCGGCTGGTTAAAGAAGAAAGAGAGAGAGTGTGACATAGAAGAGATATGAGTTTAAAGGAATGTTATTTTTGTAATTGGTTAAAAATTGATACTTATTTATCCACACTCAAATTAAGTGATATCTAGATATTCATATTTTTTCAATACAGTATCGGTCCATAGATACTCCAAGAAACAATAACTTATTCTAAACCATAATATATTCTAAATCATAATATATTCTAAACCATTGGTGCTCGACAGTTGCTGGGACATAGAGACTTGTAACTTTATATGGACGATACTTATTTCAACTTATATTTTAAAAAATTTTAAAATTTAGCAATGTAATTTAAACTATAATAATATAAAATTTTTAAAATTAAGTTGAAACGAATAGTCTCAGTTATATATGAGAAGATAAAAATTTTAATTTTAAAAATTTAAGATTGCATATTTTCAATTATGAAGACACATACATAAAACAATTCAAACAAACAAATAGAAAAAAGTTCACAAAAAACCCAAACTTGTGATAGCCTCCCCAATTTTTTCCCTCTCGTTTTTCTGCTAGAACGAGTTATTTTTTCCATAAATAGCTCCTGACAATACTCCCGCCGATGTACTCTACTATTGCAAACAAATCTTGACGGTCAACTTAGCACTTAGTCCTTATAAACGGCAATTTTGTGAGTGATTAGACGAATATTATGCTATCATCCAAGCGATACAAATTATTATTACTATTTCATATTTTATAAACTAATAAATTTAGAAATATATTTGCATACCAAATGGTGATATTAAAAGATTTTATGATGCTCTAAGAAAATAAAACATGAGTGGACAATAATATATTAACAAATTTATAGTATTTTAAAAATAACTATTGGAAGTATATTTGGATTCTTTCTCACTTTTTATCATTATTTATAAGGGTAGAACAAACGAAGAATTGTATGGTTTATATGAATCGTGTTAAAATTATTTTTAAAATTTAAATAAATTTTTTATTCAAATTAATCCACCTAGACTTCCTAATTTCACTCAAGTCCACCTAAACCATCTAAACGCTTGCAATAATTTTACGCCTACAATACTTTTATGCATTTGATCTCCCATTGCTATAAGCCTCCCTAACCTGCATTTCAGAACACCAGTTACAAGTGATAATGATCCAAGGAAAACTACTAAAATTAGAATTAGATTGAGAGGGCGGCTACTGGAGCAAATGATAATAAACCAAAGAAGAATACTAAAATTAGAATTAGACTGAGGGCAGCTACTTGAGCAAAGGATAATTTAACAAGCACAACTCATGAAAATCGGATCGGACATCAAAGTGATTGATGTATTAGTTTAATATTTTAATGATTAAACTAGTTAAGTTAGTGATCGAACTATTTAAACCTGATATCTTATTATTATATATCTAAAAAATTTATACACATTAATAAATTAAATTATAACTATGTTTTAAATAGATAAATAAGCATACTAACTAATTATTAAAGTTATTTACCCCACATAATAAATTAATACAATACTTAACAAGTTAGATAAATAGTTTTGACTATTATTATTCATTTATTCAAAAAATTTATGTTTTAAACATTAATTTTTTTTAATGAATTTATAAAAGTGTTAATAAGAAAATTATATGTTTAATTTTGTTATAGACTAAAAATATGAATTAAAATTTAAAACATTATTTTGGCCAACAAAAAAATCCTATACAATTTTTGGAAAAAACAATCCGATTCACCGTATTTGAAAAATCGTCTAATTCATCTTATTTGTTCCGAATTTTTTACTTATTCGATATTTTTTAGAATTTGATATTTTTTTAGGATCAAATCAATTTACACACGGATTCTCGGTTCAACAGGTTTGATAGACTGGTCTTGTCCAAATCTAAAAATATGATATAACGACGTGGCTTGATAATGGAAACGATCCTGTTTGAGAGACTTGACGGAAGAATCATCATCATCCCATCACGTGGACTTCATTTATTTCGTTATTTGTATTCATATATACATATATATATCTATTATTTATGCTTAGGATGTGGTCCTCTTATGGATGCATAGTCCAATGTTATGACGGCCTCAATACACTACTCGTACGAGATTTAGTCCGTTTCAATTTTTATTCAGTTTTTTTAAATAATAAAAATAAAAAGTGTTTTCGTTTTCATTTTTTTTGAAAACGAAAAAACGTTTGGTTAAAATTTTCTATTTTTGAAAATTTTGAAAATTAAAAACGAAAATGCGTTTGATATGAACAATTTTTTTTGTTTATATAATTTATTTTTAAAATAAAGTATAATTAATTGGTTGCAAGATTGTATATTTTTCATGTTTCTAATAATCTAATAAATAATTAATTATTATATTACATATATTATATTATTATTAATTATTATACGTAAAATAACTTATCGTAATACAAATAATATATTAAATAATATTTTATACTCTATATAATATTATTTATACATATTTTGTTTAAATTATAGTTCAATATTATCAAAATAATAATAATATTATAGTATAAATAATAATATAAAATATTATATTAACATCTAATATATTATATATTATATATAAGTTGTTATATATTTATTGTAATATAGTAAATATATTTTAATTATCTAATTATTTAATAAAAAAATTAATAATATAATAATTTTATTTGATTAATTTAATTATTTAATTATTTGATTATAATATTTTATATAATATAATATACATATATATATATATATATCTATATCATATGTATATATTTATTGTAATATATATTTTAATTATTTAATTATTTATTAAAAAAATTATTAATATAATAATTTTATTTGATTAATTCAATTATTTAATTATTTGATTATAATATTTTATATAATATAATATACA
>CM025787.1:22731281-22742407 GCA_014636745.2 Centella asiatica
CATCGGGGATTAACTCATCGGGGATTATCAACCCATCGGGGATTAACTCATCGGGGATTATCAACCCATCGGGGATTATCAACCCATCGGGGATTAACTCATACCCGTCAGAGACTAAGTTAAAGTCTGTCTCAGATACAGGGTCGTCTTCCTCACTCCTCCATGTGTGGTGCCCTCAACCATATCCACACTTAGGTCAAAACTCATCATTCTCTCAGTGATACATAACATTTCTTTTGGTCTGCATGCCATCCTAAACACGGTTTAGGGTAAAGAAAATCAGGTTAAGGAATACTCAAGCATGGGGTTGCGACTACTGTCAACAGAATGTTTGGTAGTTAAAGGTTTGTCCATCAGGTGGTTGTCAACAACACTACACCCAACTAGACAACTTGAAATAAATGACATTTACTCCGATCGTTAGAATATGCATTAAGTCATACTTTTGAGAATAAATGAACATGGTATTAAAGGTGGTAGGTAGAGCAGAGACGCAAGAAATTTAGCAAGACTTAAATAAGATGCTCTTACCTCCTTACTGTAGGAAGAAAATAAATGCTTCGGTTTATCCTTCAAGAAGAACTGCTGTCTCGAAAATTATATTTAAGTTTGATGGAAGTTTAGAAAGGTAGAATCAAGGTTACAACAGCGTGATGTGTATATATATCACTTGGTTGAACAACAAGAACCGTAGGATCAACTTGATCTCAGCTGTTGGTTATGAAAAGAAAGGAAATGACTGAAGAAGGAGAGAGTGATTGAAATGGCTGCTGCGTCCTTCGGTCATCTTTCATAGCTGACTCTAGGGTAATGATAGGGATGATGAGCATTTAATGTTGCTGTCCCCCCCCCCCCAGCAGTGAAGTATTTTAAAAAGAAGATGGGTACTGTAGCTACCCGCGAAACACTCTTTTAAGGGTAGAACAACTCATAACCTCATGAGATTTACAAAATAATAAAAAAAAAAAATCTTTTGGACATCACATTGCAGAAATTTTTTTTTTTTTTCATAAAAAGAAATATATAATTTCGATATTCACAACTTATAAGAAAATAATTTTCATGAAGAAAATAAGCTAAAATAATTAAATTTCATAACGAAATTTATTTACAAATCCGGGTCTTCACACTTGAAACAAAGCTTTTGGTGGCCCAACATGAAGAGAGAAATATTTTAATGGGTAAATAGATGCTTAACATGTCAGAGGGTTAAAGCAGAACATCAAAAACCAAGTGGACTACTTCAACCATTGGAAATTCTCTAATGGAAATGAGAATTTGTCACATTGGATTTCATAGTTGGATTACCAATCACGCTTGGAGGAATGAATGCCATTTGGGTCATAGTTGATAGACTGACCAAATTGGCACACTTTTTGGCCATCAAGTACACATACAAGATGGATCAAATGGTAAGGTTATATGTTAAAGAAATTGTGAGTCGACATGGAGTGCCAGTCTCCATCGTCTCTGATGGGATCCGAGGTTTACCTCAAGATTTTGGAAAAGCTTCCAAGACTATCTGGGAACAAGATTAGATATGAGCACAGCCTATCACCCCCAGACTGATGGTCAATCTGAACGCACAATTCAGACATTAGAAGATATGCTTCGAGCTTGCGTTCTCGATTTCAAGGGTCATTGGGATAACCATCTACCACTAATCGAATTCGCGTACAATAATAGTTATCATGTTAGCATTGGAATGGCCCCCTTCGAAGCATTGTATGGTAGGAAATGCAGAACTCCACTTTACTGGAACGAAGTAGGAGAAAGGAAGCTAATTGGACTAGAGATAGTCCAACAGACTGAGGAGGCAATTAAGATAATCAGAATAAGAATGAAGGCAGCTCAAAATCGGCAGAAGCAATATGCTAATCAACATAGGAAGGATCAAATTTTGGAAGTTGGATGTTATGCATTATTGAAAGTATCACCCTGGAAGGGTATAATGCGTTTTGGTAAGAAAGGAAAGTTGAGTCCCCGCTATGTAGGACCTTTCGAAGTATTGAGAAAGATCGGAGAAGTGGCCTATCAACTGGCACTGCTACCGACTTTGGGCCACATTCATGATGTATTCCATGTATCAGTATTGCGTCCTTATAAAGCCAACCATGGAGGAGTAATTCATTATCAACCGATAGAGCTGCAATCGGATTTGAATTATGAAGAGGTTCTAATCCAGATTTTAGATCAACAAGTTAAAACTCTTAAAGAAATCCCTTCTTTAAAAGTGTTATGGAGGAACCATAGTATAGAGGAAGCTACTTGGGAGCTTGAAAGTGCTATGATTGACAAGTACCCCCATTTATTTCATAGTTAAGTTTCGAGGACGAAACTTCTTTTAAGGGGGGAAGGATGTGAGAACCCAAAAATTTTAAATGTATTTTATGATAAGAAATAATTTTATTTTGTGTTATTATATTTTTGCATGGAGGTTAGCCTTTTTAAATATAAATAATGAATTCATATCTACAATTAAATTTTTTTTTATGATGATGTGATATCCATGATGATGAGGTTAAGTTCCTTAAAAAGGTATCAAAAAGGGGATTAGCAAATCCCATATAAGATTATAATGAACAACATGGAGGAAGAGGAGAGGGTTACGTAAGATTGGTGATTACGTGTATGATTAGAAACTGTATAGGTGGCTATGTTTTCATGCATGTAGGACAGCAGCTGTATGCTGTCAAGAAGTCATGATGAACAACCATTTTACCGTCCAAATTAACCAATCGTTTTATTCCAATGCGTAACCTTAGTTTACTGCTCTTGAACTCTATAAATACCTCATTCGAGATGAAATTTTAACTCTTTTACCAAAATTTCTCTTTTCAGAGTTTCGTTTAAACTTATCATCTCCATAAATTTCCAAGTTCTTCTTTCGGAAAATTATTTTCAGACCAGCTTTGATTTCACCCTTAAGAACAAAGAGGTAAGAACCTGGAACCCTACTTAGTTTCTTTCGTGCATAGCATCAAAGATTTATGCTAAGTTCTTATTCTTTTGCATCTTCTTAAGACATCATAAGCTGAATTTGAGCATGATAGGTCTTCCATCGTAGCAGAAGCAAGCTCCAATGTTAATCTCTAATGAGATGTTGTTAATCTCTAATGAGATATTGTTAGTCTCTGACGAGATATTCGTAGTCTCTGATAAGATATTGTTAGTCTCTGAAGAGATATTCGTAGTCTTTGATGAGATATTCCGTTAATCTCTGATGATGACGTCAGCTTTAGTTTCCGATAGGATAAAGTTTAGTCCCTGATGACGTCATTAGTCTCTGACGGGTTATTTACTCTCGGATGACGTCAGCTTTAGTCTCTGATAGGCTAAAGTTTAGTCTCTGATGATGTCATCAGTCTCTGGTAATCTATTTAGTCTCTGATGATGTCAACCTTATTCTCCGATAGGGTTAAGATGACGTCATCAGTCCCCGATGAGTTGTTAGTCTCTGGTGACGTCGTTCCTTAGTCTCCGATGCGCTAAGTTCAGTCCTTGATGACGTCATCCATAGTCTCTGATGAAGGAAATTCCATAGTCTCTGATGAAGGAGATTTCTTAGTCTCCGATAAAGGAAATTCCTAGTCTCTGATGGCTAAGGATATCAGTCCCTGACGAGTTTGATAATGAGAAAATTATTTCCCGATGCATAATCTGTTATCAAGACTATAAAACATTATTTTTTTAAAATTATTTTATGATGTTATTCTTTAAAACAGTAAAGTCTAAGGACATCACATACATATTTTCTTTCATAAATTCTTATTAAGGTATTAAAATATTACTTGCATAATTTACAGAATCTCTCTCTCACAAGTAAATTGATTTGAATTTTGTGCAAAGGACTGAGGCAAGTATATTTACACTCTTATATTTATTTCAAGTTGAAGTAAGTATATTTTCATTCTTATGCTTGATTCCTGTTGATGCAAGTATATTATTATTCTTATGCTTATTTCAGTTAAGCGCATGATCAATTGATTCGACATGCGTACAAAATTATGACATTTATATTTAAATTTCCTTGTGAAACAGAATGCTATGCTTTAATTTCTGCTAGCATGATATGAATAAAAGTGCATGGATATATAGAAGCTTTGCTCTTTCAGCTATTTTTCAATATTATATCTGTGCAATAAATGAGAATGTTGTGTTCCTTAAATGGTTACGTCACATGGATGGTTAGAGGAAAGGAAAGGTGCTGATTTGTTCTTCACTTGACCTAGAGGAATTTTATGTGACTAGGTACGTTCACACAAGGAGGGATCCTGCGAGCACAGTTAGGCCAGCTGTATACCGTATGGTTAGCAGATCCAACGGTTTTAGCCCCGATGGATATTTTTACTTCAAGGAAGTTATGCTTCGTTTTAAGAAGGATTACACAATTGTTTATCATCAGTAATCCTAAAGATTCCTTAAAGATTTCTGAGGCATTAGTATTGATTCACCAAGCCTCATAACATAATCGAATTCTTTGAAACATCCCAGATTTGTTTTCCCAAATTGTTTATATACTTGCTGGGCGTGCACCGCTCATTCTTGTTGAATTTGATGTCTTGTAGGGCAAAATATTAAGGTTGAGCCCTCTGACAAGGGAAAGGCAAAGATGATCGGTTATTAAGTTGGGCAAACCCTTTGTAATGCTGATAAGAAAGGAAGGAAAGAAGAGGATCCGAAAGTGATGTTTTGTATTATAGTATACAGATAGAATAGCTTCCGCTGTATATGTAATATTTTGGGTTGTAATAACTCTTTAATATCATTTCTTTCAGTAATTATTATATGAATAGATGTGTGGTTATCTTTTCCTTCTTTTGATAAAGCCCTGATCCAGTAAGGGATTTTGGGGTCGTAACAGTTGGTATCAGAGCCCATTTACGACCAGAAGTCATTCATAAGGAAACACTACCCGTAAGCCACATCCAGGAGTAGGGAGTACTGCGGTATGTCCCAAAATTACTCCAATAGAGAAATTTAAGAATTTGATGCTAGAGTTGAAGTACTAGGATAAGTTAATGGGCCGAGGATTAAGACTTATGTTTGACACAAGGGCTGCGGAACACCTTAAGGTTAGAAACTGTTAAGGGAAGATAAGACTGAAATGCAGGCACCACCTCATAGATACATCGCTGCATGCATTGTATATTGAAAAGTTTAGACTTACTGACTTGGATGGTTTCATGTAGATGGCCAGATATCGTTCTAGATCCCCTGCATGTTCTCCTAGAATAAATCTCTCAGTTTATAACTTTTCGTCTGAAGAAGGAGAGGAGCCTAGTGTGGAGTCTCCACTGTTCACTTCTACACCATTGGACGAACATCCACAATCATCAGTATACGAAGGCCTTAGCCTCGCCATAAAGCCGATGTAGGAGGTTGGACCTTCTACTGTTCGCCACGGGCCACGCATTCGCCACACAGCACGAAAAAGCACAATACTCCAACTTTCTGACCGCGATCATGTTGTGACACAAGATACCCCTAGGATGAAATGTGATACTCCGAGGCCTGTTTTGTCCCCAACACAGGCAACAGCGCCATCCCATGACGAAATGGTACGTAGTTACGACGTAGAAGTTCACTATCGTTTGGCAGCTCGCACCATGACAGTTCGACGACAAGCTGCCATTATAACTAGGTTTCGCACAGCAGCATCAGCATGACAATCCTCTTTTTGGTTGACTCAGAGCCTGTACCATCGGCTAACATTAGAGATGCATGCACAGATGTTAGTAGCAGCAGCAGCAGCTAATCCCACGGTGACGCATTTGGAGCAAATGAGCAACCACTGTGCGCGCCGCATTAAGGAGACACGTATACAGTCTCGACATTGGGAAAGGGAGGCGAAACGTGAAGGATCTTTGAACACGAAAGATGAGGAGGATCAGTTATAGAAGTGGATGTAAAATCTAGGCGGAAGTTATTTTGTGTTTATTTTGAACTTTATTTGGATAATTGCGCCTATCTCAGATGTATTCAAATGTATTTTGACCTATGTGTGGCTTGTTGTAAGAATGCGAGGGAACGATGTTTATGACAGTCTTCTATGTATATGAATGATAAATATTTTGACACATCTAAATACTTATATGTTGCTTAATGCTCTTCACCTTATTGAGTTATAAATTCTTGAGCCATATAAAAATGGAATGTTTTGTGAAGGATGTTTAACTCTTTGCATATATTATACTAGATTATGGTTAGAGTAAGGAGACCAGGAAGACCCAGGAGAAGTAATCTCCATAACAACCTGTCAAGGTCTCAAAATTTGGAAAATTTAGAAAGAGAAAACCAAGCTGGTAATGCTGACAAAGTGGTTGTAGAGGATGACAGCTCAGAGGGGGTTGTTGGGATGAATCGCAATACCCCACATGTTCCACCACCGACCCTTGTTAATGACAACAATTCTGCCAACAACAATGCTACAGGGAATGCAGACAACAACCCGCTAGCCCAATTTCTTCAGATTATTCGTGAAGCCGTAGCTGTGAACCAGCCAGCGCCACCACCACCTCCAGCCCCAAGGCCTGTTACCCGTGGGCTATGTATCCGAGAGTTCACAAGCATCAACCCGCCAACTTTTGATGGTAAAGGGGGACCTACTGTAGCACAATATTGGTTGGAAGAGATCGAAAAAGCTTTCGACTTAGTAGATGTGTCGGAAGATTGCAAGAATAAGTATGCGGCTTTCATGCTGAAAGAGGAAGCCAATTACTGGTGGAAAGGTGCCAAGAGAATGGATTTAACAAAGAGAAAAACTACAAGGGACACAAACACCGTGATAACCTGGGAACTGTTCACCCAAAGGTTCAGGAAGAAATTTTACCCCCCTAGTGTCTCCAATGCGATGGAACTAAGGTTCCTAAATTTGAAGCAAGGGTCCATGACAGTGGACGAGTATGAGGCAAAGTTTAATGAACTGATGAGGTATGCTCCTCACCAGGTAAGCAATGAAGAGAGAAAGGCCCGAAGATTTGAGCAAGGATTGAATCCTTGGATTTTGAGGCAGGTAGCAATTTTTTAACTAGGAAACTTTGATGCAGTTGTGGAGAAAGCAAGAATTGCGGAATGGGGTAACAAGACAGTATATGATTTTAATCGGGAAAATAAGAAGGGAGATAGGAGGAAGGGAGATGATAAAGGAAGCCATCAGAACCTTGGTGGTGTAAGTGTAAAGAAGGACGAGAGAAACAATAACAATATTAATCTGAGCAATAGTGGAAAGAGGAAGTGGAGGGAGCAATCATCTGAGGTCATTACAAGAAGGCCTACTGTGTGTGTAAACTGTGGAAAGAACCATGGCACAACTCCATGCTGAAAGGGAAGGATGTTTACTTCAAGTGTCGCCAACCGGGGCACTTTTCCTCAAATTGTCCGACTTTGAACTCCACTGCTGCCCCGCTCCAAGGAAGACCACCACAACCTCAACAAAGTAACAGACCGTTGGTCGCAGTTAGGACATGTTTCACGTGCGGAATGGAAGGGCACATCTCTCCCAATTGTCCTCAAAAGAAAGGTGACAAACCGATGCTGACGGGAGCCAACACTATACCAGTACGACCACAAGCAAGGACTTACAATATGACTGTGCAAGATGTTGTGGCTTCCGATGATGTTGTTACAGGTACACTTCTAGTGAACTCCTTACATGCTCATGTGTTGTTTGATTCGGGTGCTACTCGAAGTTTTATATCTGAACAGTTAGCTAGGAACATGTTAACTCGGCCTGAACTACTACCGAAGCCTTTAGATGTAGTAGTTGCCAATTGTGAGGTGATAAGCATCTCTCACATTTACCTTAACTGTACTTTGAAGATAGATCAACATGAGTTTCTTGCTGATCTTATTCCTTTTCCTTTAGGAGAATTCGATGTAATATTGGGAATGGATTGGTTATTTAAATATCAGGCCAATATTGACTGTAAAAAGAAGAAAATTGTCTTACGATCTCCCCAGAAGGCGAAGGTTTGGTTCCATGGCACTAAAATGGAGAAATCCTCGCCATTCTTGACCATGATCCAGACAAAGAAAATGATTCGCAAAGGTTGCGAAGCTTTCTTAGCTTATGTGCACGATGTTAACAAAAACGAAAGTAAGATCGAGGATGTCCCTGTGGTAAGGGAGTTCATAGACGTATTTCCAGAGAAATTGTCGGGACTACCCCAGATAGAGAAGTGGATTTTGAAATTAACTTGATCCTCGGTACCGCGCCAATATCCAAGGCCCCGTATCGAATGTCACCGTCCAAATTAAAGGAGCTAATGATGCAGTTGCAAGAACTTTTGGAACAAGGATTGATTAGGCCAAGTGTGTCACCTTGGGGAGCACCAGTGTTACTTGTTCGAAAGAAAGATGGGTTGATGAGACTTTGCATTGATTATCGGGAACTGAATAAGGTCACGATCAAGAATAAGTACCACCTGCTAAGAATAGACGATCTTTTTGATCAACTTAAAGGAGGAAGGTACTTCTCTAAAATTGATCTATGCTCAGGTTACCACCAATTGAAGATCAAAGAAGGGGACATATCAAAGACGGCATTCCGAACTCGCTATGGCCACTACGAGTTCTTGGTAATGCCATTTGGACTAACAAATGCACCAGCAGCTTTCATGGACTTAATGAACCGTGTCTTTAAGCCATTCTTGGATAAGTTCATTATCGTTTTCATTAATGATATTCTTATCTATTCAAAGACGGCAAAAGTGCATGAGGAACATCTAAGGATAACGCTGGAAATTCTAAGAAATGAGCAGTTATATGCCAAATTCTCCAAATGTGAATTTTGGCTAAAGGAAGTAAAGTTTCTTGGTCATGTGATCAACGAAATTGGTATTGTAGTGGACCCTAATAAGATAGAAGCAATCACGAAGTGGCCTCGACCAACAAATCCAACCGAATTGAGGAATTTCTTGGGTTTAGCAGGCTATTACAGAAGGTTCTTTAAAGACTTTTCAAAATTAGCTACGCCCTTGACGAACTTGACAAGAAAGACTACAAAATTTGTTTGGACCCCGGATTGTGAAAAGAGCTTTCAGGAATTGAAGACAAGGTTGACTATAGCCCCTATTCTGACATTACCGGATGACAAGGGAGAATTTATTATTTACAGTGATGCGTCAAAACAAGGACTCGGAACAGTTTTGATGCAACATGGCAAGGTGATTGCTTATACATCAAGACAACTAAAAGATTGTGAGAAACGATATCCTACGCATGACATAGAATTGGCAGCTATTGTTCATGCATTGAAGATTTGGAGGCATTACCTTTACGGTGAGAAGTGCGAGATATATACGGATCACAAAAGTTTGAAGTATATATTCACGCAAAAAGAAATCAACATGCGACAAAGGCGTTGGTTAGAGTTGATTCAAGACTATGACTGTACTATCAACTACCATCCCAGAAAGGCAAATGTAGTCGCTGATGCGCTCAGTCGTTGTGAAAGACTGAATGTAATGACAATCCAAGAAGAGATCAGAAAAGAATTTGAACGCCTGCAACTTCATATTCTTACCACCGCTCAGAAGAAAGATATGGAAGAAGAAATTCGAGTTCGACCTCAATTGCACGATCTCATTAAAATCACACAAGAAGAGCATTGCAAAGAAATGGACAGATTAATTAAGGAAGATAAAGACAGATATTGCATACATAGCGATGGATTGCTGCGATATGAAGGTTGAGTGTAGATTCCTGCAAAGGCTGAGTTGAAGCACGAACTTTTGCACGAAGCCCACAACTCAAAGTTCTCTATTCATCCAGGAAGCACGAAAATGAACCAAGACTTGATGTGACGACCCCATAATCCCGTATCGGACTAGGGCATCATCATAAGAAGGTAAAGATAACCATTCATCCAGTCCTAAATAAATACTGAATAAAAAAAAAACAGCATTTAAGAGTTATTACAACCCAAGAATTAAGTAATTACAGCGGAAGCTATTACATCATTTCCTAATAACAAAATAAATCTCATCAACTCTTCAAACGTCTTCCTTCTTTCCTTTATTCATTCCTTTCTTTCCTTCATCAGTTCTATCAAAAGGATAAACACTTAGCAGCTTATCATCTTTGCTTTCCCCTTGTCAGAGGGTTCAGCTTTAGCTTTCTGTCCTGCAAATCATTAACATTCAACATGGGTGAGCGTTTTACGCCCAGCAAGTATATACACATTGAGGAAAATATGAATAATTTAATGAATTTCATCTGGAATCAAAGGAGAGAAATTCAAATTCTGTTTGTGGGCTTGGTGAAGCAATACCAAGACCTCGGAAACCTTCACATATCCTTGAGGATGCACTGATGATATACAACTTGTGATCCTCCATTGAAGAAAGTCAGGTATACACCGGATCATAACTTTCAAATATCCAACGGGGGCTGCACCCGCGGATCTGCTAACCATACAGTACACAGCTGGCCAGGTTGGACCGCATGATCCCTCTGAGTGACTACGTAGTCAAATAGCATTTCTTCTTGGTCAGGTGAAGAACACATCAGCACCTTTCCTTTCCTCTTGCCAACCATGTGGCATAACCCCCATAAGGGGCATCATTCACATTCTCATTGCACAGATATAAGATTGAAAACATAGCTGAAATTCAAAGCTCATTTATATCCATGCATCATCTTTCATATCATGCTAGCAGAATCAAAAGCATAGCATGCTCATGCATCAGAACAATTAAAGTATAAATCCAACCTTCTACGCATATCGGAACAAATGATAATGCGTTAAACTGAAATAAGCATGAGATTGTGAATATACTTGCCTCAGTCCTTTGCTTACGACCAAATTTAATTTACTCGTGAGTGGAAAGTTCTGTAAGAATATACATATCACAAGATGAATTTATTATCTGGGTTAAAATATGAGGGAGAAATGCACATGTGATGTCCTTAACTTTTAACGTCTCAATCTGATATAAAACTATTAAGGTTAAGAAATCAATTAAACATCTTAAAATAATTTAAGAAAATAGCATTTTATAGTTTTTAAAACAAACTGCGCATCAGGGAATTACTACGCTTTAATTCATCGGAGATTAATATCTCATCGGGGATTAACTCATCGGGGATTATCAACCCATCGGGGATTAACTCATCGGGGATTA